>CM029523.1:77724356-77923171 GCA_017140615.1 Eucalyptus cladocalyx | reverse complement strand
CCTCCTTCTTCCCCTTCTGCTGGTCTTCGCTCGAAGACTTGCGGAAGACAGAGCAGCAGGAGAGCAGTGAAAACAGGGGCAGCAGAGGATCGGTGGCAGGCGAGCGGCGTGATCCGCGGGTCGGGGGGGGTGCAGTCCGGCCGGCAAGCTGGCAGTTGCAAAGGCCATGCGTGCTTGCTGGCCGAGGATAAAACCGGAGGGGATCGGAACTTAAAAAAAAAAAGAAGGGAGGTGGCTAAGAGCGAGCGAGAGAGGAACACGGAGGGAAAGAGAGGCTGAACCAGAGGCAGGAAGCTCGACGGAGCAGCCCGTCGTCGCCAAAAGTTCGTTCACCAGCCGTTGTCCGCCATAGCCCATCACCGGACGAGGTAGGTCTCCTGAACCCTGCGGTATCGTTTCCGGAAAACGCTGGGCCGGAGCTCACGGTCGACCGGTTCGCGTGAGCTCTGGTCCACGTCGCCTTTGCACTTTGCTCCCATGTCCTCCTACGTTATATTTTGAGACCCCTAAAGCGTGTTCGGCGTTCGGTTGAGCCGAAATCCTTCGAGTTCAGTAGTGCAAACCATATGCTCGACAAAATTCCTCAAAGAAAACCGAGGAGTAGCTCGCGTTTTAACGCCGGACCCATTCATTTTTCCCCCCATGCTTGCTGAATCCTTGTTGCTTTGCCCTGATTTGTTGTGTTTTCGGACGGTTTGCGCGAGATATTGGCATGTAGTTGGACCGAGGACTCGTTCCGTCGGAAATAGATTAGGGGTTGCCGGAATAGGTAACCGGCGCCGGTCGAGGGCGACGACGGTGAGCGGCAGTGGTCCGGCGACTTCCTTAGGGCGGTCAGAACTCGCGGTGTTGTCGGCGTCCACCGGCGGAGGAGCTGCAGAAGCTTCGGCGTGTCGCGGCTGCGGGAGGGGAGACCCCGAAGAAGACGATCGAAAAGGGAGTAAAAAGAAAAAAAGCACAAAAAGATTAAAAAATAGGAAAAGAGGAATGGGCTTCGTTGTGGGCCGTTTTAGTGCATTGGGCTTGTGGGCTTCGTTTTAAAACAAAAAAACTTAGACTAGGTTGGGCCTGCTGGTTAGGCCCAATTCGAATTTAATTGAAGGCCCGATTGGGCCTTGCTCTTTTCCGAGCGGGCCAATCAGCCCGTCCCCTAGCCGGACCAAACCCGGGTCCGGTCGGAGAGCGGACCCGACTCTGCTGACCGGGCCGAACCGGGTCGGATTAGACCGGATCCGACCCGGTTCGATCCCAAAAATTTATTCTTAAAAAAATATCGAAAATCCAAAAAATGTTAAAAAATTAAAAATTAAAAAAAATTTATTAAAAATTTTAAAATTTTAAAAATTTTAAAAAAAATTTCGAAAAATCCAAAATTGTTTGGGTTGGTTGGAAATTGCTTTGTATTTCCATTTTAAGCGTAATTATGCATTTATTTTGATTACATCGCATGTTTAGATTGCATATCTTGTTATGTTTAATGGTATATGTGTAGTCTTATGGTAATTAGGTCATTGTTAGCTATGATTGTTGGGTTTACTGATTGCGTTAATCTAGTATGATTACCTCACATATTAGTAGACAGTTATAAAATCAATCTAAGCGCTTAACAAAAATCATTTTGTTAAAATGAACAAGATTAGGTACCAAAATGGCACTAATTGGTCAATTAGTATAACCAAGTCTTCGACCCTAAATTCTTTGGTTGTGTAGGGAGTAAGGTGTACTCCCATGCCTCACTTAGTTTCTAGCCGACTCCAATAGGTTAGTAACAACTCCTTTTTGTGAAAATCTTTAAAAATATCCTAATGTCACGTAGAGTATGAGCTTAGGAGAGCTCGCGTCTAATGATGGAACTTTAGGCCGTCCAAGAATACCCCTAACCCTATTCCCTCCCCTCGATGATAGGTCGCGACATACCTTCAGTTGAGTGAAAGTCAAGCCTAGAGGCATATTCCACCACAAGAGCCAAAGAGTTTTCAAGTTGAATCGAAAAACTGGAAAGGACACCATCGCTTGTCAAAAACAAGAGACGAGTTGGATATTTGTCATAGGAAATGAGATACATTCTTCGCTTTTTACTAGCAATTGCTTCTTAATGCACCAACCGTTGTCTATGCTTACTCATTCTTTTATAAATACTAAACACTTTGTTCCTTCTTTGATGTGTTCAATTCTATGCACTTCAATATCTTCACGCAAAAACACTATCGTTACGTTTGGTCGTGCCAGATTTCTAACTAGGACATAACTAAGTAGGATAGGATATGAAATACGAGAGAATTTTGCTATATTTTATTCATTGTTTGGTGATTATAATAATAAAATCGGATATATTTACATCATATTATATATATTGTTTGGTATAAACGTCTATATGAATCACAAATTTTACAAACAAATATGGTAAAAATATTTCGCGACACTCTTGTCTAATTTATTTTTATTTCCTTTTTATTTTATTTTCCTCTATTTTTAGTTAATTTATTTTCATTTATTTCTTCTATTTCTTTCATTCTCTAATAAAATTTTATTAAATAGAAAATTGTACTAATATACCTAAAATACTAAAATACGTAAAATATGTAATAAATATATATTTATATATTGAATGTATATAATAAGACATAATTAAATTCGAATATATAAATGCAAATAAGATAAAATTTAAAAACTAGAGTTTTATTTTTTGTTATTTTGAATTTCTTATATTAGAATTCAAATATTATTTACATTGAAATATAATTTTAATTTGTTAATTTAAGAAATTTGTTATTTGAGAAAAAAAACTCTCATATTATTGATATTAAAAATTCTATTCGCCTTTATTTCACTTTTCTCCTTGAGATAATTTTATCCTTTTTATATTCTTTTTATATCGATTTTATTCTATCTTGAGTAGACATCATATGCAAAATATAATAAATTTTATCATATCCTGAACTTTATTTTGACCGTCACACAACCTATATTTCTACAATTATTGATATCAAATTTCATGCTATTCCTACTCTACCTAAATAACAAGATGCGCATTGTTTTGAAGGTCTTGTAAATCTCGGAAGATAGTCTCGACACACCTTCTACACCTTATGAGTGATAGAAATAGTCAATTAGAATTAGTGTTCGCATGCATCAAATATTTGAAATATTTGTATTTATGTACGATAGCTGCCCAGATTTTACAGCAAATCTCTCATTATTCTGAATCGATGCCTATGTAGAGCTATTCACATCACTAAACTAAATTTTATCAGGCTCATAAAAAAGTGAACCTTTATTTCCTCATAAGTTTTCGCTTTTGCCCTTTTTCCAACCCCATAAAATGGGTTGTCCTTTTTGAGGAAAGTTCCTCGAAATTCCCAGATTGACTCATTGCTGGGTCCCAATTCAGATTTCTTTCGTCCACCTTGGCAAAAATAAATAAAACGAAAAAGGAAAAAAAAAAAAAAAGGGTTAAACCTTCCTCATCTTTTTGATCATCATCGTACCTCAATCATCAAGAAGACAGAATCCTTTCTGGAGCAGATGACGAGACTAACGACCCCAATTTGCCAACGCAAGGAATAAGCATAACCCAGAAATTAAAGTAAAGAACCTGCTCGGAGAGATTTCCATCCATCAGAAGGAATACCATTTCTAACTCCTTCGAATTACCAAAACGACAGGGAACACGAGACGTCATTAAAATTCCTCCCCCCGACCTGCAGACCCCCATCTCCCAAGCTATTCCACTTCGAAATCCGTGGCTCCCAAGCTAGACATCAGCATAAATCCTCGCCAATCATTCGCTCCATCATGCAAGAAACCGGCCCTATAATTGCCCTCGACCTGGTCTTTCTGCTGCCGTGTCTGAATAATCGGACAAGAACAGGGACGGGTTCCAGTTTCGCCAAGGACATATCGTTCTTGCTCATTCGTCAGTTGTAATACAGAGAGAGGGAGAGAGGCAGGAAGAATGGGGAAAGAGAAAGTGGGTTTGGTCGCGTTGCTGATAATTGTGTCGAGCTGGTGTGTATCGTCGTCCTCCTACCACTCTTCTTCTTCTTCTTTCGGAGGTGATCTGAGCAGAGGCAAGGCGCCTTTGACTTTCGGGTCGGCGTCCTCGTCGCTGGTTCTCAATCGGGTCGGGTCATCCGTTGTCTTTCCACTCCACGGCAATGTTTTCCCAACTGGGTACACTTCTTGACCTGTCTTCAGTTCAGTTCGGCGAATCATTTATTAGTCAGAGAGAGAGAGAGAGAGAGAGAGGTGATGCACCTGCATTTTTGCTCCTTCAATGAATTCTTGAATGCCTGGGTGACTCTCTGCTGTGCCGTTCACGTCTAGAAAGCATGGGTCATCTCTCACATTTAACTGTCTTTGGTGATATGAAAAGGTCTTTTTTCCTCCAAAAGTTCAAAAGTTCTACAGTTTGGCTAGTTATTGCGTTGGATTGCTGTTTGATGACCTGAAGATTCATCCAATCCAATGTCATAGTGACTCATGTCTCCTAAGTGGTAACCATAGATACCATTATCACCCCACTTAGGAATTCCTGAAGTTTCAGTATGTTGATCATTAGATTAAATCTTTCATGCCAAGGGAAAATTGCTGGGAGGATTCTATACGGTTTTCATCACATTAAAGCTTATCTTTCTCAAGAGAAAGTTGTGTTTCTTCAGTTTCCATACATTTTTATTCTATATGTCATAACGATGCAGTGCTTATCTACTCTTTCTTGATCGCTGGGTGTTTCTCAAGTGTTACCTTCATTCTCACTTTGCTCGTCATTCATTTTGTGTCCCTTTTCTGTCACACATCGCTAATTGACTGTTCAAACTTTTGAAGCATAATGCTCCTCTCTTCATCCAATAATCAGATCTGAATATTATAAAAGCTTGTGGATTTGCCAGGAGTGATGATCAAGTGAACTGCCTATTTCAGGTCATATAACACAACTCTCTTCATTGGGCAGCCACCAAAGCCTTACTTTCTTGATCCTGACACTGGTAGTGACCTCACATGGCTCCAATGTGATGCCCCTTGTGTACAATGCACCCAGGTAGATTGTAATAGTTTTGTCATGTGATTTGTTTCTCAAATCTAGAATTCTTGTTGATAATCCTAAAACTTTGCTCAAATGTTTATTTCGAATGGTCTCATGATGTTATGCAGGGTGATAAGTGCTAATAACTTCCCATCATTTTCTTATTGCAGACGCCACATCCACTTTATCGACCCACCACTGACCTAGTAATCTGCAGGGACCCAATTTGCGCGTCCCTGCATTCAGGCGACTACAGATGTGACCACCCAGAGCAATGTGACTACGAGGTGGAGTATGCAGATGGCGGCTCTTCTCTTGGTGTACTCGTAAAGGATGTCGTTTCTTTCAAGTCCTACAGCAAGGGCAGGGTTCTGAGTCCTCGTGTCGCCCTTGGGTGGGTATATTCACATGCTCTCCCAATTATGTTTGGCCAGGCTTACTGACTATACCAACTCAGCATTTTATGATACCATACTTTCTTTTGGCCAGACTGGAAATTCTTCATTAATGTCAGAGAATTTTACCTTTGTAACCATTTCTTATGTGGTGATAGTTCCTTTACAGATGTGGATATGACCAGATACCCGGTCCGTCCAATCCTTTCTTAGACGGAGTGCTCGGGCTCGGTAAGGGAAGGTCCAGCATTGTATCACAGCTAAGTAGTCAAGGTTTGGTGGCGAATGTACTAGGCCACTGCTTGAGTACGCGTGGTGGTGGATTTCTCTTCTTCGGTGATGATCTTTTTGACTCCTCCCACATCACATGGACGCCTATGTCTCGTGATTACTCGTAAATTCTATGTTCCTCCATTTTCTCACCATCTAGATATCTTTCATCTCTCATTTACTAAAATTGAACTTTGTTATATGTATCTCAGAAAGCACTATTCTCCTGGGACCGCAGAGCTCCTTTATGCAGGGAAACCTACTGGACAGAAAAATATGTTCCTAGTTTTTGACAGTGGGAGCTCTTATACTTACTTCAGTTCTCAGGCATATCAAGCCTTATCTTCTGATGTGAGTAAAAAGGCAATTGTGAACTAGTATGCGAAAATGAGGGACAAAATGCAACATCACACTTAGCGTGTCACTATTTACGTCCAAACATATCACCATCTTTCCAGGATTTTCAGTTGTGCTCGAGTTTTCTTGAGTACTAACCCCTGTTAAGTTTGAGAAGTAACACCTTTCATCAAAAAAAAAAATTAAATTGAGAGATAACACCCTAAAAACTTCTTTCTTCTTTCAGGTCAAGAAAGAACTAAGCAGAAAGCCCTTCACTGAAGCATTAGACGACCCCACGCTCCCACTCTGCTGGAGAGGCAAGAAGCCTTTCAAAAACATCCGCGATGTCACAAAGTACTTCAAACCCTTTGCACTCAGCTTTAATAGCGGCGGAAGAACCAAAACCCAATTTGAAGTTCTCCCCGAATCATATTTGATTATATCGGTGAGTGAATCCCTTCATCTATTGAAACTCTGGCAAACTAGATATGCTATGTTTTTTGATAACTGCAATTGTTTTGACAGTCCAAGGGAAATGTCTGCATGGGAGTTTTAAATGGAACTCAAGCAGGGCTCCAAAATATGAATGTGATTGGAGGTAAGAGTCTTCCATATGGTGGCATTTTTATTGCGGAATTAGTTTTGCAACCGAGACATTGTCATGAAAAATTTGAAGAGGAAGGAAATCATCAAATATATATGATTAGACAACATAAAATGTCCTCAGAGAACATATCCATTCAGATGTACTGCACTATTGCGCAAAGCAGATTTATTTCATTTAAATTTCATATCTACCCTCGTTTGTTGGTTTTGCAGACATATCGATGCAGGACAAGATGGTGATCTACAACAACGAGAGGCAATTGCTGGGATGGGAATCTAAAGATTGCAGTAGACCTCCAAAGTCCAGAGCATTCGCAGCCTAATTGACAGGAAGCTCCTTGCCATGTCTCTGTACTTCCAGATCAGAATCATGGATGCGCCGTGCTTCAAACCAAGCCTTCACCTAGGAAGCTTATCATTGCCAAGTCACTTGTAAATAAGCCCTGATTAATGTTTTCCTCTGTCTTACTGTACTGATGTTATAAAAATGCTTACGTGTATCACCCCAAGAGAACTCAATTACAGCCATGCTTAATAAGTATTGCATTGTTGAGGATCAGTAGAAACTGATCCTTGTTCATACCTCACCTTCTTGTTCAGCCCACTATTCCAGATTTTATTTACCTGCAGCTGAGCGAAACTCAAGGCATGTTCCACGACAAGAATATGAATTGTTCTTTGGTAGAAATCGGAGTTAAGATTGCTCTTGTCTTCCTTAACAACTAATTCACGCTGATAAACTCGAAAACTGCAGCTGGGCTTGCTGTTGCAATATTACTACGGTCCTGTTACTTGAGGATCTCCACTTCAAAGGGCCCTTATAAAAAAGGCATAGGTGTTACCAAATTGGAAAATCTGCATTTCTTGCTGCAACGTTTTCTTGTTAAGTTGATTTCACATTCGTCTCATTGTTGACTACCAATAATGTGATAGTGATCCTGCAGCCCATGTGAAAAATTCTACGCCAACCCACTGGAAAATTTCAAGTCAGAGCCCATCTTATTCCACGGGATGTCATACTTTTCCCTTTCAACCCACCCCAAATCACAGGGGGAAAAATGTCGATCTTTATCCTTCACCTGACGAGCTTTAAAACTCAAAACGAATGGTCAAAACTTGATAAGGGATACACCGTTGAATCATCTGTATATACATATCATCAGTTTTGTCCAAGCCATGGACATTAATTACACCAAACCTAAGCCAAACCCCAACCCCAACCTCATCCCTTAATAAATGAACAGTCTTTATACCATTCTGATTTCTGACAGCTATAATGAACTGGAACAAGTCCAAAATAGGAGATATATGAAAGAATTTAATACAATCCTAGGACATATAGAAGAATGTTCTCTACATGAACTAGATCAAACATGACCCTAGGCCTCCACAACGAGCCAACAACCTGATGGAACATCGGCCATGGGATTGAGCAAAGTTCAACGAATCAAGGCCCCTGCAATGACACCCATCCGCGCCTCTTGAATAGTTACCATCTTTTGTTTGAAGTCCAGCACATCCATCATAGCCAACCCAACCCATTGAATTTGAAGACTGTAATGATAAACAAGTTTCGACTGCTGACCTAACAAGAATCTAATACTAGCCTAACAAGAATGGGGCGAGATGCATCCAAGAACCTAATATATTTCTGGCCTTCCTTCTATCCTTTTTTTTTTTTTTTTTTTTTTTTTGGTTTTGGATCAGAATGGTTTCATGAAAATGTCCTGCAATGGCGAGACCTGAACTGGCTGATACTGCACTTGAGCTGCAAAGGGTTCATCTAAGAAGAAGCAGCTATCGAGGAACTCCAACGACTTGTCGAGCTCATTCCATCTAGGACCGCTCTGGACCTCCTTCTCGTACATGAAATCAGGTGACAAAGCATGCTCTGAGCAGCTCGACTCTGTGTGCAACCTTGGAACTGACTCCGAGGTATCCATGTTTAGGAGATCGTTGGTCATTGGTGACTGCACGAGTTGCGACAGGGGCGAGCATGAACTCTGGTTAAGCATCCACGGCTCTGGCTTCTTATCTTCCATTTCTGGGAACGGCACAGGCTTTTGGTCCGACACGTGGTGTTTCTCTATCTGACCTTTCTTGTTGTATATTCGACATAAGACCCAATCATCAAGCTGCAAAAATGGCATATTCAAGCTGTTATTGACCAAGATTTTCAGGACTAATTTCTGTCGTCTATTTAATGGTCATAAACACAATCCACAGCAAAATCTTTTCTGTAATCCAAAATTGGCTAACTTGCCTAAATTTATTGTTTCAATTATGGTAGCTGTTTTCCTTAAAATTGAAGAAATCATTGCCAGATCACTGTACATCGTCAGCTGTTACGGTCTTTTGGCCGGTGATAGTTGTTAAGATCCGCTCAAATTCTATCCAAAAAATTTAATTTTCCTTCAAACTACAACAAAAAACTTAGCAATAACACAGGGGAAGAAACAATTACCCTCAAGTTCTTGTTCTTCTTGCTGGCTGATCGGTCAACATTCGCCAGACGGTACTCATGCATGATCCAATTGGTTTTCACTCCCTTAGGAGCTTTTCCAGCATAAAACACCAATGCCTTCTTGATGCCGAGCGGCTTGGGCCGTCCGATCGGCTTGTCAGCTCCGGTAGCTTTCCAGTACCCGGTTCCAGCAGCCCTGTTGGGCCGTGAACCGTTAGGATATTTCCGGTCCCTCGGAGAAAAGAAGTACCACTCCTTTTCACCATACAAAGCCATGTCTGCACACAAAAAGAAAAAGTCGAAAACATATCAGCAGTGGAATTAGGCGAGTGACTGGGGAAAAATCGTCTCAGATTCCAACCATAAGTGTTGAAAAATTCACATTTTTCTTACGACTCACGTTTTTCTGGAAAAAAAAAATCACATCAACCATTCAACACGGAAATTATATCAGATAAGCATGGGAATGAGTGGTTCAGAGGAGAGTTCGTATTCTCTTCCTCTCTTTCTTTTTTTTTTTATTTGCCTAGATCTCACAAAATTAAATCTTTGGAAAAAAAAATCCGTTCTCCTTTTTACATTCTATCAATTAAACACAGTCCAAGGGAACAGCAACGAAACCGATCCAAAGAACGGACCAAAATCTCGTATCTGCGACTGCTCGGCACATGACAGAAAACCCAAATAAAGCAGAGGAAACATAAACAGAGGAAATGCTTCGATTTGCATAAAGACCCACAAAACATTCATAACAGCACCGACCCAACATCAAGAATCAATCACTTGCAAAAAAGAGACGAACCATCCAAACAACCAGCTCTTGACGAACATGCACCGAAAAAAGGAAAAAAAAAAAAAAGATCACGACTTTCGAACAAGAAAAGCCCGGAACTTTGTAAGCACCTGGGAGCTGCCATGGATCGAACTTGTAGAGATCAATCTCGGCGATGATGGGGACGCCGATGGCCTGAGAAGCGCATTTCGGGAGAAGATAGTGGTTCACCAGCTCGTCGTCAGTTGGGTGGAACCTGAACCCAGCTGGTAAGTTCAACTCAGCCTTCATTCACCTTCTCTCTCTCTCTCTCTATATCTCCTCTGCGACCTCCCTTTCTTGCAGCTCTTGAGTGGAAAAGAGCGAAAACCCAGAAGAGCTCTCCCAACCCTGAAGCCTCTGAAGCCTTCGAACGAACGAATGAATGAAGCGAGAAGAATGACGGGGGCGAGGGGGCCTTTATATATCGAGCGGAACCGGGGCGGGCTCGTATGTCACACGGGGGGAAGGACCGTATGCGAGCAGCGTTGAAGGCGGTATCCAAGGAAGGAAGGAGAGAGAGAGAGAGAGAGGGAAACCGAGCGCAGCCTTTTGACGGCCGACACGTGTCCGAGGTTGAGTGGCGGTGCGAGCGCCAGCACGTGTGAGAGTGGGGCGGGGGGTCTGGGAGGACGGTTACGTCATTGCGCACATCAGCTAAACTGGCCGGTTCTCAAAGTCGGCTCAACTTGCCCCTTGGACATCATTGACCGGTTGCCCATGATCTGGTCTCTCTCTCTCTCTGCTTTTCCTGCGAAACCTTTGTAGATGCTGCGGAACAGATGCTCCTAGAAAGTATCATGCGACCATACAATATAAGGTAGCATCGACCAAATGTTAAAATGGTTTCTATTGATCGATCTATCGATCACGACGCATTTGTATTTGAGTAATTTCGTGGATTGTAATTTACAAGTGCATGCTATATTATAAAATGGCTTCTACCATCGATCCCTATTTAAATGCATAAATTAACTCCATGAAAAGTTATGTATCTTTCCTAATTATCCGGTGCACTATTTCTTAATTCGATGGAAAATGTATGTCTATTATAATGGTGATAATTTTTTGTTTTGGCAAAAATGGTGCTAATTCAATGATAAACCTTTTATTTATGTCAATTTAGTCTTAAATATCTTTACAATTAACCATTTGAATCTTCTAAGTCTAAATTTTTAATGTGAACATTGACTAACTTACTTGGCACAATTAATGTTGACATTATTTATTACAAGTTTTTTTAAATAAAAAAATTTTTTTTTTTTTTTTTTTTTTTTTTTTTTTTTTGTATTTTGATTGGGCAAGGGTCATGCCCCTCACCCAGGTCCTCATTAGATTTGGACAAGGGCTGCCTTGCCCCTCCTGTGAAGGTAAAAATATCTTCTTATGCCTTGCCCCTCCTATGAAGGTAAAAATATCTACTTATATCATCGGGTTGCAAATTGCAATCACTAATTGGTCTTATTGAAGCTTAAATTCAGCATGAAGGTAATAGAATTTTTATCTGCTATTTAATTTTTATGCATAACCACTTACTAAAGTGTTTTTGTATGATAATTGTATGGCAAGAATAATTAGCATGCGTGTCATGTGTTCAATCGAATATTTTTATTTGTTACGACTTTCCCAAACCTATTGAGTAAGATCGCATAAACATTAAACGAAGAGTAATCATTACCTACACTCGATGTATGGGAGGGTCCAACTCACATGCCATCATTTGATTACGTGTGTCCCATGTGGGACCTATCTCATATGTGAGCTAGGTAAGGGTGTGCATGGAAATAGGACCAAAATTGGGTGATATTGGCCGAATCCCAATTCCTAAGATTTGAAATCAATGATAATCGATTAGGTTTTCAATTCAAGGGTGGACTAAACCACTCGACCACTTGAATCAAATTAATATATTATTTTTAACTGCCAGAAGGCTGAAGATGAGAACAAAAACAACTTTATAGATGCACTTGCACTCTACAAAGGCACTCCATTACTCAAAAGAGTTTAAAAACAACATTCTTTCCAATCCCTTGTTTTATTACGGTGTTCCATTCCCTATAGGGAAATAGGAAAAAATCAAAAGGGAAATAAAACACGCCGGTTTCAAGATCCACTCGAGAGTCGAACAGTCACTTGCGATCTGATTCCATAAATTGGGAACCGACTCTTCTAGTTTGGTCCTGATTCGAGGTTAGAAATCGACTCATTCTGAAGATGATCATTTATGGAGTTGAGAAATAGCCCCGTTCACAACAGCTTTATCAATTCTGACGTGGACCAATCGTGCACATGAGCGTCATGGCTGAAATCCCGCGGCAACCCATGTTCGGGGGAAGCCCACGTCAGCGATGTCTGCATACGCAGGCAAAACCCACGAACGTCATCGCTCGCGCTTTGCTCGTGTTTGACATTGTCCTCGTTCACCGTTTTCCTGTCCAAGCAACCTCTCTCTCTCTCTCTACACGTTGACAAATGTGGACCCCACATTGACCATTTTGTCGCCTCCTTGCCCGCTCTCTTTTCCCCTTTTCTTTTTCTTATATTGTCACCCTTTTCTTTTAATTCACATTTATAATTTCCTATCTAATTAGAATATTTGAACGAGAGTGATAAATGTCTCAAAAGCCATGAATAAATCCATCGAGCCTGGTGATTGGACCACGGAAATCTCATTCGAGACAACGCAATCTTAAATTAATGTAACATGGTGTGCATAATTCAACTTTAAAATGACTCTGCTTTCATAATGAAAGCGATAAAGTTATGCCGATTGTTTGAAGTAAGAAATCCAACTCAACATCATACAATGTATGCAGTCCGTAAGCGTCCCATTCGAAACATTATGATATTTACCTCCACCAAATATGTGTATACCGGGGAGCACTACAAGAAGCTTAAAATATTTCGAGAATGTTCTATGGACTACCTTAAGACGGATATACAAACGAATATGGGAGGATATCCGGTGGAAGCTCTATATGAGGATGGCTTATACTTGAGTAAACTAGCAGGTTGTGACTATAGCGTATTTTCCACTTCTAGTATTGTCTTGTTAAGTGTCACTGCCCAAAATAGCTAAAGGAATAGAAGTATTGTTCGACACAAATTCCTTGGATAGAAAGCGCTACGGAGGATGTGGTCGAAAATCGACACATGTTTTTAAGTCCCAAATCCCGACACCATCGAGCATGAATCGTTTCACATCTGGCACTCGTCTGCACTTTAGCTTGCTTAACACCTTGGCTTGTCCGGAGTGTTTTTACAGGTCCAAGATTCACCTATCTAAAGTATGTTTTCTTGCTGAAAATAAGAAAGAAAAAGCTGAACCGAGAATTTTAGGAAACGGGAGGCTTCAAGAGCGGGCTTATCAAAGAGGCTCAAGGTTTCCCGTGACCACTTTAATTGATGCAAACAGCACGTGATTTTTCCCATTAGCTTGAATTCAGCGGATTTTGACCTTTTTTTCCTTTGTTCAAAATACAGTCATCTCCACTTTTCACGAAATTATCATTAATTAATTCAATTAGGTTGTGCATCTGGTCTACTTAGGTATTCCAGCAACTTGATCATCGGGAAAATTTCATGATTAAATTTTCTAAAAAAAAAAAAAAAAAAAGAGAGAAGAAAAAGAAACCCCCAAGCGTTCGAGATTATTCACATAAATGGAAGATTTTGGCAATTTTTTTTCTCGCGTCAATGGTCAATGAATTGTCACTGTTGCCGCATGGCTGTAGATCCCGCGCATTTGACCACGATAACCATCATGGAAAACTCTACTCATATTTTTTTGGACTTTTTTTTTTGTCTAATTCGAGATCCCATATATTAATAATAATTGTTTTTTAGCACTGGAAAAAAAAAATAGAGAAAAGACGCTGTTGCCAATGGTTGCGTGACGTGTTGCGTGACTAAATCGTGCATGGATAAGCTCAAGATCGGGGGGGGAGGACGCTACTTAGATGGTTCCTTCCTTCCTCCGCCCAAACCCTCCCAAATTCAAGAATCATCTAACGAGGACAAATTCAACGTCGGGGTGGGGACAGATCTTGGTCCTAAAATCGTCGTGTCAGAAATGGTCCCTTTTTTAGGGTCCAATCAAAATCATCTCTTTTTTAATGACAAATTAAATAACATTTCAATCTCAACATATTACATCGTTTTAATAATACTTTTTCTCTTTCTTCGTTAACAGACTTCAAAAGTGGCACTTTATTCAAAATTATCTTAAGCTCGACGGTGCAAAAGATTATGTAAGTATATATTTCATAATTAATGCTTTCTTTATTTATATGTATTCGCAAGTCGTGTTTGGCGGGACAAAAATAAAGGAAAAATCTTAATTTCCCGAAAAAGTAAGGAAAAAAAGTGGGGTGCGACCAGATTGTCTTGTCCCACTTGCGCGTGGGACCACGAAGATGGGAACATAGAAAATAGCGCAAACCTAAAGACATAGAATAACATCGTCGCATCATTAGCTTCCATAAAAAAATGTCTGCGTCGAATCTTCATCGGCTACTGTTATGGCCGCTGAGATACCACGTGCAGCCGATCTTTTTTTTTTTTTTTTTTTTGTAAATAATTTGTAAAAATTATTTCGATCAATTGAGGACGTCTATTTAGACTAAAAATATCATGATAACAACAACTACATGTAACAGTCCTTGTCCCGACAACTATATTTTATAAGGAACTGACTTTTCAATTGAGAGACGGTATGAATATTTTAAACATGCAAAAAAATTATTCAAATGTCATACCAAATAAAAAAAAAAACTCTATATAAATTATCAATTGCAAATTCCATATGAGGTACTAATCCTTGAAGATTAGTATGAGTGGCAAAAGTCGTGATTAAAAAAAATCAAAGAAACCAAAATCGAGATTTCACAAATCGAAAGGGCTGGACATGCTTTTTTGTGAAGAGGGATGTGTGGATAATAACAACTCTCAGAAAAGGGAAATTTTTTCCCACTTTAGACAAGACAGGATGGAAACTCCACGCGGAATACGGATGGAAGATTAGGACGCGAATCCATGTGTGGATTGTGAGTTTTCCTTTTTCCAAATATTAACATGTGAATGCGAAAACATCGCCATCAATTGATGGGTTGGCTTTACAATGAAGTAAATGACAACCTGATTTGATCGATTGGCTAGGTCTAATGCCTCCCCGGCGTCCTTGACCAACTCCATTTTTCATCTATCAAATTTGGTCCCCTCGCATCGGTCAAACGAGCTCTAATTTTTTAGCTACATGTTTTCCCCTGACAAGCCCTAAATCGATCGGCACGACACCTCAATTGACTAGTTATCTCCCCTCAATTGTCTCTATTTTACCCAAAAAAATGCTTCGCGACCTCTCGTGCATTCCATTAGGGATATATGCATTTTTGGAGGGAGGACCACACGACATGATTTTTCCTAGAAATTCGTGCACGTTGCCGAGGGGTGAATAACGCGTGCGTGCAATTTCTTGGGATTTTCGATTGCAAGAGATTGTTGCTTGGCATTATAAGCTCCGCTCATGCATTAACAAATACCCCCAAAGGTATTGGTTACATTAACTAAAAATACAGGATAAATCATCTGTTTAATCCTAAACTTATTATACAGATGTTTATTAAGTCCTAAACTTTTCAATTTTGTCAATCTAAGCTTAAACCTTTGCCTGAAATTCCGTTGTAGTCTTTTCGGCCAATTTTCTTTGGGAATGAGTAATATGACGGTGTGTTAGGTAGAAGGACTAGTGATACCAGGCCGGTGTCAGTAATTTTGCGGTGAAAATTAACTGGAAATATTACATTGGAATTTTATGCAAAATTTATATGACTAAATTGACAAAATTGAAAAGTTAAGTACTAAATTGATATCGATACAATGAGTTTAGGACTAATTGGATAATTTTAATGACATTTCTTAGGAGACTTTGCAAAATAAATGTTACTTAATCCAAATGGAAAAATTTACATTTCCAAAATACTATTTAATATGGCTTAACCAATGCTCGCTCCGAGGACACTCTTTTTAATTTTGCATCCTAGAGAGCTGGTTACACCAGAGAATACTTTTTAATTTTGTTTCATAGTTATCCAATGAATGACATAAAGTGGTTCCGTTTTTATATACTGAACCTCCACCATATCTTTCAACATATCAATATTGAATTGGAAAAACAGAACATGTTCACACTTGGGTTTGATTTCATTTGGCGTCACCCAGATTTGTTTAATCGTCCTGGTGGGGAGCTCGGCCTGCCCCGTCCAATGTGCCGATTAGTGAAGTTAAAAAAAAAAAAAAAATGATCGACGTTGACAAAATGTTCTATGTTGAAAAATTGGAGCACGGCGACCCCAGCCAAGTCATCGCTGAGGTTGCTTGACCCAAAGTAAGACGGATCTCGCCCGAGCGAAGCTTGGTAGCGTCAAGCGACCTTCAACAAGCTGGAGCCCGATGAGCGGCAACGAGAGGCCATGAAACCTCAGCAAGGCTTGTCGTGGTGGTTGTAATCCCAGCACGGCGGCGCCGAGGTCGCTCGACACAATGTGAAGACAGGTCTCGCCTGGATGAAGCTCGCCGCTGTCGTGTGACCCTCAGTGAGCATCGACTATAGGCTGCGAGACTTGTCGAGGCTCATCAGGGTTGCAATTGCATGACCCTAGCCAAGGTGGCAACGAGGTCGCTTGACCCAAGATGAGACAACTCTTGCTTAGGCAAGCTTGCCGATGTTGAGTGATCCTAAGCGAAAATGGGCGCCGGTGACCTTTAGCGAAGCGTTGCCGGTGTACAATCCCTCAACCTCCTCCGTAGACTTTCCCAACCGTAATCTACTTTGTTTGTGTCGAAGCAGCAGGAGTAAAAATGCAATACCAATACATTAGTGAGGGCGATATTGAAAAGAAAGAAAATTCATTAAATCCTGAAGTAGCATTACGAAAAAGCTATAGCCCAAAGATATTGGAAACTTATCTTGAGATTTGAGCATTTCCAAAGCTTAGCTTTGCACCAAAGATTCTTGAGATTGTGTTATCAGATACTAAAATTTTGGCTAAAAGCTGCTTGTAAATGTCGCACCAAGGTTTTTTTTTTCTTTTTGGGGTCGAAAGTAAATATTTCTTTCATATCTCAGGATCTCAAGATGATATATGAGAGGTTCTTTTAAAAAAACAAATTCCAAACAACAAAACGGAACAATAAAACACAAACTGCCTTGATAAATACTCTCATCCAAAAGAACAGATCAATTTTAACACCAAATCAAACAGGTGATCACAAAATCTCACATTATCACAAGTCATGAGCACATACCATAATCTCCTTCTTCAATGGCAACGACTTTCTTAGTGCGGGGTGCATGCCTAGATTTAGTGTTTTCAATACCACCACCATATAGAAATACCAAAAATAGATTGAAGAGGCTTCCAAATTTAAATCTAGATCGGGAGCAATTAAATATGTATCGAAATGCCTCTAAGGAACTCTTGGCTTTAAATCTAAATCAAGAGAGAAGAGCTCTCAAATATAGATCTAGATTGGGAGACGAGAGCTCTCAAAACTTGGGAAAGTTGTATAACCAGTTTCAATATAGTATGAACTCATCGATCCAATTCGACTTCTTGGTCCGTAAGATTTGAAGTAGTGAGTTGATTCCTAACAACGGAAGTGAAATATACGCCCAACAAACAGAGAAGAGCATGAGCAACAAGCAAAGGAAAAAAAAAAAGATAAAAATTGTAAAATACTTTCAAATTAAATCGGGAGAGAAAATGCTCATTCGAGTTGAGAATATGAAGCATCGCTCGAGTCGAGGGCATATCGGTTGAAGTAGATTCTTCTTTTTGATCAATCAAAACCCCTTCCCAAACTGTACAAGCTTCTTCCAAAGCATACGGGCGAGAACACACGGTAGAGAGACCCAATCTTGAGTGAAATAAATACCGCGGCTTCGATCTTTTTCAATAAAATCATCACGTAGTAAATCAACAAAGCCCAAAGTAATGTCTCTTTCTCCTTCAAGTTTACCTACTACGGTACCAGCGTGAATATGATCTCCACCGGACATACGCAAGGCTTTAGCTAGTACCCTAAAGTGTATACCATGATTTTTCTGTCTATCAATAACTGCATGCATTGCACGATGGATGTGAAGAAGTAGACCATTATCTCGGCAATAATGAGCCAAGCTAGTATTTGCAGTGAATCCCCTGTTAAGTAGTCATGCATTACGATAGGAACTCCCAATTCTCGGCAAATACAGCCCTTTTGATCATTTCTTCGCATGTACCCGCGGTAGCATTCAAGTAATGCCCTTTGATTTCACCTGTTTCAGCCTGTGATTTAAAAATTGCTTCGGCATAAAATAAGAAACGGTCTCTCCAACGCATAAATGGTTGTGAGTTCACGTTCTCATCATCTTTCGTAAAATCAAGTCCACCACGAAGACATTCATAAACTGCTCTACCGTAGTTCTTAGCGGATAACCCCAATTTCGGTTTAATAGTACATCCCAATAGGGACGCCCATATTTGTTCAATTTATCTCTCTCAACTTGGATGCCATGAGGCGGGCCTTGGAAAGTTTTCGTATAGGAAGGAGGGATTCGCAGATCCTCCGGACGTAGAGCGCGCGGGGCTTTGAACCCAAATACATTACCCACAATGGAAGTAAACATATTAGTAACAGAACCTTCTTCAAAAAGGTCTAAAGGGTAAGCTACATAACATATATATTGATTTTCTTCTCCAGCAATAGGCTCGATGTGGTAGCATCTTCCTTTATAACGATCAAGGCTGGTAAGCCCATCGGTCCACACAGTTGTCCATGTACCAGTAGAAGATTCAGCAGCTACCGCAGCCCCATGCTTCTCAACGATATTCCTTTTTATTTCTCATCAAACGAATGGCAACTTAGAGTAGTGACGTAAAAAAAAAAGGATCAAAGAGGTGGGCGAAACGAGAAAACGGCTAATGCTGCGCCAAGTTGAGAAGGTTAACTAAATAATAAGGAAGTGGCAGTATGATGTTTGGACATAGGACAAGGAAAAGTCACAGAATTTGTTGTTTAATGTTAACAAACTTCGATTCTGCATGCGTACTGATTTTAGAAACCCAAAAATACATGACACTGGGGAATTATTATATGGACTTCCTGATTCAGCTCGTAGAAATAATGAACAATCATGAGATCAAGCTTGACAAGTTTAATATTTGACCAAACGTCATCATGGGAAAAATTGTCCAGATGTTTGATGTATCACGATATATTTGTTAAGAGACTTCTTCGACTGCAATTCAAACTTCATCGCAAAATTAAAAATTAGATGGCCAAATTGCACAAACGCTAAAATTTAGAGTGCTAAATCTATACTTAACCCCAAATATAAAAAAAAAAGTGCCATTGGTGTTTTATAAAGTGCTTTAGTTAAGAGGAAGTGAGAGGGAAGTATTTGGGAAATTTCTACTTTCCATCTCTGTGCTTGCTACTTTTCTGATCGAATCCTTGTACTTCAATATTAATTAAGTCCTTCTACTTATACAAATTATCAAATTAAGTCCCAGTACAAAAGCCCCATCAGAGTCTAACTGACATGGCCGTCAGATGATGCCGAAGGCCCGAGGTACGACGTTGGCTTAAATGCTGTCTATGTTGAGACGTACCTCAGGCATTATTTCGTGGGCCATGCAAATACTTCTCCAAGTTGAGAGCACATTAGGAGTAGAGCATGGATTTAGAAGTTCAATCTTGTAAGAAATTAGAGATGCTTTAAGATCGGTCCTGAATCGGTTGACTCGACTGATGAGTGGCTTAGTTTTATGATAAGACGATGAAGATGCAGTGGAAGGATTCCTGAAAGCGAATGGACGCAACAACTTACCTTAGGCGACTCAAATTGGCATTGATTTAGAGGTTCAATCTCTCCTATAAGGACTACTTAAACTGCATTTGGCAATTTATTGTCCTGGGTATCATTAAGGCTAACTAACTATGAGGTGAACAATATAGATATCGTGCCTAACTTGAAACCCACCCAACAAAAATATGTGATTGAAGATGAAAATGAAAAACATCATCATGAAAATTATTGAATCAAGAGTATTTTCATCAATTGTTATGAACTTAATTTTTTTTCTGGAAAAATTGTATTAATAACACTTGAAACTCCTTGATCAATTGAATAAAAGATTGAGATATCATGAGACAAGCACTTTCAGGAAACTTTTTTTAAGATAGTTATTTTGCTTTTATGGTGCAAAGGATTTTGATGGGAATACTAACTTTAGAATGTTGCTTTGAATATACAGATATAATTTAAAGTGTTCTTCAATTATGAACTCGAACTTGAATACAATACAAGAAAGATAGTAAGGTGGAGAAGAAGAAGAATAAAGTTACAAATTGAATCGATCATTTTTTTAGCCTTCCTTTGGCCTTTTTTGTAGCTCTTCAAACATAACTTCAAATGTCACATCTCCCCAAAAGGTCGCAATTAGTGCATCCTCGGTGCACCACTCCTTTTGGAACAAAATGTTTTAAACATTGTACCTTTAGGAACAAAATTGTTCATTGCACCATATCAGGTAACAGTGAAATCACAATTAAATGCATCAACTGTCTAAGTTTGACAAACCCATTTTTCCTTCCATCCTTTTCTTCTCCCCCAGAAGAAAATATACATAAATGAATCCATTGAAAAATATAAAATTCAATCACCATAAATGGTGTTAGTAAATAAGTTATAGGTATTTATCAGTCTATGACAGATATTCATACCGAAATTGATAGGACGTAATGATATTATGACTGAATGGCTTCAAGAAATAATAGATCATATTGGCCTTTTCCTTTTGAGAACTTTTTTGTGTTATCTGATTAATTAATGCGCATGCGCATGCGCGTTCGAATCCAACGCATTTGGACCATACAAGTCATTAGAATGTCACTACCATCACTAAATATAGAAATCATGACTAACTTAATTAAAAGCGAATAAATGATTTTTTCTTTACGGCTATTGTCTGCTTAGACAGGGACTTGAAACAACCGACCGCCGACCATTTTCCATTAGTATAACCATAGAAAAGGCTCCACTAATTTTTTATTCCTAAGTATTGACATGACTCTCACTTTGGTCCAATCAATTAACTCTAACCTTCGACGTTTTTGCTCTCAAATTGTCATCCATATATAAATAAACTAAGATCTAGGTTTTTCACAGGACGTGGGTTGAAGACATCAAAATCAAAATAATAATAATAAAAAGGTTTATAAATTCCATAGAAAGTTCAATTATGAGGTAGATTATGCTAAGATATGTATATTTATATTTTTATTAGCACAAACAACTAAATATTCACGTCCTTACCTTTTTTGAGAGGTATATAGGAAGTAATGAAAAATTCATAGTGAATTTTTTTTTTTTTTTTTAATCAATGGGCTCTTGAAAAATTCAGCATAATGGGGAATATGATAGTATCAAAGTATGATACATCAAATTAATGAATTCGATGACGAAAATGATTGATGTAAATGTAATCGAAACATATTCATTGAAGGGTCGAATTAGAATTCAACTCCCATAGCTGATTTAAGTCAGCCATAATTATTGAAAATTCAAATACCCAAAACCTTTTCAAACCCTAGCTAGTAGGACAGCGTAGCAAGAAAAACGTGAAAATACTCGGGGGGGGCTTCACGCCTGGTCGTTTCATTCCCCTTTGCTAAAGTCAAAGTGTAAACTTCAATCCGATGGCCAGAGAGGACCGAAGTGTTCAATCAGACCCCACTTTGCCCCTCCAATCTTTAATAGCGGGTCGAATCAACCTGCAAGTTGTAGAAAAAGGGTTGTCGTTTAATGCCATTTAAGAAAGATTTTGCCAATCCCCAAGCCGAAAACGACAGATACCATGTCAGTATTTTAATGGCCAGCTCCACGCACTAAAAGACATGTGGAGATGGAGATGTGTGACGTGTTGCATGACTTAAAAACGCACGTACGTGATGGGCGTGGAACTGGAAGCTACTGGGAGCTTTCTCTCCCTTGAAAAGTAGCTTTCGCTTCCTATATTTTTCTCTGCAAATTGAACTTTCGCTTGCGGCCACGAAGTTAATGACCGTGAAATGTGGCAACTTGGATTCATGTGACTATGTCATATCAGTACCGACGTGGAAGCATGGCCATCTTGTTCTTGAAACTATGTCTTCCGGAATGATTTATTAAGCATTTTTCTAAGCTGCCTAGCTATTGCTTTCGCCAAAATAAAAAGACCATATGTTTTGTCATTTTTAGCTTAGCATGGTATGAATATTTCCATATATTCCCACGATTTTGTCAAAAAGCTTTCGTAAATTTTAAGTGGCTATGGCCACAAGAGAACCTACATAACATTATATGTTGATGTATTTAGGTTATAGTCATTTAGTTTTCGTCTCTAGAACTTGCGTACAATCATTTCTCAAGTGCCATCACCTTATTCTAACTCTAATAATAGAAGGATAGACATATTCAAATACAAATCGAGTGTAAAATTGAGCTTTGTCTTGATTAAGTAGGTTTTTTTTTTTTTTTTTTTTTTTTTTTTTTTTTTTTTTTTTTTTGCAAACCAAATTCATGCAAGTTTTGTCAATTTCAAATAATCTTGACTTTAGCTTTGGATATTAGATCTAGCTTTAGGCACTTTAATCCTACTTCCATTCCAACTACACCGTAGCTTATTATGAGTGAATTTTGACTTCGTGCAATTCGTGCCCTACAACGCGTTGTACACATGCATACCATCATTAAATATCAATTCATTTGTTACGGCTTCCTTGGCCCTCACGCAAGATGTCATGGGCATGAGATAAAAAGTTCTAATCAAACACATGAACCTATAAGAGGCAAATGGGGTTAACAAATTCAAAAACAAACCGATCATGATAGTAAATAAGAATTATTACATCTGCTGAAAAGAAGTCAGAAAGGATGTAATCAAACGCATGAAATCTAGACATTGGGTCATGTCTTTTTAGACAAGGGGGTCCAAGTCCTTGTCCTAGTCCCCGTGAAATGAACCTTTTTGAGTCCCTTTTTCATGCATTTGCAAACGCACGCTTTCCACGAAGGTTCTCCGGCGGTGCCGACGTTGACCACCGGAGGTTGAAGAATAGGTAGGGCCAAAGTCTACGAATAGATCCAAACTTGGTTGGGCCTTTACAAAAGCCTGTTGGACCTTTCTCATCCATATTTTGAAAATCTTACCTTTCGTACACTGAAAATAAGGAAAGCAAAGAGGGCGAGTCACGAGATTCTTCGTAGTTATCTAAGAACTGTTTGGATCGAGGGTTCACACCGTAAGTCTTATCCATTTGTTAGAATATTTTTTTATTCTCGCATAAAAAGGACGGTATTGAGTATCAGATTGAAAACTTCCAGTAACTTGCCAGCTAAAAACTAAAAGAAAAAAGAACAGGAGTATCACTATCATAAATATCTTTGATCGAATTCAAAAGAGTATAAGCCTCGGGTAATTTGGCGGCTCAAGACCACCCTCCTGAAAATCTTATTATATTCGTTGAGGAAGGTTCTACCCCATGAAAATAATCTTTAATGGAACTTTAACTTTAACTAGTCTGGATCAAGAAACCACTGGCTTCACTTGGTGGGTTGGTGAATGGAGAATGCATGTCTCGTAAATTATTGGGGCATATGTAGCCCACGTTGGTTAATTGTATTCTTTGCTAGAGCAATGGACCTATTTGAAGTAGCTCATTTTGTACCAAAAAAGTATATTTGTTAACGAGGATTAATATTACTTCTCCACCTAGCTACTGTAGGTTGGGACGTTCGGGAGGGGAAGTCATAAATACCTTCGCATATTTTGTATTTGGACCACTTCACTTAATTTCCTTGGCAAATTAGCTTTGGTAGTACTTATCATGCACTTTTGGGCCCTTGGACTCTTAAGTATTTTTTCAATTCTTTGGTTATGTATTAAAATGCAAAAGTAATATGACTAGAATTTTGATTATTCACTTAATCTTGTTAGGAATGAATGCTTCTCTTCTAGTATTTAAGGCTCTTTATCTTGGAGGCATACATGATACCTCAGCTTTGGAAGATGTAAGAAAAATTACCCCAAAAGAATTAGAGGTCCTTATTTTTCTTTTAAGTTTTCTTTGCCGTATGTATATATGTATATCTTCAAGAATTCATTTAATGAATGGATTTGGGATGGGTCGGTGCCATCACCATGCTTTCTTAGTTGTCGCTTCACTAATTAAATTAGTGTCACCCTAACTAAATAATTAAGATGTGGGTGAAATCTAGGCAGAACTCAAAGTAAAGACGCATAATGTTATGTCCTCATTATATTCTAAAATTAAATTAGATGTTAGATATCTCGAGTATCATCACTACATACGTCAATTGTCACAAAAGCTACGTATGTGCTTCGTCATTTATCACTAAGAGAATGGTTAAAAAGTTTATAAACTTTTTAATTTGGCTAGTTTAATTCTAAGTTTTTTGACAGTAAGTGGTATATGAGTTAGAAGTAAATCAATTGCATCCACAATTTTTATCGGCAAAAAGAAAAAAATAAAAATACTAAAGCCAATCTTCTAGTCTAACCAGTGGCCCATTGCAGTAAGGATACGAATTTAGTTGTTGCTAAGGCCCAGGTTATCTAGCAATCAAGGCCTTGGATCCCCCTCTTGCTCTTTTTGTTTGCTCTGGGGCTAGGGACTTTTACACACTAAACTCTTCTAAGTGAATGATGTTTTTCTTCCGAGCCCAAAAAAAAGAAAAAGAAGCAGAAAGAAAAAAAAAAGAGAGCCGTTTGGCATAAAGTATTTATCATATTTTTCCAATTCATGCATAAAGAAAGTGAGCATCACTATCTAGTCTCTAAGGCCCATGAATCGAACGGATCTGACTGGCATTGGCGGATTGGATTTGAGAGATTTCTCAAGGCTCGACTCGAGACAAGTGAACGAAGTGGGGGGTTGACTTAGCGTCTACGTGAAAAAAAGGAAGAAAAGAACGTCGCAATGTGACATGTGTAAGATATTGGTAATTTGGTCACGCATGAGCATTACATAGCTTAGAATTCCAGGCAAGCCAAGAAGCCGTGCAAGATAATCCTAAGAAGCATAGATGATATTCTGCATGGAGCAGACCACCAAACCTCGATAGTCACACCTAAAAGAGGCTATGTTCGGAACAAGAACTTATTGACGTAGACATTAGTTGTCCTTCGTGGCGCTTGTTGATGTTGACATAGATAATTTGTGCATTCCTTTTAAATTTACAATTTTTTTATATTTTTTATTTTATATTTGATTTTTTCCTTTTTTATTTTTTAAAATTGATCGGGATGACTACATTGACAACATATCATAATTTTTATGAATTAATTAGCAAAACTAAAAAATTTTGGAATTGAATTGACACTCGTATAGGTTTAGGGCTTTTTTGGTAATCATCCTCATCTAGGCAAGAATCAAATAGCTATATTTCCAACATAGAGAATATTTATACATGAATATAAAGAGGAAATTTTTGTGTGTAGTTAGTGCAATTTTTGGAAAAGAATTGGAACTATATCAGATGAAGTTTATTTATTGTTAATCTAGAAATTATGAGAGATTTAAGGGATGGTACATAGAGTAAAGTAGACTAAGTTTAAAACTACTTTTTGTTCATAGTTTAGTCCTATATTGTTATCAATAGTCTTATAATAGTGACAAGGGCTTTAATTGGAAGGTCTATGGGAAAAACTAAGATGGGGGTGGTGCTCTGGGTCAGCTTTATCTTTAGAATCTAAATTTGGGAAGTTCTTGCTTGTAAATTAGGGATTCGCCACCTATAATCACTTCTGGCTTCTTTTGTATGGCTTGAATATCCTCTTCGTCACATGTGAAGCCCACAACACGCCAGGACAAAAAAGAGAGCTACTTCCCATATAAAACACTATAAAGACTTGAAAGGAATGGCCTCTATTCCAACCGAGTCTCAATAACCATTTGTGTCCGTCACACAGAGAGAGAGAGAGAGAGAGAGAGAGAGAGAGCAGAGAGAGGATGGTGGGGTGGAAGGTGCATTTGGTTGCGGTGATGTTGGTGGTGGCGAGATTGTGGAGGGAAGGGGTGAGAGGAGGAGAGGTGACATATGATGGAAGATCACTCCTTATTGATGGGCAGAGGAAGCTACTTTTCTCTGGTTCTATCCACTATCCTAGAAGCACTCCTCAGGTCTCTCTCTCTTTCTCTCTGTGCAACTGATACCCATGAATGTTGCTGAAACAATCTTCTATGCACCACCAAATTCTTGTGTAGTCCTGCATTCCTTTTCTCCTGGGCACTCCATGTCTTGCTGCTCTTATCTGGGTTTTTCGTATCAGGTCCACTTAATGATTTTCTCATTCCTGCTTAACTCAATATTAATGGTGGACCGGAAATGTTAGGTTGAGATTGGGACCGACACATCTGGCTAGATAGTCCTTGTATAATAATAATGAAGGACATTGGACGTAGGAGACGCGGGCCACCACCGGCCCTTAGTTCTGCCACTGCTCCCGTCCAACCACAATCGAAAGAAATTGGTTGATCTGGTCTATCTAATTGTTGATGAAACGACTCTTTATTCGAATTCGACCTGCCATGGCCTTCGTCAAGAGAGCAACAACAACCAACTCCTGACCTGTTTGCACGTTTATTTCCATTAAATCCTGCCAACTTTGTGTTACAGCTGCTTTGGTGGCAGTAAATCATTACTAATCAGTGCTGCTTTCACACTCTGCTGCCTCAGTTGATTTCCCCCTCTTTTGAGTTGAGAACTTCCAATGGATAATGCAGCCAATGCAAGTGATTTTTTTCTCACTCATTAGTAAAGTATCCATCATTTTTCAATCAAACATAGTATCTACTCATCAGGTGTAATCTGTAATGACGAGAACAAAATATATTTTTTTCTCTGAGTGAAAGAAGGAAAAAAGAGAACGTCCGTTGCTGTAGCTGGAATTAGTTGAGAATGAATGAATCACGGGTGACACTTGCAGCTCAGCTTAGCCATAGAAGTTCGACACGTGTCCCTCTGAGAGAGCCTAGATTTCAAAGGTTGGTCGGCATTTGATGCCCCTTATGTTGTCTCTTGCTGGTATTCTCGTCTTGTTCAGGAAGAAAATAAAAGGGCGGTGAACATGTAATCTACCTACTGCAGAAACAGAACAAAAAGCATGTGAACCAAGTGATTGACAGAAAAAAGTAATGCTTGAAGAAGTACTTAATTTCAGGTTGTCATGAAAGAGTAATGAAAGAGACTCGTGCATCGACTTGTTGTTTCCCTTTCACGTCGATATCAGAAGAAGCACCGCATGCACAGCACTTTAGCACTGGACCAGACAGACTAATGTTGTAGTCTACCATGATAGACTCGGCCAATCACAATTTAATACACACCACGAGCTCATGGCGTTCTGTGAGCTTTACAATGCATTCACCCATGGCGCAGATGTGGCCCGACCTGATAGCTAAAGCCAAAGAAGGAGGAGTTGATGTGATCCAAACCTACGTGTTCTGGAACTTGCATGAACCGCGACCAGGCCAGGTACTAAAAGCACATTAACACCACACTGTTAGAGTATGGTGTAAGTCATAATTAGTCGAAACGCATGATTCATTTATTCTAAGCGTTTTTTTTTAATTGCGTTTTGCACAGTATGACTTCAGTGGAAGGTATGATCTTGTGAGATTCATCAAGGAAATCCAAGCACAGGGGCTCTATGCTTGCCTCAGGATTGGACCCTTCGTTGAGGCAGAGTGGACCTACGGGTATGTGCTGTAATATGTCAATTCATATTTCCGGCCATTTTACAAACCAGACAAAACCTTTTTTTATACCAAAAAAAGTCATTTCCAGCAGAAATTTATCAATAATCAACAAAATCACTAGTGTTATCTGGGTTGCAGGGGTTTCCCCTTTTGGTTACATGATGTTCCGGGAATCACATTTCGAACAAATAATGAACCTTTCAAGGTATGCCATTTTTCTTATAACTTTGACCCCACAAAATAGTGGAAAAAGAATTAAATATTAACACTGGAGAAAAGACATTGAAAAGATCTCTTTCGCTTATAATTCTCTCGCTCTCTAGCCACTACAGTGTATTCTGCAACAAAGATAGTCATAATAAAAAAGAAAAATGTGTTGTGAAATCAATTATATTTGTCTAAATTACAGTGTATTCTGCAACAGAAAAAATCGAAATTGGAAATGGTTGGCTATGCTCATCAAACTCATAATTTCATTTTGTTCGTTTCTTCATGGAATGTTCAGCAAACTTTTAATCTTCGAATCTCTCTATAGATGCCACATCCTTGGTGCCCCAATTTAAATTTGTAGGATTATGGTGTAAAGTCAATATGACACCATGAAATTTCGGTTTTTTCTTATTCTAGGTGAAAATATCAGTTGGTTGTCTTCCATTTTTCTAGATTTTAGGTGTGCGCTGTTCATAACAGTACCTCCTTTCGTTTTAGTGCATGTGACTCCGACCAAGGGGGGGAGACCACTCATTGGAAGACAACAATTGAATAGTCAATGACTAGCTGTCCAAGCATTCACCGCTCACACTAAAAACAACTCTGATTTTTATTTTGTTGATTTACAAGGCCCTTGTTAGGCCAAAACAGTTTATGATTAGTCTGTTCTGTAGAAAGTAAAATGTTTAATTTTAACAAGAATCAGGATGTTCTGCATATGACTACCTTTTGAACTTCAAGGTATGGTGTCCTGCGATTGTAAAACGATGACCCAAATCAATAGAACAACTATTGCTGTTGTATGTGAACAAAAAGTGAAAATCCACTTGCTCAAGCAGCTGAATTGATATAGTGGTCATGTCCAAGATCTCTGTGCTTCTTTCTTGCCTTCAACTTCCGGGAAAAAAATAAAATAAAAGAAATTCCAAAACATTGACCCCTAATCTGTTAATTTCTAGATAAGAAAAACTAAGCTGTCATTGACATTATTCCTGTCCTGAATCTTGAGTTGTAGTTCTACATGCAAAACTTCACAACGAAGGTCGTCAACTTGATGAAATCAGAGGGTCTATATGCTTCCCAGGGAGGCCCGATTATACTGTCCCAGGTAGAAAAAAGCCCGAAAGGCGGTTTTGCTTATATTATTGAAAAACTTGCAAGAATCCAATATATTAAACTCAAAGCACCCTTTTGTGCAGATAGAAAATGAGTATCAGAACATTGAAGCGGCTTTTGGCAAGCAAGGACCCTTGTATGTCCAATGGGCAGCAAATATGGCCGTTGCACTTGAGACAGGAGTGCCCTGGGTGATGTGTAAGCAGAATGATGCCCCGGATCCAGTGGTAAGTGAACCTTATTAGGTTTAAACCGAGAATTATGCACTTTCAGCGAACAACCATCAATCATCAACCATCACTTTGACCGGCAGATAAATGCTTGCAATGGCATGAGATGCGGAGAAACTTTTCCAGGGCCAAACTCACCAAACAAGCCAGCTATCTGGACAGAGGACTGGACGTCCTTGTACGTCTTCCCCTCAGCAATCTACATTATTTTCAGAAGATTATTGAGCAGATTAGCAAAGAGAAACAACAGAATGACAAAAAGTCCCAGAAATATTAACGAAGAGAAAAGTTGATTTTATAATTTAGACCAGCTTTTATTTATATCTTCTTCTTCTTCTTCTTTTTTTTTTTTTTTTTTTTTTGTGAAGCTATCAAGTCTACGGTGGTGAACCATACTTAAGGTCAGCTGAAGACATTGCGTTCCATGCCACCCTCTTCATTGCAAAACTGAATGGATGTTATATCAATTACTATATGGTACACCTATTATACTAATGTACTCTTATCATCTGATTTGTTTTGACACTGCCTGTCTCTGTGTGTCTGTGTGTGTGCTAAAACTAAAGATGACATGTGTATTGCTTTTCCAATGCAGTACCATGGTGGAACGAATTTTGGCAGAACAGCTGCTGCATATTTCATAACAGGTTATTATGATCAAGCTCCGCTCGATGAATACGGTGAGCAGCAGATGATCTGATTCGATGTAGTTCATGGATAGGCAAACCATTTTAATGAATTTATCGATCCAGGTTTCCTCAGGCAGCCAAAATGGGGTCATCTGAAAGAGTTGCATGGGGCAATCAAGAATTCCTCTAGTACTTTGCTGGAGGGAGTCAAATCTAATTTTTCTTTAGGCCAGTACCAAGAGGTGATCACCATTCTTCATCAACATTCAATTTACTAAGAGCAACTAGATTCACAATTATGGTTATGGACTTATGGTCTGTTTTTCTCTTGATGTAGGCTTATGTTTTCCAGGAAGAAAAGGGAGGATGTGTTGCTTTCCTTGTAAACAATGATGCAAAAAGTAGTGCTACTGTACAGTTTGACAATAAATCATTTGAATTGCTGCCGAAGTCCATTAGTATTCTTCAAGATTGTGAAAGCATGATTTTCAACACAGCAAAGGTAAGTCAGACAAAAATTTAGATCGTCCTAATGCATGCTCAAAAGTCACAACCACTCACATTGGTATTTAGGGTAAGACATGCAAAATCAAATTAAGCTTCGAACATTTGTTATCACTAAGGATGCAGTATTTATATGCCATCTTTACAGAAATCAAGCTACTACGGAATCTACGGAGTGTGCTAATATATCACATCAACCTTTCATTCTTTATTTCTTTGTGATTGAACTCTCTGATATTCCTTTTTACCAAAAAAAAAAAAAACTCTCTGATATTCCTTTGTTTCCTTTGTCTGAGAAGTCTCAAGATGGAAAGGCAATCGCTATTGTAAATTAATGTTCCATTGATTGTCATAGGTATACTGTTAAAGCATGGGAAGAACAAGAAGGTTAATCCTTGAAAATACACCAGTTTTGACCAACAGAAAAGTCACTGTAGAACAAACATGATCCCCAGTATATTGATCTGCATAACAAACATGATCCACAGTAAATCCTTCCATGTTTGATGAATGAGTAGCAGCAATGAGCATATAATGCCATCCTTCAGGAAGACAGTCATTTTTCTCTCACCTTTTATTTACAGGTAACAAGTGAGAGCAGTACAAGAGTCACAACATCCAGCCAGACATTTGAAGGTGCAGATAAGTGGGAAGAATTTCTTGATGTAATTCCCAGCTACTTAGATACATCATTAAGAGCAGATACATTGCTAGAACACATGAATACAACAAAAGATGAATCCGACTACCTTTGGTATGCATTCAGGTAGGATCATCTCGCTCAAAAAGTGATTGCAACATTTATCTTGTAGATAATATGCTTTATCTCATCCATTTTCATACTTCTTAAAATGTCAGTTTTCAGCCAGACTCAACTTGTGCTGAACCAGTGCTTCACCTCAAGTCTCTTGGACATGTTACACATGCTTTTGTCAATAATGAGTACATGGGTAAGTTCCAAGAACCGCTTAATGAGTTGCTGGAGTGTGATCTTACAGAGAAATGACTCATTCACAACCTGTAGGTCCAAAATTTGCAAGTAGACATACTGAGACCATTTGACCAAATTATAGTCATATTGAGACCTATAAAAAATTCCAATACAGAGTTTGAATAGTTAATAAAAAGAATTTGCAGTCTAGATTTGCGAAATGAAATGACTAAGCTTGCTATTGCTGATTTAGGATCGGCCCATGGAAGCCATGATGTCAAAAACTTCACCATGGAGACCAAAATTGTGTTGGATAATCAGATGAATAACATTTCCTTACTCAGCGTAATGGTTGGACTACCAGTGAGTATTTGCTTAAACTTTTCAGATCCAGTCATTTTGCAAAATTTATGTGGCAACTGACACGATCCATCACCAAGGACTCAGGAGCATTTCTAGAGAAAAGATATGCTGGATTGGCTGAGGTGGAGATCAGGTGCACTCAAGACAAGTCATACAATTTCACACACTATTCATGGGGATACCAGGTAAGCTCTTATATAAGCAAGTATAGAACAGCAGAGCGAAAGGGGAAAGTAATGTATCTCTTCTTACAATGTAAAAGGTAACAACTGATAGCTAATAATGTTATTATTGCTTATGTAAGGTGGGACTACTTGGTCAGGAGTTAGAAATATACAATGAACAAAACCTGGGCAATGTTGAGTGGAACAATGTAACAACGGTGAACCAGCCACTTACTTGGTACAAGGTAAATTACGTGATCCCTTCTTATATGAAGGTCAAAGCAATGCCAATAAATGGGATAATATCTTGCAGGTCTATTGATGCCTGTGTCAAGCAAGAGGTAGCAATATATTTGAATCATCAATAAGAGAGGTCAAGTAATGTAATCACAAAATAATGGGGCAGGGATAAACTTGCTCTGACATTTTCTCCTACAACTTGATTAATTTTCCTTCACTAAAAAAGAAAATGAGGTACTATCATTGATGGTGGAGAAAACTAATTCAAACTTTGGTTATATATCCTGTAAGTTTTTGTAATAAAAATCTGCAGTTGGCATGAAAACTGAGGTCTAATCAATAAACAAGTGAGCAAAACAATGCTTAGACCATATGAAGTTGTTTGTTCATCCTTATAAGCTAATATCATACTGCTTTGCAGACTTATTTTGATGCACCAGAAGGCAGCAAACCCCTTGCATTTAATCTTACAACCATGTCTAAAGGAGAAGCTTGGGTGAATGGACAAAGTATTGGTCGATACTGGGTTTCATTTCTTACAGCTAATGGAAATCCATCGCAAACTTTGTACGTTAAGAGTAATCCACTTAATCATGAAGTTACATTACTTTCAATTTCTGCATTATTCTCTTATTGCCAGGAGAGGACAGAAGAAAATTAACTGAAAGGATTTACCCAGTGAAAGCATAGAAGAATAGTGAAACAGTAGGCTGAACATTAGAAACCTTGGAAACAAGAGACATACCTTCAAATTTGTCCATGCTTGAGGCCCCTTGTTTACTAATACACCACTCTCAGTCTATTGCACAGTCTGGACACATTTCTCACCTTTATCTTTATTTGTGCATTGGGAGCACAAAGAAACTTATTCATGTTACACCAATTACTTTATCTATAAGATCAAAATCAAATGTGAAGCAGGAAAAAAAGTTAGAGAGGGCTTTGGTATAGCTTCTCGCCAACAGCTAAATCAGTGAAAAGAGATGTTGCAGCTTTTCTAAACTTCACAATTGCAGTATCCTCACAACTGCAAATACTTACAATTGCTTTTAGGAATTTAAAATTTTTAGTAGCAAAAACACAAGTTAGAGCACTTCATATCACAACTAAAGCACAACACAACTATCGTTCAGCCAATATTAGATGGAATGAACCCTAAAAGTCAAAGCTAGTCTATTAACTACATGGATGATTACAGAAGCAACAGGAATTCCAGAAACATTTAATCGCCAAAATAATATGATAGTATACATGCATAGAGAGGATTAACATCCCTTATCCATAGCCTGATAAAATCTTTATGCAACTTTCACATCATCTTCTTCAAGCGGAACACAAACACAAGATAATTTAGAGTCCATCAGAGATAAGTCAATGCAAAAGTTTTTGATGAGCAAGTAGCTAGGCATCACAAAGTTGCATACTTCTCTCCTGTTTATATAGATTTGAATTATATGTCACTCTCAAGCATTGATTTCGTTTTATTTTTTTTTCCTCTTCTTTTAGGTATCATGTGCCTCGATCCTTTCTACAAGCCTCTGGTAACCTACTAGTTCTGCAAGAAGAAGTTGGTGGTGACCCCCTTCATGTATCCTTATGCACCTTATCTGTCTCTACCTTAAACGACACCTCTTCACACTTCCGTCTTCCTTCATGAGATGAGGAGATCGAATACAGATGTGGGTAAATAATTTTTAGTATATTGAAAAGCTTTTCATTAGTATGAAAAAGTTCTTTCCAGAAAGAAATGCATCAGCAGCCAACTCAATAGGAAGAGATACATCACATAGGTTATGAGGAGGAACATTCAACTGTTGAATTTGTTGGACAATCAAAGATTGTAACAGAAAGTACTGAGAAGTAATTTGAGCACTACACCATTTATAGAGACCTCATTGTATCAACCTTGATTGTGCTGATCCTTCCCTTTGTTGATAATTTCATCGACTAATTAGAAGTTGATTTGCATGAGCACCTACAAGGTGCTCTCTGGACCAATTTTGTGCAGCATGGTGATTTTTCCAATTTCAGGCATTATTGTGCATCATGAGCAACCTTTCCTCTGGCCAAGTTCGAACAAATAAGTGATTAATTCATTTTTAAAGTTTCAGAGGAACTCTGTATGGCATAATTCAGCATTCCTGCATAATTATACCATTCAATAAACCTTTTAAAACTTTTCAAGATGTTCTAGAATTGAAACCAATATGACATTACAAACAGACGTATGAACTGGAAAGGACTTGCAAGAAATGCACGCTTGATATCGTTAAAAGCTTATATTACCCCAAAATTATGACCATTTCGTATGAGCCACGTTGGATCTCTTCCATGTTTTCCTGGTAAAGGCCCTAGTGAATACTTCGCTTATTTTAACCTCAAGAGCATTACATGATGTAAGAACCATAGAACATTGAACTAATATCTTGTGCATGGGGTTCTCTCACAGGCAGCAAACTCTTAATTCATAAATGCAGAGTATTTAAAGATACTGGAAACAAGTTAGACATATTTTACCATAAAAGATAACCTTCCCTGAGTTTACTTACCTGAATGCATCTTCTCCATAGGTATCCACCAGTGACTGATGGTTTTTTCCTGGCCTAAAAAAAGGTTTTGAAATGTGATCTTGAACTCACCATGCCATTGCCAGCAGACCCCAAACGTCAGTCTAGATAGCACAACCAAACTAGGACTTGTGACATGGACTTGAAGAGGCTGTCCAATGAATGCTAGCAGTTAAAAAAGGAACTTGATTTGGTGTAGGTGTTTTGTCAAACAGTTAGCAGTTTGACAGCCCCCACCATTCATGGAGTCTCCTCCATATACTTGAACTGAATCTCAATATATGGTTGCATGCATGCTATCTAACATTATAAATGATTAATCTGTTTCCCCATTTTAGGCTCTTTGTAGATTCTGAAGCCCACATGTTTTCTAGCAACGTAAGACCAAGGGTTTTGGGCAAGTTTAGTCGTAGGGGACACAGTTCTAGCTTATGCATTCAAGGCCGGATTAGCAGATTCAGGAGTCAAGGAATATGAGTGTCGGTCCCCTTGGCCCGCGTGTTCAGCAACATTTTTTTTGGAACTATTGGGAACTACAAATAGGGTCAAAACCCCGCAATCTATGGAGACAAGGCACGAAGAGTATTGTACATGCATTTGATGTTTAGCTTAGTCAGAAAATTATGCCAATTCAATTTTTTAGGATGACTGTCTTGTCCGAAAGGATATAATTTTTCTCTGATGCCTTGGGGATGTTTTGAAAACCCTCGGTACAAATATTATCATTCCTTTTGAAAGTTCTGACGGTGATAATGAAGTATTGTAGTTTTCCGCATACAATTCTAAATCTGCATTCAACATCAAGAGACCTTAGGTCTCTTGAGGCGCAGAGTTCTCCTTGCCTTACTAACCGTAGGATTTTATTTTAGCATTTTATGCAATGGATGATGTTGCGTCTTGACTTAGAGACGCGGTTTTTAGCATCGAGTCTTTAACTCATGTGACAGTGTCATAAGTCGCACATTATATCTTGCTCAACAAACGGTCAAAGTTTCAAAAAATAAAATTAAAAATTAAAAAAAGGAAAAATAATGATAATAAGAAATATCCTTAAATTTTTCCAAAGGATTTTCTTTCAAAATTTATGTGCAATCAACTCATTTTATTTGAGAATTGAATTTGGCCTCTTTCTTTGAAGCTTTCGCGTTGATTAAAATGACGATTTTGCATACATAGGAAGTAATGAAAAATTCGTTGCGAGTTTGTTTTTTACTCGATGAGCTCTTAGAAAATTCAGCATAGTGGGAAATATTGCAGCATCAAAGTAATGATGCATTGAATTAGTAAATTTTATGATGAAAATAATTAATGTGAAGGTAACCGAATCATATTCACGGGAGGCTGGGGTTAGAATTCGACCCTCATAGCTGATTAAAACAGTCATAATCATTGAAAAATTAAGTACCCAAAACCTTTTCAAACCCCAGCTAGGATGACAGCATAGCAAGACAAACGTGAAAATACTCAGTGCGCTTCACGTCCGGTCGTTTCATTCCCCTTTGCTAGAGTTTTTTTTTTTGGTCGAACCCTTTGCTAGAGTCAAAGTGTAAACATCAGTCCGATGGCCAGGGAGAACAAAAGTGTTCACGTCAATAATCAACCTGCAAGTTGTAGAAAAAGAGTTGTTTAATGCTAACTAAGAAAGATTTTGCCAATCCCCAAGCCAAAAGCGACAGATACCATGTCAGTATTTTAATAGCCATCTCCACGCACTAAAAGACATGTAGAGATGGAGACATCACATTATTCTAGCTCTAACAATAGAAGGATAGACGAATGTTGAATACAAATCGAGTGCAAAATCCAGCTTAGTCTTGATTAAGTAGGTATTTGTGTTTCTTTCTTTTTTTTTTTTTTTTGGTGGAAACCAAATTTATGCAAGTTATAGCTTTTGATATTAGCTCTAGCTTTACGCACTTGAATCTTACTTCCATTCCAACTATACCATAGCTTATTATGGTTAAATTTTGACTGTGTGCAGCTCATGCCTTACAACGCACCATACACATACATACCATCATTAAATATCAATTCACTTGTTACGGCTTCCTTGGTCACAAGCATGAGATAAAAAGCTCTAAAGAGACAAATGAATCTAGAAAAGGCAAGGGGGGTGAACAAATTCAAAAACAAGCTGATCATGATAGTAAATAAGAATTATTAGATCTAGTGAAAAGTCATAAAGATGTAATCAAATGCATGAAATCTAGACATTGGGTCATGTCTTTTTAGACAAGGGGGTCCGGGTCCTAGTCCTAGTCCCCATGAAATGAACCCTTTTAAGCCCCTTTTTCATGCATTCGCAAACGGACGCTTTCCATGAAGGTTCTTCGGCGGTGCCGACGTTGACCACCGAAGGTGAAGAATAGGTAGGACCAAAGTCTACCAATGGGTCCAAACTTAGTTGGGCCTTTACAAAAGCCCGTTGGACCTTTCTCGTCCATATTTTGGAAAAATCTTACTGTTCGTACACTGAGGTGACATGAATAGGGGCTTTCAATGAAAATAAGGAAAGTAGAGAGGGCGAGTCATGGGATTTCTCAGGGTTGTCTAAGAATTGTTTGGATCGAGGATTCACGCTATAAGTCTTATCCATCGTTAGAATACTTTTTATTTCCGAATAAAAGGATGGCATTAAAGAGTTGATTGAAAACTTCCAGCAACTTGCCAGCTAAAAGCTAAAAGTAGAAAGAACAGGAGGATTACTACTACTAGAATCTTAGATCGAATTCAAAAGAGCATACGCCTTGAGCAATTTGATGGCTTGAGACCAGCCTCCTGAAAACCTTGTTATATTGGTTGAGGAAGGTTCTATTAACAGTCTTTAATGGAACTTTAACTTTAGCTAGTCCACATCAAGAAACCATTAGTTTCACTTGATGGGTTGGTGACTGGAGAATTGATGTCTAATAAATTATTAGGGGCATATGCAGCCCACTCTGGTTATTTGTATTCTTTGCTAGAGGAACGAACCTATTGAAGTAATTCATTTTATAGCAAAAAAACATATTTATGAATGCGGGTTAATATTACTTCCCCACCTAGCTACTCTAGGTTGGGGTAGTTCCAAGTGGGGAAGTCATAGATACCTTTGCATATTTTGTATTGGACTACTTCACTTAATTTTCTCTGCGGATTAGGCTTTGGCAGTACTTATTATGCACATTTGGGCCCTTCGACTCTTAAAGTATTTTTTTCAATTCTTTGGTTATGCTTTAAAATGCAAAAGTAGTATGACTATAATTTTGAGTATTCACTTAATATTAGGAATGGATGCTTCTCTTCTAGTTATTAAGGCTCTTTATTTTGGAGGCATATACGACACCTGAGCTTTGGGATGGGGAGATGTAAGAAAAATTACCCCAAAAGAATTAGCGGTCCTTATTTAAGTTTTCCTTGTTGTATGTGTATATGTATATCTTCAAAAGTTCGTTTAAATGAATGGATTTGGGATGGGTCGGAGTCATCACCATGCTTTCCTAACTGTCGCTTTAGTAATTAAATTAGTGTCACCCTAATTAAATAGTCAAGACGTGGGTGAAACCTAAGCAAAACTGAAAGTATAGATGCAAAATGTTATCTCATCATTATATTCTAAAATTAAATTAGCTATTAGATATTTCAAGTATCACCACTACATACGTCAATAGTCATACAATTTACATATGTGCTTCTTCATTTATCAGTGAGAGAATGGTTAAAAAATTCATAAAATTTTCAAGTTTGCTAGTTTAATTTTAAGCTTTTGGACGATAAGTGGTGTATGGGTTAGAAGTAAATCAATTGCATTCACCATTTTTATCAGCAAAAAAGAAAAAAAGAAAAATACTAAAGCCAATCTTTTAGTCCAATCAATGGCCCATTGCAGCAAGGATGCGAATTTACTTGTTGCTAAGGCCCAGGTTATCTAGCAATCAAAGTCTTGTATCCCCCTCTTGCTTTTTTGGTTTGCTCTGAGGCTAGGGACCTGTAAGTGAATGATGTTTTTCTTCCGAAAAAAAAAAAAAAGAAGAAAAAAGAGCACTTGCACAAGGAAATTAAAATTAAAGATAGAGACTTCACGCTTCTTGAAACACAAAATCTCGATCATATATTTCCAACTCATGCATGAAAAACGTGAGCATTACTATCGAGTCTTTATAAGGCCCATGAATCGAACGAATCTGATTGGCATTGGCAGATTGGATTGAGAGATTTCCTCGGGTTCGACTCGAGACATGTGAACAAAGTGAGGGGTTGATAGAAGAGTTTAGTGAATAAGGGTGCGTTTGATAATGTTTTGTTGAAAATTGTTGAGGAGCAGAAATAAAAATAAAACTATTTCTATTAGGGGAACAATTTTTGACCAGAAAAACGCGTTTGGTAAACTTGTTCCGGGAATAAAAAAAAACAGAAATATGTTTGGTAAATTTGTATTCTTTTTTTGTATATTTTAATTTTTAAATATTTTTATTTTATTTTTCCTTTTCTTCTTTCTTCTTTCTTTTTTTCTTCTTTTGGTTGATCGCCGGCCTCGGCCATGGCCGCCGCCCGGCCAACAAGGGCGGCGACCAGCCGACGAGCGCCGGCAGCCTCATATACCACTTATAGTAAAAAAAACTTAGAATTAAATTAGCCAAATTAAAAAGTTTATAAACTTTTTAACCATTCTCTTAGTGATAAATGACGAAGCACATACGTAGCTTGTGTGACAATTGACGTATGTAGTGATGATACTCGAGATATCTAACATTTGCTTTAATTTTACAATATAATGAGGACATAACATTTTGCGTCTTTACTTTGAGTTCTGCCTAGATTTCACCCACATCTCGACTATTTAGTTAGGGTGACGCTAATTTAATTACTAAAGTGACGGCTAAGAAAGCATGGTGATGGCACCAACCCATCCCAAATCCATTCATTTAAACAAAATTTTGAAGATATACATATATACATACAGCAAAGAAAACTTAAAAGAAAAATAAGGACCTCTAATTCTTATGGGGTAATTTTTCTTACATCTTCCAAAGCTAAGGTATCATGTATGGCTCCAAAATAAAGAGCCTTAAATACTAGAAGAGAAGCATTCATTCCCAACAAGATTAAGTGAATAATTAAAATTATAGTCATATTATTATTGCATTTTAATATGTAACCAAAGAATTGAAAAAATACTTAAGAGTCAAAGGGCCCAAAGGTGCATGATAAGTACTACCAAAACCTAATCAGCAGAGGAAGTTAAGTGAAGTGGTCCAAATACAAAATATGCGAAGGTATTTAATCCTCGTTAACAAATATACTTTTTACTGACAAAAAAAAAAACAAATATACTTTTTTGATACAAAATGAGCTACTTCAAATAGGTTTATTGCTCTAGCAAAGAATACAATTAATCAATGTGGGCTACATATGCCCCCAATAATTTATGAGACATGCATTCTCCATTCACCAACCCACCAAGCGAAGCTAGTGGTTTCTTGATCCAAACTAGTTAAAGTTAAAGTTCCATTAAAGACCGTTTTCATGGGGTAGAACCTTCCTCCACAAATATAATAAGATTTTCAGGAGGGTGGTCTGGAGCCGCCAAATTGCCTAAGGCTTATGCTCTTTTGAATTCGATCAAAGATTTTTATGATAGTGATACTCCTGTTCTTTTTTCTTTTAGTTTTTAGCTAGCAACTTACTGGAAGTTTTCATCTGATATTCAATACTGTCTTTTTTATGTGAGAATACAAAATATTCTAACAATAGATAAGACTTACAGTGTGAACCCTCGATCCAAACAGTTCTTAGATAACTACCAAAAAATCTCGTGACTCACCACCCTCTTTGCTTTTCTTATAATTATTGAAAGCCCTTGTGATGTCATCTCAGTGTACGAAAGGTAAGATTTTCCAAAATATGGATGAGAAAGGTCCAACAGGCTTTTGTAAAGGCCCAACCAAGTTTGGATCTATTCGTAGACTTTGGCCCTACCTATTCTTCAACCTCTGCTGGTCAACGTCTGCACCACCGAAGAACCTTCGTGGAAAGCGTGCGTTTGCAAATGCATGAAAAAGAACTCAAAAAGGTCCATTTCACGGGGACCGGGACAAGGACTTGGACCCCTCTGTCTAAAAAGACATGACCGGATGTCTAGATTTCATGCGTTTGATTACATCCTTAATGACTTGTTTTCATTAGATCTAATAATTCTTATTTACTATCATGATCGGTTTGTTTTTGAATTTGTTCAGCCCCTCTGCCTCTTCTAGGTTCATGTGTTTGATTAGAACTTTTATCTCGTGCCCAAGACGTCTTGCATGAGGGCCAAGGAAGCCATAACAAATGAATTGATATTTAATGATGGTATGCATGTGTATAGCGTGTCGTAGGGTAGGAGCTGCACAAAGTCAAAATTAACTCATAATAAGCTACGGTGCAGTTGGAATGGAAGTAGGATTCAAGTGCCTAAAGCTAGAGCTAATATCCAAAGCTAAAGTCAAGATTATGTGAAATTGACAAAACTTGCATGAATTTGATTTGCACAAAAAAAAAATACCTACTTAATCAAGACAAAGCTCAATTTTACACTCGATTTGTATTTGAATATGTCTATCCTTCTATTATTAGAGTTAGAATAAGGTGATGGCACTTGAGAAATGATTGTACGCAAGTTCTAGAGACGAAAAATAAATGATTATAACCTAAATACATCAACATATAATGTTATGTAGGTTCTCTTGTGGCCATAGCCACTCGAAATTTACGAAAGCTTTTTGACAAAATCGTGGGAATATATGGAAATATTCATACCATGCTAACGTAAAAATGACAAAACAGATGGTCTTTTTATTTTGGCGAAAGCAATAGCTAGGCAGCTTAGAAAAATGCTTAATAAATCATTCCGGAAGACATAGTTTCAAGAACAAGATGGCCATGCTTCCACGTCGGTACTGATATGACAGTCACATGAATCCAAGTTGCCACATTTCACGGCCACTAACTTCGTGGCCGCGAGCGAAAGTTCAATTTGCAGAGAAAAATATACGAAGCGAAAGCTACTTTTCAAGGGAGAGAAAGCTCCGAGTAGCTTCCAGTTCCACGTCATCACGTACGTGCGTTTTTAAGTCATGCATCACGTCACACATCTCCATCTCCACATGTCTTTTAGTGCGTAGAGCTGGCCATTAAGTGCGTTTTTTGTAACGATTCTGCTCTTGAGAATAGATTAGATCAGAAATGATTTATTTATTTATTTTGTTTTCGAGAATAATTTAAGTATTTTAAGTTGTTTGATAATTATCCAAAATTTTTATTAGAATAGAATTGCGTTTGATCTTGTCTTCATTGATTCTATTCCAAATCAATTTCTTTTAATTTTTAAATAATTATTTTTTTCTTTTCTTTTTTTCCCTTTTTTTTTTTTTTTTTTTTTTTTTTCCTTTTTCTCCTATTCTTCTTCTTCTTCTTGTGGTTTGTCGCAAACGAGGGCTGGCAACCTCACTGGAGCGTTCTTGGCCCTTGGTGAGGCAAGCCTCGTCGGCCAAGCCTCACTTGCGAACCTATGTAAAGACGGACACTCTCTGCGCCCGTGTCGTGTCCGACACTCCGACACGTGTCCGACAAGTTCCGACACGTTCCGACACGCTCCGACACGCGGGTCAACGAGTGTCGAAAAATCCGACACGTGGTCAACTCTTTCCGACACGCGCTCCAACACGCGAGTCAGAATTCCGACACGCGATTCCGACACGCACGGGGTCAATTTTAAAAATTTATATTACTTGAGGGGTCAAAATATAAATATACACAAAAGAAGTAATAAAATTGCTATAAATATACACGCACGGGGTCAAATTTTTTTTTTTTTCAGTTTTGTATTTTTAGAATTGTTTTATTCTTTCTAAAAGTCTTTTACTATGAAAGAAATAATAAAAAACGCTATATATAATAAATAAATAAATTTAAAAATATCATTTCAGCATTTTTTTAAATAATATTTTTTCCTCTAAGTTTTGTGTATTATTAAAACAAATTAAAATAATGAATGATATTATTTAATATTTTTCGTGTAAATTAATTCTAGGCTATTATTATTATTATTATTATTTATTTATGTATTTATATATAAAAATATATTTAATATATAACGTGTCGGAACGTGTCGAAATTCTCTATTTTAAAGAAATGACGTGTCGGTGTGTCGTGTCGTGTCGTGTCGCGTGTCGCGTGTCCGTGTCGGTGCTACATAGCTTGCAACTAGGCGAGGCCCGCCTGGCCACCGGTGGGCCGAGCGAGCCTCGTTGGGTTTGGGCGAGGCCCGCCGATCATCGGCGAGGCTCTCGGCCTCGCTAGTGGTTAGGCTTGCCTTTGATGAGCTCGCCAGACCTTGCCCTAGCTTGGCGAGCTCATTGAACGGTTGTCGGTGATTGGCGACGGCGGTGCGGGATGGTAGTCGATGAAGAAGAAGAAGAGAAAAAGGAAGAAAAAGAATTGATTTTGATTTTTAGATTTGTTCCAGAATAATAATCAACTTTTTTATTTTATTAATTTTGTTCCAAATCTACTTCCGAGAATAGAAAAATAGAAATTTGTTCTCGGAAATAAATTTTTTACCAAATGCGATGTTTCAAAACTACTCTCAGGAACAAAAAATTAGAATCGGGTACTGTTTGGATGGTTACCAAATAGCCCCTAAAATATTGATGTTTTTGGCTTGGGGATCGGCAAAATCTTTCTTAATTGGCATTAAACGACAAACCTTTTTCCACAACTTGCAGGTTGATTCGACCCACTATTAAAGATTGGAGGGCAAGTGGGGTCTGGTTGAACACTTCGGTCCTCGCAAAACGAGGGCCGGCAACCTCACTGGAGCGTTACGGCCCTTGGTGAGGCAGGCCCTCGTCGGCCAAGCCTCACCTGCAACTAGGTGAGGCCTGCCTGGCCACCAGTGGGGCTGGGCGAGCCTCACTGGGTTTGGGCGAGGCCCGCCTGATCATCGGCGAGGCTCTCGGCCTCGCTAGTGGTTAGGCTTGCCTTCGATGAGCTCGCCAGACCTTGCCCTAGCTTGGCGAGCTCATTGAACTGGTTGTCGGTGATTGGCGACGGCGGTGCGGGATGGTAGTCGATGAAGAAGAAGAAGAGAAAAAGGAAGAAAAAGAATTGATTTTGATTTTTAGATTTGTTCCCAGAATAATAATCAACTTTTTTTTTTTTTTTTTTTTATTAATTTTGTTCCAAATCTACTTTCGATAATAGAAAATTAGAAATTTGTTTCGGAAATAAATTTTTTACCAAATGCGATGTTTCAAAACTACTCTTTAACAAAAAATTAGAATCGGGTACTTGTTTGGATGGTTACCAAAATAGCCCCTAAAATATTGATGTTTTTGGCTTGGGGATCGGCAAAATCTTTCTTAATTGGCATTAAACGACAAACCTTTTTCCACAACTTGCAGGTTGATTCGACCCACTATTAAAGATTGGAGGGCAAGTGGGGTCTGGTTGAACACTTCGCTCCTCTCTAGCCATCGGATTGAAGTTTACACTTTGACTCTAGCAAAGGGGAACGAAACGACCAGGCGTGAAGCCACGTTTTTCTTGCTACGCTGTCCTGCTAGCTAGGGTTTGATTTTTTTTTTTTTTTTTTTAACGGTAAGATATATATTGACTTAAACCAAGAAAAATGTACTAGCACCAAAAAAATAAAAACCAAGAAAACTGTACAACAAGTAACTCGGCACCAAAAACTTGCATTCAAGAAAATACATAAGTCAGATCGAGTGGAAGGATGCCAAGAAAAAGACACGGAGAGAAAGCCAAACAAATGGCAACCCCCAAACTGAAAAAACCGGAGGAACTAACACCTTAAGGATGCACAACCTCCACAAGAACAGAAACGGGGAGGCCAGCAGCGGCGTCCAATGAAATGAAACTACAAGGAATAATTCAACACCGCAGGAGTGAAAATGGACGGGTTTGAAAAGGTTTTGGGTATTTGAATTTTCAATAATTATGATTGACTTAAATAAGCTATGAGGGTTGAATTCTAATTCCACCCTTCCATGAATATGTTTCTATTACATTTACATCAATCATTTTTGTCATATCACTAATTTGATGTATCATTACTTTGATATTGTAATATTCTCCATTATGTTGAATTTTTGAAGAGCCCATCAATTAAAAAAAAAATCACTATGAATTTTTCATTACTTCCTATATATGTAAAGAGGCTAAATTCATTTTCAAATGAAATGAGTTGATCACACATAAATTTTCAAAGAAAATCCTGTCATAAAAGGTAAGGACGTGAATATTTAGTTGTTTGTACTAATAAAAATAAAAATATACATATATATTTATACTTGTCTTAGCATGATCTACCTCATAATTGAACTTTCTATGGAATTTATAGATCTTTTAATTACTATTATTTTGATTTTGATGTCTTCAACCCACGTCCTGTGAAAAACCTAGATCTTAGTTTATTTATATATGGATGACAATTTGAGAGCAAAAACGTCGAAGGTTAGAGTTAATTGATTGGACTAAAGTGAGACTCGTGTCAATAATTAGGACTAAAAAATTAGTGGAGCTTTTCTATGGTTATAGTAATGAAAATGGTTGGCGGTTGGTTGTTTCAAGTCCCTGTCTAAGCCGACAATAGCCGTAAAGAAAAAATCATTTATTCCCTTTTAATTAAGTTAATAATGATTTCTATATTTAGTGATGGTATTGACATTCTAATGACTTGTATGGTACAAATGCGTTGAATTCGAACACGCATGCGCATGCGCATTAATTAATCAGATAACATAGAAAGTTTTCAAAAGAAAAAGGCCAATATGATCTATTCTTTCTTGAAGCCATTCGGTCATAACATCATTCCGTCCTTTCAATTTTATTACAAATATCTGTCATGGACTGATAAATACCTATAACTTATTTACTAATACCATTTATGGTGATTGAATTTGATATTTTTCAATGGATTCATTTATGCACATCTTCTTCTAAGGGAGAAGAAAGGGATGGAAGGAAAAATGGGTTTGTCAAAACTAGACAGTTGATGCGTTTAATTGTGATTTCACTATTACCTAATATGGTGCAATGAACAATTTCATTCCAAAAGGTGCAATGTTTAAAACATTTTGTTCCAAAAGGGGTGGTGCACTGAGGATGTACTACTAGTACTTGTGACCTTTTGGGGAGATGTGACATTTGAAGTTATATTTGAAGAGCTACAAAAAAGGCCAAAGGAAGGCTTAAAAAAATGATGATTAAATTTGTGATTTTATTCTTCTTCTTCTTCTTCTCCACCTTATTATCTTTCTTGTATCGAATTCAAGTTCGAGTTCATAATTGAAGAACACTTTAAAGTACATCCGTGTATTCTTATGAGAAGCAACATTCTAAAGTTAGTATTCCCATCAAAATTCTTTGCACCATAAAAGCAAAATAACTATGTTAAAAAAAATTTCCTGAAAGTGCTTATCTAATGACATCTCAATCTTTTATCAAGTCGATCAAGAAGTTTCAAGTGTTATTAATATAATTTTACCAGAAAAAAAGTAAGTTCATAACAATTGATAAAAATACTCTTGATTCAATAATTTTCATGAGGACGTTTTTCATTTTCATCTTCAATCACATATTTTTGTTGGGTGGGTTTCAAGTTAGGCACGATATCTATATTGTTCACCTCATAGTTAGTTAGCCTTAATGATGCCCAGGACGATAAATTGTCAAATGCAGTTTAAATAGTCCTTATCGGAGAGATTGAACCTCTAAATCAATGCCAATTTGAGTTGCCTAAGATAAGTTGTTGCGTCCATTCGCTTTTAGGAATGCTTCCAGTGCATCTTCATCGTCTTATCATAAAACTAAGCCACTCATCAGTCGAGTCAACTGATTCAGGATCGATCTTAAAGCATCTCTAATTTCTTACAAGATTGAACTTCTAAATCCATGCTCTACTCCTAATCTATGTAGCACCGACACGAACATGCAACATGCGACACAACATGACACTACACGTCGACATGTCATTTCTAAAAAAGTAAACAAATCAAATACGTTCCGACACATTATATATTAAATAAATATTTTTATATAGACATGATTAATTATTATAGTTAAATTAATTTATTCAAATTCATAAATAAATAAATAGATAATAAAAAAGAGCCTATAATAAATCTATACTAATAACATTAATAAATTTATTCATAAAAATTAGAAAGACATTTTTTGACTTTAACAAAAGTTATCAATGAAATAAATAATTAACAAGAAATTAGAGTCAAAATAAATTTATATTTTTCTATGATAATCAAAATTTATCATTATTTAACATCTAGTGCTTTTATTTTTCAAAATAACTTTTTAACCCGTCGATTTATTTATTTTTTAGCCTTACCATGTATTAATAAAATTATTTAATGTTTATTTACCAATTTTTTATTTATTTAATGTTAATATATTTTTTAGGGCTAAATGGGTCGCATCCATTTATTTCAGCCTATGTTTTCTTCCCCACCCCACCCCACCACCTGCGTCTTTGTCACTTCCCAAAGTCACACTACACGAGGTAACGTTGCACGAGGCTTTCTTTCTTCCCAAAGCCAGAAGCCGTCAATGCGTTTCTCTCCTTGGTAACACTTCCCAAAGCCGGAAGCCGTTGACACGTCTCTCTCCTTGCTCTTCTTCCTAAAACAAAAAACCCTAGCAATCACCTTCTTTCTCCTCTCCCTTGCTCAGTCTTCACCTCTCTTGCCGCTGCCTCGCCTCCATTCCCCCCTTCGCCGGTGTAGCCTTGCGTCCAGCCTTCCATTGCGGCATTGCAGTCGGTGGTTGCAGCCCTCCCTCATCGTCGCTCGCAGCGTCGCCTCCGCTCCCTCATCCTTGCCTCCACCCTCCATCACCTTCTTCCCTTTGCACTTGCGGATCTGCCCACAAACCTCCGGACATGCTTTGACGCGCGTGTCGGAAAGAGCTGACCATGTGTCGGAAACTCCAACACGTGTTGACCACATGTCCGACCATGTCCGAGCGTGTCCGACACATATTGGGGTGTCCGACACGACAGGCCCTATAAACGTGTCCATGCTTCCTTGCTCCTAATGCGTTCTCACCTTGGAGAAGTATTTGTATGGTCCAAGAAATGACGCCTGAGGTACATCTCAACATAGACAGCATTTAAGCCAACGTCGTACTTCGGGCCTTCGGCATCATCTGACGGCCAAGTCAGTTAGACTTTGATGGGGCTTTTGTACTCGGACTTCATTTGATAATTTGTATAAGTAGATGGACTTATTGAAGTACAAGGATTCGATCAGAAAAGTAGCAAGTGCAGAGATGGAAAGTAAGGGTGCGAATGATAACGTTTTTTTTTGTTCTTTTTTTGTTTAAGGGAATATAAAAAAAAAGTGTTTATTGCGAGAACAATTTTTGAACAAAAGAACGCGTTTGGTAACGTTTGTTAGGGAATAAAAAATGAATAGAAACACATTTGGTAAATTTTATTCTTTTTTTTGTTTCTTTTAATTTTTTAAACATTTTTATTTTATTTTTCATTTTTTCCTTTCATTTTTATTTTTTCTTTTTTCGGCAGTCAGGCCTCGGCCCGGCCGATGGGCCGGTAGCCTCACCCACCCACGGCGAGGCTTGCCGGATCTGCGCGAGCCCGAGCTCGCCCGGCCAAGCGAGGCTCGGCCTCGCCGGGGCCGGCGACGCTCCGCGAGGTCGCCGGCCCTCGACGACCGGTCGCCGGCCATGGCCGAGGCCGGCGCCCGCCAAAGAAAAAGAAGAAAAAAAGAAGAAGAAAAGAAGAAGAAGAAAGAGAAGATAGAGAAGAAGCGTTTCTTCAAAATTGTTTTGGAACAAGAAGTAACTTTTTTGTGTTTCTATTTTTGCTCCAATTTTGTTCGAGGAACAAAAAAAAAAAAAAAAAGAAACGCAACCAAACGCATTTATGTTCTTTTTTTGTTCACAGGAATAGAAAAACAAAAAATCTGTTCAGGGAACAGAAATGAGAAGTGTTACCATGCGGGGCCTAAAATTTTCCCAAATACTTCCCTCTCACTTCCTCACAACTAAAACATTTTGTAAAACACCAGTGGCACATTTTATATTTGGGGTTAAGTATAGTTTTAGCATTTATGCAATTCGGCCATCTAATTTTTAATTTTGCGATGAAGTTTGAAATTGCAGTCGAAGAAGTCACTTAACAAATATATCATGATACATCAAACATCTAGAAAATTTTCTCCGTGATGACGTTCGGTCAAATATTAAACTTGTCAAGCTTGATCTCATGATTGTTCATTATTTCTATGAGCTGAATTGATTGTCCATATAATAATTCGAAAATGTCATGTATTTTTGGGTTTGTACGCAATGCAGACTTGAAGTTCGACAAGCATGACAACTAATCCACCACTACTCATGAGTTTCATAAGGTAAATTATGTCTCTAAGGTCAACAACTGATTTATTAGCCAATTTTAAGTAATAAATTATTATTGCATCAATTAGTGGACCTATTTAGTCAGTCAAACCATAAATCAAATATCTAAACTACAATAGCATATATTATTGCTCTACATAAATGTCATCATACTTCTTAATCATCAATAAAAATGTTTAACTTGATAGACATTAATAAGTGACAAGATGAATTTAGGTACAATATCTAATAATTTAACTGACATGCATTACCCACATTAAGCAAATGTGTTAAGTAGTACAATTAGTTTTGTCACAAGTTCTTAAGACGTCAATTATTCAAAGGTTACCAAAAAGAAACAAAAATACATCAAGATGCATGTAAATGAATATGCTTGAGTAACAAAAGTTTCATAACATTTTACTACATAATTCAAATACTATTCCATAACGGCTGTATCTCATTAAACCAGTTTCAGTTCACAACAAAGTTTAACTTTTATTAATAAATCACACTTTTATCATGTTTATGTGATACTAGCACCTATATTTCCAAAATCATAAAAAAATACAAAAAAATTACCGAAAATATAATAAAAATACAAGTATTTAGGATTTTGTATGTATTTTAACATCTATAAAATCATCAAATATGTAAAATAAATATACCATAAGATAGAGAATAGTCATACGAACCAAAAGCCATCAACCATGCGCCGATTGGAGGCTCCAGATGCCCGCATGCATCGCTTCGGAGGCTCCACGCGCCCACATGCGTCACTTGAGTACGCGGCGCGTGGAGCTCATGTGTGGGCGTAATACCCCCAAATTTGATCCGACCGGTAGCGGATGGACCGGTTCCGCTCGATCGATCTGACCGACCGGTTTGACTAGTTAACCAGTTCGGTCCACGGTTGATCGGGTCGGGTCAGGTCGGGTCAACCGGTCATAGGTCGAGTTGGCCCCGGTCGTTGACATCATCGTGAAATCAGCCTTCGTGCATGGAGGCAAGTGGGGCTTCCCCCGACGACGCGTTGCCCACGGTCTTGCTTGTCTCGACGAGCTTAGTCCAAATTTGTAATTTAATTTGATTTTTATTGAATGAAAAATCATGAAAATGATAAAATATGGTGAAAATTATATGCATTTAAGTTATGTTATGGAGGCTTTGATACCACATGTTAGATGTAAAATGTGCAATTCCAAAATCTCCATAACCAAAACAAGAGTACAGATAATTGAATAGAAAAATTAACGCACCTACTTTGGAATCCATCGTTCTTAATGTGGAAGCGGAAAAATGATGATTTTCCGTGTGCAAGTCATTCTCTTCTATTATCTTCGTATCACTCGGACTCGATAAGACGGTCATTTATTAGTGCTAGGTAAACGCTCCTTACGTGAGAATACTTGTGAAAAATTAGGGTTAGAGGAGAGACTTGAGCACTATTTATAGAGTTTCCAATCAAACCTTCTCATTACGGGCTAGGCTTAACTCGGCCAATATTAACCAGTCCCATATTAGATTAATTAAAAAACCTTATATCTCACCTTAGACCAATCCTGTAAAACAGTAAATTACAATATAAATTAATGTAGTTCACATTATGAAAATTTTTATAAATAATTCTTGTATAATAATGAAGGATGTTGGATGTAGGGGACAAGGCCACCACAGGCGCTCAGTTCTGCCACTGCTCATGTCCAACCACACTCGCAAGAAATTGGTCAATCTTGTCTATCTTATTGTTGATGAAACGACTCTTTATTTGAATTTGAACTGCCATGGCCTTTGTCAAGAGAGCAACAACAACCAACTCTTGACCTGTTTGCACGTTTATTCCCTTTAAATCCTGCCAACTTTGTGTTACAGCTGCTTTGGTAGCAGCAAATCATTATTAATCAGTGCTGCTTTCACACTCTGCTGCCTCAGCTGATTTCCTTCTCTTTTGAGTTGAGAACTTCCAATAGATAATGCAGCCAATGCAAGTGATTTTTTTCTCACTCATTAGTAAAGTATCCATCATTTTTCAATCAAACATAGTATTTACTCATCAGATGTAATCTGTAATGAGATGAGAACAAAATATATTTTTTTCTCAGAGTGAAAGAAGGAAAAAAGAGAACGTCCGTTGCTGTGGCTGGAATTAGTTGAGAATGAATGAATCACGGGTGACACATGTTGCAGCTCAGCTTAGCCATAGAAATTCGACACGTGTCTCTCTGAGAGAACCTAGATTTCAAAGGTTGGTCGGCATTTGATGCCCCTTATGTTGTCTCTTGCTGGTATTCTCGTCTTTTTCAGGAAGAAAATAAAAGGGCGGTGCACATGTAATCTACCCACTGAAGAAACAGAACAAAAAGCATGTGAACCAAGTGATCGACAGAAAAAAGTAATGCTTGAAGAGACTTGTGCATCGACTTGTTGTTTTCCTTTCACATCGATATCAGAAGAAGCGCCACATGCACAGCACTTTAGCACTGGACCAGACAGACTAATGTTGTAGTCCACCATGACAGACTCGGCCAATCACAATTTAATACACACCACGAATTCATGGCGTTCTGTGAGCTTTACAATGCATTCACCCATGGTGCAGATGTGGCCCGACCTGATAGCTAAAGTCAGAGAAGGAGGAGTTGATATGATCCAAACCTACGTGTTCTGGAGCTTGCATGAACCCCGACCAGGCCAGGTACTAAAAGCACATTTAACACCACACCGTTAGGGTATGGTGTAAGTCATAATTTGTCTAAACACATGATTCATTTATTATAAGCGTTTTTATTTTTTTTTTTTTCTAATTGTGTTTTGCATAGAATGACTTCAGTGGAAGGTATGATCTGGTGAGATTCCTCAAGGAAATCCAAGCACAGGGGCTTTATGCTTGCCTCAGGATTGGACCCTTCATTGAGGCAGAGTGGACATACGGGTATGTGCTGTAATATGCCAATTCATATTTCCGGCCATTTTACAAACCTTAATCAGACAAAACCTTTTTTTTTAATACCAAAAAACAGTCATTTCCAGCAGAAATTTATCGATAATCAACGAAATCACTAGTGTTATTTGGGTTGCAGGGGTTTCCCCTTTTGGTTACATGATGTTCCGGGAATCACATTTCAAACAAATAATGAACCTTTCAAGGTATTTCATTTTTCTTATTACTTTGACCCCAGAAAATAGTTGAAAAAAGGATTAAATATTAACACTGGAGAAAAGACAATGAAAAAATCTCTTTCGCTTATAATTCTCTAGCTCTCTAGTCACTACAGGGTATTCTGCAACAAAGATAGTCATAATAGAAAAGAAAAATGTGTTGTGAACTCAATTGTATTTGTCTAAATTACAGGGTATTCTGCAACAGAAAAAATCGAAATTGGAAATGGGTGGCTATGCTCATCAAACTCATAATTTCATTTTGTTCGTTTCTATATGGAATGTTCAGCAAACATTTAATCTTCGAATCTCTCTATAGATGCCACATCCTTGGTGCCCCACTTTAAATTTGTCGGATTATGGTGTGAAGTCAATATGACACCATGAAATTTCGGTTTTTTTATTCTAGGTGAAAATATCAGTTGGTTGTCTTCCATTTTTCTAGATTTTAGGTGTGAAATGTTCATAACAGTACCTCCTTTCATTTAGTGCACGTGACTGACCAAGGGGGGAGACCACTCATTGGAAAACAACAATTGAATAGTCAATGACTAGCTGTCCAAGCATTCACCGCTCACACTAAAAACAACTCTGATTTTTATTTTGTTGATTTACGAGGTCCTTGTTAGGCCAAAACAGTTGATGATTAGTCTGTTCTGCAGAAAGAAAAATGTTTAATTTTAACAAGAATCAGGATGTTCTGCATATGACTACCTTTTGAACTTCAAGGTATGGTGTCTGCGATTGTAAAACGATGACCCAAATCAATAGAACAACCATTGCATGTTGTATGTGAACAAAAAGTGAAAAGCCACTTGCTTAAGCAGCTGAATTGATATGGTGGTCACGTCCAAGATCTCTGTGCTTCTTTCTTGCCTTCATCTGCCGGGAAAAAAAAATTCCTAAACATTGACCCCTAACCTGTTAGTTCCTAGATAAGAAAAACTAAGCTGTCATTGACATTTTTCCTGTCCTGAATCTTGAGTTGTAGTTCTACATGCAAAACTTCACAAAGAAGGTCATCAACTTGATGAAATCAGAGGGTCTATATGCTTCCCAGGGAGGCCCGATTATACTGTCCCAGGTAGAAAAAAACCCGAACGGTGGTTTTACTTATATTAATGAAAAACTTGCAAGAATCCAATATATTAAACTCAAAGCACCTTGTTATGCAGATAGAAAATGAGTATCAGAACATCAAAGCAGCTTTTGGCGAGCAAGTACCCTTGTATGTCCAATGGGCAGCAAATATGGCCGTTGCACTTGAGACAGGAGTGCCCTGGGTGATGTGTAAGGAGAATGATGCCCCGGATCCAGTGGTAAGTGAACCTTATAAGGTTTAAACCGAGAATTGTGCACTTTCAATGAACAACCATCAATCATCAACCATCGTTTTGACCGGCAGATAAATGCTTGCAATGGCATAAGATGCGGAGAAACTTTTCCAGGGCCAAACTCACCAGACGCGCCAGCTATCTGGACAGAGGACTGGACGTCCTTGTACGTTTTCCCCTCAGCAATCTACATTATTTTCAGAAGATTATTGAGCAGATTCAGCAAAGAGAAAATACAGAATGACAAAAAGTCCCAGAAATATTAACGAGAGAAAAGTAAAGTTGTTTTATAGTTTAGACCAGCTTATATATATATTTTGTGAAGCTATCAAGTCTACGGTGGCGAACCATACTTAAGGTCAGCTGAAGACATTGCATTCCATGCCATCCTCTTCATTGCAAAACTGAATGGAAGTTATATCAATTACTATATGGTACACCTCTTATATTAATGTACTCTTATCATCTGATTTGTTTTGACACTGTATGTCTCTGTTGTTTGTGTGTAGTCAAGTTCCTAAAGCATGTATGTATGGCGCTGTGCTAAACTAAAGATGACATGTGTACTGCTTTTCCGATGCAGTACCATGTGGAACGAATTTTGGCAGAACAGCCGCTGCATATTTCATAACAGGTTATTATGATCAAGCTCCGCTCGATGAATACGGTGAGCAGCAGATGATCTGATTCGATGTAGTTCATGGATAGGCAAACCATTTTAATGAATTTATTGATCCAGGTCTCCTCAGGCAGCCAAAATAGGGTCATCTTAAAGAGTTGCATGGGGCAATCAAGAATTCCTCTAGTACTTTGCTGGAGGGAGTCAAATCTAATTTTTCTTTAGGCCAGTACCAAGAGGTGATCACCATTCTTCATCAACATTCAATTTATTAAGAGCAACTAGATGCACAATTATGGTTATGGACTTATGGTCTGTTTTTCCCTTGATGTAGGCTTATGTTTTCCAGGAAGAAACAGGAGGATGTGTTGCTTTCCTTGTAAACAATGATGCAAAAAGTAGAGCTACTGTACAGTTCGGCAATAAATCATTTGAATTGATGCCGAAGCCCATTAGTAATGTTAAATTAATATCTCGATTTTGAATTCGGATAACAATTTGTCAAACCGAATCTGTCGATAAATATTTTCTAAGTAGATTTCAAATTGGATGAAGAAGCCATTCTTTTTTGGGACTCTTTATAACTACACAAAAGAGAAAATAAGTTAAAAGAAAAAGGGGCACACTCTATATTTCATTATTTATTTATTTTTTAGGGAGATGAAAGAAAAAAGAAGGTTCTCTTCTCTTTACCTTCTGCAGCGTCCCACTTCCCATTAAAGAAGGAAGCCTTTGTACGTGGAGCCAAAAGTTGGTGGGCCAGGTCAAACTTTTGACCTCTGGACACACACGTACAAAACAGGTCTAAAAGAAGAAAGAGCCGCTGAAGCCCTACAAGAACAAGGGAGCTGCACGTAAGAAGTCCTTGCACGTCCACGCCAAGAGTGGAGCCGCACGAAAGAAAGAAAAAAAAACACTGGAGATTTTTTTTTTTTTAGTGTACAACTTGAACACGTGATAATTTTGTACCGTAGGTTTATATCAAAATGAGTTATTTATTTATATACATTTTTGGTTTGGAGTTAAATTTAGATGTGGAAAACATGTAAGTGATTATAAATTTTGATTTTCTAATTATAGTAGATTATTTCTTTATTGATTTTTCCCGTGAACGCGTGTATCGATATCGGATCGAATTATGTAAATTTCTAAGTATAATTATTATTTTTCGTTTATTTTTATGATGATTTCGTTAACTTAAATAATAAGATCCTCGCTATTTGTTTTATTCCATATTATATTCCAACAAGTATTCTTCAAGATCGTGAAAACTTGATTTTCAACATAGCAAAGATAAGTCAGACAAAAATTTAGATCGTCCTAATGCATACTCAAAAGTCACAACCACTCGCATTGGTATTTAGGGTAAGACATGCAAAATCAAATTAAGCTTCGAACATTTGTTATCACCAAGGATGCAGTATTTATATGCCATCTTTACAGAAATCAAGCTACTACGGAATCCATTTTTTTGGAACAATTGGAAACTACAGATAGGGTCAAAACATAATACCCCACAATCGGGAGAATTACCAAAAAAGTCCTAAACCTGTGCATTTGTCAATTCGGGTCCTAAACTTTTTTTTGGCCAATTTAGTCCTAAACCTTTTATAATTGTGCCAATTCAGTCCTTCCGGCCAAAATTGGCCGGCCGGAGCTGACGTGGACGCCGGCCGGAGACAGGTGGCGGCGAACAATTTTTTAATAATTTTTAATTTTTTTTTCGAATTTTTAATTTTTTCGAATTTTGTTTCGAATTTTTATTTTTATTTTTTTACCTCCTTCTTCCCTCCTCGGCCGGCGCCGGCGGGAGGCGAGGGCCGGCGAGGCCGACCTCGCCGGCCACCGGGCGAGGCTCGCCCGCGGCCACCGGCGAAGGCAAGCCTCGCCCGGGGCCGACGGCGAGGCCGCCGTCGCCCGGCCAAGGCGAGGCTCGCCTTCGCGTGGTAGGCGGGCGAGCCTCGCCCGGACGGCGAGGCCGCCGTCGCCCGGCCAAGGCGAGGCTCGGCCTCGCCCGGCCATGGCGAGGTCGAGCCTCGCCAGATGCGCGACGGCGGCCTCGCCGTCGCCGGGCGAGGCTCGCTTCGCCGGTGGCAAGCGAGGGCGAGCCTCGCCCCCGACGGCGAGGCGGCGGCGTCGCTCGGCCCAAGGCGAGGCTCGGCCTCGCCCGGCCATGGCGCGGCGAGCCTCGCCCGGATCCGGCGACGGCGGCCTCGCCGGCCACTAGCGAGGCCGTAACCAGATCCGGCGAGGCTCGCCTCGCTTGGGTAGGCGACGGCGCCGCCGCCGTCGCCGGGCGAGGCTCGCCTTCGCCGGTGGCCGCGGGGGCGAGCCTCGCCGGGGCGGCGAGGTCAGCCTCGCCGGCCCTCGCCCGGCCGGCGCCGGCCGGAGGAGGAAGAAGAAGAAGGTAAGAAAATAAAAAAAAAGTTAAAAAAATCAAAAAATTAAAAAAATCGAATTTTTTTTTTTAAAATTATTAAAAAATTGTTTACCGGCCAGCTGTCTCCGGCCGGCGTCCACGTCAGCTCCGGCCGGCCAATTTTGGCCGGAAGGACTGAATTGGCACATTTATAAAAGGTTTAGGACTAAATTGACCAAAAAAAAAAGTTTAGGACTGAATTGGCACAAATACAATAGGTTTAGGACTTTTTTGGTAATTCTCCCCCCCACAATCTATGGAGACAAAACACGAAGAGTATTGCACACGTGTTTCATGTTTAGCTTAGTCAGAAAATTAGGCCAATACAATTTTTCAGGATGCCCATCGAGTCCGAAAGGATGTAATTTTTCTCTAATGTCTTGAGATGTTCTGAAAACCCTTGGTACAAATGTTATCATTCCTTTTGAAATTTCTGACTCTAGTAAATAAAGTATTGTAGTTTTCCGCATACAATTCTAAATCTGCATCCAACATCAATTATAAGTAGATAATTCGGTCTACGAAGATTTTCTTTCTCCGGATCTTATAAATTTGAGACCTTGGGTTTCTTGAAGCACAGAGTTCTCATTGCCTTGCTAACTATAGGATTTTATTTTAGCATCTCTATGCAATGGATGATGTTGCGTCTTGACTTAGAGATGCGGTTTTTAGCATCGAGTCTTTTAACTAATATGACAATTTCATAGGTCGCAAATTACATCTTTCTCAAGCGGTCAAAGTTTCAAAGAAAAAAAAGAAAAAAAAAGAAAAGTAATGATAATTGGAAACAAAGGTAGGGTCCGCTAGTATTTTGATAGTTTGCAACAACAAACAAGGACAAAGACCAATGTTAACTCTAGTCAACGACAGAGAAGATTCTCACACGCGGCACGCGGTAGAAAAACCATAAGATTTCCACACCAGTTGTTTACTTTTTTCTCCTATGTATAAGCTTGAAAGTTCCTGCCATGAAGAGTTGCTGCAATTGCTTTTCTGAACCCATCTTGGTTGATTGAGGGAAAGGTTGCAAGTTGTTAAGGTGAGTGTTATCTCTAACTAGTGCTGGCTCTTGTTAATTTGTTCTTATCAATGATCGTGATGATAAATTTTGGGTTTCATAGCCTTGCTATTGTTTCTTTCCATTGCTCAAGAATTTTGAGCAAAGTTCTGTTTTGCTGTGTATGCATAACCACTCTATATGATGACCTCGAACGCACTCCGTATTTCCTTTGCTTTCCCATCAAGTGATCAAAACCAATTCACATTTAAAAGGCTTCTCATTAGACTTGATCCACTCATCCAATTGGCACGTTCATGAAGAAAGTCTACTTCAATCAATATAATTTTCCTTTTATTTGTCGTTTTGGACCGCACTTATGGCTACAGGGGACCTTTATATGCTCGAATAAGCTCTAAGTATCTTAGTAAGTGAAGCAAGAAAGGAAAGAACATGGAGGCTAGGTCGTGGGACCGACTAGTTCTCCTCTAGCTGGTGCTTGACCGGTCCGACCCTTGTAGTGCGGTCAGTGTGGGAGTCACGACCAGTGAGAGAGAGAGAGAGAGAGAGAGAGAGAGGAAGAAAAAGGTTAAACTGTTTTATGACTTTATACCTGTGTCCCAAATGTGGTCCTTTGATTTTTAAATTATGCTCCAACATTATGTTTGTTAGGGGGATTAGGAGGGAAGAGACATAGTTCCAAAAAATACAATTGTGTTTGAATGGAGAGAAATAGACGAATGGAAAGGATTAGGAGGGATTAGGAAAGATTAGAAAGAATTGATCCAGTCAATTTTATATGCATTTTTAATTCTTGGAGGGATTCATAAGGATTTTCATATAAATAAACAAATTTATTCTTCTTTCTCACTTGTTTTGCTTCCATTTCATAATGCATTCTTTCCCTCACAAGCATTTAAACAACATGATAACTCAATCACTTCATATCATTTCTCTCTTCTTTTTTTCAGCATAATTATTTAAATATATTATTTTTCCTCATATGGTTACTTCATGATACCTAATCCGCCCTTCATATCATTTCTTTTTCTTAGAAGCCATAATAATACAATGAAAATGACTTAACATATAAGCTCAAGTAGATTTACAGCACATGCAAAGCGTTTCGTAACTTTTTGCAAAATGTACAAACCATTATGCCTTGAAATTTGGCTTAACACTATTTCAATATCTTCCATGCATCCAAACTCCGCATATTATAAATGCACACTTCAGTCCCTCCTTCCCCCTCCATTCTAAGTTCTACTCTCTCTCTCTCTCTCTCTCTCTCTCTCTCTCTCTCTCTCGGATCGAGAGTGTATTTTGAAACCTTTGGTTTTCAGGTGGGTGCACAAAACACAAAAGCATCCTTAGAGTCAAAGGAACACACTCTTCACTAATTTTGATTCGGTTAGTGTTAATTAAACCCAGATTGAAACAACATGGCCTTTGGGCTTTGATGGATGAATAATTTTGAAGTTCCTTTCATTTGGCAAGACATAATTTTACTCCACTTGCACAACTTACTAATTATGAGATTTTGTGGGATCATGACTAATTGTTCTAAAAACTTAAACTATTAAATGAAAGCATGTTTTATTAGTATTCAAATATTCTTACACTTCTTCTCATGCTTAGTCTGGTCTTTTTTGCCTAGTACTAAGTGTGGAAATTTAATTGGGAAGGCAAATGAGATTAGCAAAGATTCAAACCCAAGACTTCCAATTCTTATGACATATAAGATATTGAGGGATCATAAATAACTGTTCTAAAAGCTTAAGCTATTAGATGAATGCGTGTTTTATTATTTAAATGTTCAAATATTTTAACACTAGCAATTGCTCTTTAGTCATCTTTTTTTCTTTTTTCTTTTTTCGGACATTAAAGTTTGGTGAGAACACTGCCCTCAAGAACAACCAAAACCACCACCACCAGCACCACCAAGTCGCTGACATCTCCATGGACGACCGCCCCAGAAGAACTGGTAATCTACATTATCTTCTTGTATCATATGTTCATTTCTAATTGTTTACTATAAGCTTGACACATCAACATGCAAAATATACATTTTTTGTACTACGAGTAACAGTTTAATATACATTATCCATGTGTGATTCCTTCATAAATTACTAAAAAACTAACCCAAGAGTAAATGAAAGTTTTCCAAATGGAAAGAGTTGAGCAGATTTCATTGGTTGATCAATCAGGGACCTTCTGGACAGCGAGCGCGCACATATTATCAGCGATGGTAGGAATGTTACTGCCTTCGGTGGCATGGGACATTGCTCATCTGGGTTGGATTGCAGGCCCTGCTGCGATAACCTTAATTTCCTTTTTGTGCTGCTGCACCTCTATCCTCCTCTGTGATTGTTACCGCTATGGTGATTCTGCCTCTAGGGACCGTAAATGCACTTACGCAGACTCTGTTCGCTCAATTCTCGGTATGGAATTCCATTACTGTGTTGTTGCTTCTCATTATTTTGGCTCCCGCGCATTGATTAAACTTCCCATTAACTTTTGTATCCAGATGTATAGCAAAAAGAGTCGCGTAACTTTTAATTATGTGATAATAGGAACTCTAGAATATTATCATTTTCAGAGTTATATTCTCAGGTGGAGTAAAGGCAAAAGCATGTGCTTTTATTCAATATTTGACCTTATTCGGAATGGCCATCGAAATTACGGTTGGAGCATCTGAAAGCATGATGTGAGTACAATTATATTTTTCCAAACTCTTAACAAATTTATTTAGCAGATCACATTGAACGTCCAATTCTACTGTTTCTAATATGACCTGGCCGATTCAATTTTATGTATGTTCCCTCTTTCCAATAAAAGGGTGATAAAATACGTGAATTGCTACCACGAGAGTAAGGGGGAGAAGGAGTGCTACATTTTGAGCAATCCGTACACGATCATATTCGGCATCACAGAGATTCTGCTGTCCCAGATTCCGGATTTTGATGGAATATGGTGGGTTTCTATTGTGTCTGTTGTCATGTTCTTCACTAACGCTTTGATTGGGCTCGGCCTAACAATTGCCCGAGTTGCAGGTACAGATTTCTTCTTTTCTCAAGCCCGATGGCTAAGAAATTTCAAGTAATTATATTACCCATATCTTAGCTAAGAAGTTTATTCCAGCAACTTCTTTCTTGATGAGCAGCTGGAGGAAGTGACGAGGGCGATGAAGCTGTGACTGAAACCCAAAAGATATGGATGAGTTTCCAAGCTCTTGGAGATATCGCCATGGCGTACTCATTTTCTGAGATCCTTATTGAAATTCAGGTACTTAAACGTAATTCCATCTGTTCAAAAACCGAGGAAATGGAGAAGAGTGGATAGAAAAGAACGGAAATACCCTTTTGCCCTTGTAATCTTTGGCAGGACACTATTAGATCCCCATCAAAATCGAAGACCATGAAGAAGGCCACTTTTTGGAGCACCGTGGTGATGACGAGTTTGTTCATGCTATGGGGCTGCTTGGGCTATGCTGCTTTAGGAGACGCCACTCCAAAAAATCTTACGGACCTCGCTTTCGAGGACGGACCATTCTGGCTTCTTTATATCGCCAATGCTGCTACTTTGATCAATCTTGTTGGACGACACCAAATATTCAGCCAGCCGATTTTCGCCTTTGTCGAGGAACAGGCTGCTAACAGATGGCCTCGCACCAGAGACAGAGAGATCCCCCTACCGGGCTTGGGCCAAATGAACCTCTTTAGGCTTGTTTGGAGGACGGTTTTCGTGATCCTGACCACCGTGATATCAATGGCATTCCCGAGCTTCAATGATGTTGTGGACATCATCACCTTGGGATTTTGGCCTCTAGCGGTCTATTTTCCCGTCGAGATGTATATTGAACGGGAAGATATTAAAAGATGGAGCACTAAATGGGTATGCCTCCAAATGCTGAGCATGGCCTGTCTTGTGATATCGATCATGGCAACTGTCGGTTCGTTCGCAGGACTTAAGGACGACCTTAAGGATTATCGACCATTCAGGATGGGCTACTACTAAAAGAATGCACGGACCTTTGGTTGATCAGCCATTTCCGGAGGAGACAATAATATCATTGAAGTTTCTAGTTGCACTGATTTGTATGGAATTACAAACTCCGCGTTGAAATATATTTATGGGTATTATAGAATTCCCTGTAAAAATATGCTGTTAGAGTTTATTTTAAATATTGAGATTATTTAGTAGAACCGCTACTTGTTGAGGATTCCAGGTTCGTTGTTTTTTTGTAGAATTGCACACTTTTTATATACTATTGATTGCTTATGAAAACTTTCTCTTATGTAAGGATGACAAAAAAATGTCGTTTCTTTTAAAAGGAAAAAAAATTATGAATATTTTGGTTATGCAAATCGTCACGTCAACGTACATTGAGTTATGCTCCACTTATAGGATGATAGGCATGCCAACCTTACAAGATTGACATTAGTGGGAGAAATTGTCATATAAAATTCGGAAGTCTCGTATCACTGTCATCTGTACATCGGCAACCAAGAATGAATAAATTTTTGGAGAAAAAAGGAACAGAGATGTATGGATAACAATGTTTTGAGAGAGTATTTTTTCAACCCTTGGACGACACTTAAAAAATATAAAGATGGAAACTCCATGCGAATTAGGGATGCAAAATAAGTACGTAAATCCACGTGTGTTTATAAATTCCTTCAAATAATCAACATGTGAATGTGGAGACATCATAACCCACTTAGATTTATTGGCCAGTCCCATGACTCTTCGGCATCCTCGACCAATTCCTTTTATCAAATTTTGTCCCTTGGCCTGAGTCAAACAGCTATATCCGGTATATGTTATTCCATAAAAACCAAATTTGATTGATATGCCGTTTGTTTAACCAATTATTTCGCTTTATATTTCTCTAGGTGCTCCAAAATGTCTTATGACCTTACGTGCATTCCATCATAGATTTATGGATTTTAGGGAATACCATATGACATAATTTTTCTCGAACTTCGTGCATTTTAATCGAGTTATAAATTAGATTTTCCCTCAAATAGATTTTGATTAATCGTCCTAGTGCTGAGCTCGGCCTGCCCCGTCTAAAGTCTTGCTCGAGTGCCCCCTCAAGTCTCATATTAAATGGCTATACACCGTCCCAGATGAATTCTATATAGGCATCTCCATTTGTCGAACGCAGATTCGTTGTTGTTTGATCAACTTTTGTTCTTTATTCGTCTTTTTTAAGTTTTCACTGATGATCAATGTACTTACTGTCCTCGGTAAAAGAATTTTTCATCCACTATTTTACGTTGTTGCATGATTATGCCGCTCGGTAAAGTGTTTCGTGTGATAATTGTATCGAATGAACAATTAGCATTAATGTTTGCTAAAAAAAACGATTAGCATTAATGTCAAGTATTCCATCAAATGTTTTCATCTATTACAATTTTCCAAACATCCATAATATAAATTGCATCTATCACGTGATGACATAAATGGGAAAATTACAAAAAAAGTCATAAACTTATTGTAATTATGTCAATTCCGTTTTTAACTTTTTTTTTTTGGTCAACTGAGTCTTAAACTTTTTGCAATTGTATCAATTCAATTCTTTTGGCCTAAATTGGCCGGCCGGCGCTAACATGGCCACTAACCGACGCGATGATAGTTGTTTAATAATATTTTATTTTTTTCGAATTATCTTATTAATTTTTTATCTTTTTTTTTTCCTTTTTTTCTCTCTCTTTTTCCCCCTCCTCCCTCGTTCTTCCTTTGGCTTTAGCGACTGGCCGGAGGGGAGGGCTAGTCGATCCCCGGATTGAGGCGGCTGAGCAAGCTCACCTTGTCGTCACTGGGCAAGGGCAAGCGTGCCTAGTCACTAGCGAGGCGAGCCCCATCAGATCTGGCGAGGGCTCGCCTCGCCGTCCTGGGTTTGGTGAGGCGAGCCCCCGTTGGATCTAGCAAGGGCTCACAAAGTTCTAAAATTTGTTATGAAAATGTAATGTTTTTTTTTTTTTTGGTAAAGGTAAGAAATGAAAATGCAATTTTTAGTCCTAAAACTTTCAAAAAATATAATTAAGTCCTAAAACTTTCAAAAAGTACAATCAAGTCTTAAAACTTGTCAAAGTGGTTCAATTTAAGTCTTTCCATTGATTGCACTTTTTGCAAGTTTTAGAACTCAATTGCACTTTCAAGACAAGTTTTAGGACTTTACTGAATCTTTTGAAAGTTTTAGGATTTGATTGAACTATTGTAACAAGTTTTAGGACTTAATTGCATTTTTTTGAAAGTTTTAGGACTCAAATATATTTTCATGATAAGTTTTAGGATTTCTAATACATTTATTACTTAATTTTAACAAAAATTAGGATGTTATGCATATGACTACCTTTCGAACTTATGGTGTCCTGCGATTGTAAAACAATGACCCAAATCAGTAGAACCACTATTGCATGTTGTATGTGAACAAAAGGTGAAAATCCACTTGCTTAAGCAGCTGAATTAATATAGTGGCCATGTCCAAGATCTCTGTGCTTCTTTCTTGCCTTCAACTTCCAGGAAAAAAAAATAAAAAAGAAATTCCGAAACATTGACCCCTAATCTGTTATTTTCTAGATAAGAAAAACTAAGCTGTCATTGACATTTTTCCTGTCCTGAATCTTGAGTTGTAGTTCTACATGCAAAACTTCACAACGAAGGTCGTCAACTTGATGAAATCAGAGGGTCTATATGCTTCCCAAGGAGGCCCGATTATACTGTCCCAGGTAGAAAAAAACCCGAAAGGTGGTTTTCCTTATATTAATGAAAAACTTGCAAGAATCCAATATATTAAACTCAAAGCACCTTGTTATGCAGATAGAAAATGAGTATCAGAACATCGAAGCGGCTTTTGGCGAGCAAGGACCCTTGTATGTCCAATGGGCAGCAAATATGACCGTTGCACTTGAGACAGGAGTGCCCTGGATGATGTGTAAGCAGAATGATGCCCCGGATCCAGTGGTAAGTGAACCTTATTAGGTTTAAACCGAGAAGTGTGCACTTTCAGTGAACAACCATCAATCATCAACCATCGCTTTGACCGGCAGATAAATGCTTGCAATGGCATGAGATGCAGAGAAACTTTTCCAGGGCCAAACTCACCAAACAAGCCAGCTATCTGGACAGAGGACTGGACGTCCTTGTACGTCTTCCCCTCAGCAATCTACATTATTTTCAGAAGATTATTGGGCAGATTCAGCAAAGAGAAACAACAGAATGACAAAAAGTCCCAGAAATATTAACGAAGAGAAAAGTAAAGTTGAGTTTATAGTTTAGAACAGCTTTTATATATATATTGTGAAGCTATCAAGTCTACGGTGGTGAACCATACTTAAGGTCAGCTGAAGACATTGCATTCCATGCCACCCTCTTCATTGCAAAACTGAATGGAAGTTATATCAATTACTATATGGTACACCTCTTATATTAATGTACTCTATCATCTGATTTGTTTTGACACTGCGTGTGTGTGTGTGTGTAGAGCATGTATGTACGGCGCTGTGCTAAACTAAAGACGACATGTGTACTGCTTTTCTGATGCAGTACCATGGTGGAACAAATTTTGGCAGAACAGCCGCCGCATATTTCTTAACAGGTTATTATGATCAAGCTCCACTTGATGAATACAGTGAGCAGCAGATGATCCGATTTGATGTAGTTCATGCATAGGCAAACCATTTTAATGAATTTACTGATCCAGGTCTCCTAAGGCAGCCAAAATGGGGTTATCTTAAAGAGTTGCATGGGGCAATCAAGAATTCCTCTGCTACTTTGCTGGAGGGAGTCAAATCTAATTTTTCTTTAGGCCAGTACCAAGAGGTGATCACTATTCTTCATCAACATTCCATTTATTAAGAGCAACTAGATGCACAATTATGGTTGTAGACTTATGGTCTGTTTTTCTCTTGATGTAGGCTTAGGTTTTCCGGGAAGAAACGGGAGGACGTGTTGCTTTCCTTGTAAACAATGATGCAAAAAATAGTGCTACTGTACAGTTTGGCGATAAATCATTTGAATTGCTGCCAAAGTCCATTAGCATTCTTCAAGATTGTGAAAACGTGATTTTCAACACAGCAAAGGTAAGACAAATTTAGATCGTCCTAATGCATGCTCAAAGTCACAACCACTTGCTTTGGTATTTAGGGTAAGACATGCAAAATCAAATTAAGCTTCAAACATTTGTTGTCACTAAGGATGCAGTACTTATATGCCATCTTTACAGAAATCAAGCTACCACGGAATCTACGGGAGTGTACTAATATATCACATCAACTTTCATTCTTTTTTTTCTTTTTTTTTTTGGTAAAGGGTAAATACATATTAACTAGAGAACCAAGGAGCTACACAAATGTACAGCAACAGACTCTGGCACCAAGGCTTACACTCAAAAGACAAACAGTCAAGAGAGTGGAAGAGTGCCGGGTAAGGGGGGAAGGGGGGAAAGGAGCTGCAGAAGGAGGAATGAAAGAACAACAGCTAGAAGCAGGCTAAATAGCAGCCAAAAAGAAGAGAATGGGAGAGACGAAGGCACCTGCGCAGGGGAGAAGGAATACAACCAGAAAGTTGAAAGACAGTGAGCTAGGGACACTGTGGCGCCTCGAACCCCCCTTAGGTCACCACAAGCACCTAATGTTACACCTAATTTCATCTCTTAGAAGAAGCGTCGTAAATCATAGACATTTTTTTTTTTTTATTAAAACGGTCCCAGCGCGACTCATTAGCGGAAGCAAAATATAATATGGCCATCTCCCCCTCCATCAACCATGATACAATTGCACACCACTAAATATCATAATGAAAGACAAAGCCACGACATTTTATTTACATATTTTTCAAGATGGGTTTCCTTGGGTCGGTACATCAAAAGAAAGGCCAGAACATAAAGCCATACTCGACCTAAACCCCAAAAAGAAACAGTCGACCCACTACGACTCACGTGCAAGATCCCCTATTACTAGTGTCGGCTAACCATCCCAAAAAGTTTCAGCTCCTACTTGTCACGTACAGGCCCTCACACCCATCCCGGTGCATCAGGCAGTGGCGGCGGCAACATCCCACGTATCACTCCGTCGCGACGAATATGGACAGATATGAACTCCTGGACAACAGGGCCCTCGGCCAGACCCACATTGTACATAACTAAACAGTGTACTCGAATATACGCTAATCCAGGAATAGAGGGACAATCAAACTCCTCGCACTCAACCTCTACATCGGAAGGAATGCCATAAAATACGCCCCGCGTGACAGCAGGGAGCGGCATGTTGCTAATCTGAAATGTTGGTCCCCGAAGGGGTGAGTACAACCACTTAGCAGATAAAGGAATCCAATCACCACTCAATGCATCATGCCATGCAATCACCACGATCATAACATCACATGTCATACAAGCATCCATGCACAACATACCATGGCATCATGCACATGTCATTATACCTCATATACCATCATCATCATATAGACATCACCATCATATCATACACTTACCATCATCATGTCACATATGGCATCATCCTTACCATGCATCCACGCATATGACATCATCATCATATCACATGTACCATCATCATTACCATGCATCCATGCATGTAACATCATCATCATATATCATCATACATCATGTCATGCATATATCACCATGCATCATTTCATGCATATATCACCATGCATCATGTCATTTCAATTTTCATCTTGGACCGCCACATTTCTCATTCCCGGGACCAATGTTTGCATCCCACATGTATCCAAAATACAATTCAGACCATCCGGCGCCCACTCTCCGGGCATCTCGTACCCCAACTGGCATCACGAGGACCCTCCGGCATCCAGCCATTTAAGGCCACCGAGCAACCGGCCGCACCCTTCAAGCCAAGCATCTCGCATCTAATCTGGCATCGCGAGGTATCCCTTGGCATAATTACCATGCCGAGCTTCTGGCTCCCCCATTCTCCAGGCATCTCGATACCACTTAGTCTCTCGAGGCCCTCCGGTATCCGGCCATTCATGACCACCGAGCAACCGGCCGTACCCTTCTAGGTAGGCATCCCGACACTCCCGGGGCATCGTCGGCTCACACCTCCGACGGTCTTCTCATTTTATCTCAATTCTCATCCTCAATTATAGTTCAACTTTAACATGGCATGCGATGTGATGGCAAATCAAGATCATATTCATCATTGAATTCATACATGCATTTCAAATCATTATCATGCATGCAACAAGACACCATCATCCATAACAATGCAATTCATGGAGTCCATGCAAATTTAAAATGGTCCATATTTCATGCCTTTTACAAAATTTCCAGCATGTACCATTTGTAGAAAATATTTAAATTAAATATCCATGTGCTTCTCAAAAATCATGGAATCAAAGCATGTGATAGACAAGACAATAAGATAACAATTTCATAAAAGCACATGCCCAATAAAGTTCCACATAAGAAGATATAATCCACACGATTTCAGCATGCAAATTCGAATAAAAACAGAATGTGCAGTTTTCAAAATAGTTCGATTAAAATACCCGAACGACCTCTGAAAATTATGAAATTTTACCAGGTTATATTTAAGACACTAAAGTATATTTTTCATGAAGACTTCTAAGCCAGATTCGTTTTAGATAATTTTCTATAGTCGTACGAAGCTTCTGGTTCTCGCACCGAAATGTCCAGTGAAGTCATCTCCGAAATATCGAGTTTTCACCCCGCTATTCTTCTTTTTTTCCTCTGAAATTTGGATATGCTTTACTTCAAGAGGTCTCATACAACTTTCATTAAGAGATCTAAGTCAGATTTCCAAATAACAGTCACCATATGGGTCCATGAAGTCTCGGGTGTCCTGTACAACGTCTCCAGATTTACCGTCTTCAAGAGTAAGTCGATTCACCAGGCTAAACTTGTTTATTTTACTAAAAAATTGAGTATGTTAGTCTTTATGATGTTCTCTACAAGTTTCACGAAGAAGTCGAAGAGATATTCTTAGTAAAAATCAACATGCAACCATAAATCCACCGAAAGGTCAGTGAAATCGTTCCAGATCTAGTATCTTCGTAGGATGAGGGTTTGACCACTTAAATCTCCATCATTTCGCACCAAATTTTAGTATGTTGTAGTTTAAGATGTTAGCTACAACTTTCATGAAGAAATCGAAGTCGAGATCGAACTCAAAACATGCATGTAAGCTCTCACAAAGTTCTGGCTCAGGCGGTTCATGCGAAAACAGCGTGCAAACTCAAGAACAAACCACATTAGCTTCACTCCCGTGCCTCCAAACATCCTAGATTCCGATCACACATGCAAGACGTTCGTGCAAGAGTAGAAAGAGGATTCCCAACTTGCCTCTAGACTGAGCTAGCGACGAGCACACGGCGGTGAACGAGCGGACGGACGGGCGGCGACGGGCGGCTCCTCCTCCTCCCTCTCGGCTTCTCTTCTCTCGGCCTCACTCTCCCTCTCTCTCACACGGTTCTCTCTCTCTCCCTCTCACTTGGCCGAACCGGCCACTCTCTCTCTTCCTCTCCCCTTTTATTTCCCCAAATGCTCATCATTTGCAATGGTTAGATTGCCTCTCCAATGGCCAATGCATGCCATCCTCCTTTGCCACTTGTCCTAATACATGCAATTGGGCTTTTGGGCTTGGGGCATTTGGGGCATTTGGGCCAGCAATGGGCCGGCCACTCTCCTCCCCCTTTGGTCGTCGGTCACTCCTCCTTGGGCCTAATTGGGCCGGCCATTCAGCCCACCAAAGACTCAAGCTATTGGGCCTAAGGCCCAACCTAATTAAAAATCAATTTTACCCCTTTTTCTATTCTTTATTTGGAGAATTTAAATTACTAAATCCACATGGCCAAAATCTTGTTACATTTTGTTTATAGGAATTTAATTTATGAGGTGCATGGCCAAGCATAGATTATTCTCATTAATTTATCTTATAGTCCTAATTTCAAAAATTCATGAACACAAGCATATCACTTAGCCTTAGGAAAAAACTAATGGCTAAAGCATATACTATAGGAAATTTTATCACCTAATTATGGGCTTTAACACACCTTAGAGATTGTCTTGAATTTTTGGGATGCCACAGACACCAAGACCAAGGAAGCATTCAAAGCTGAAGAGACCGGATGCCCCTCTACGCAAGGGGAGTATCTTGGAAGCACCGGAGATAGCCAGCAACTAGTGTTGAGCAGAAAGTGAACATCCAACGAACGATAACCCTCTGGGGGAAAGTGGAGAAGGAGGGAGGGTGTCCTTAGAAAACTTGCCGAGATGTACTGCAAAGAAACCACCCAGAATCTTGGAGGTACTAACCAGTAAAATGTAACGCCTTAGTCAAAGATTGAGGGATGGATACCCCAACTGAGTTGAAGTCTTCTATTACGAGTCGTATCCAGGACCTTCGAAAAGGTAAAGGCTCTATCCTTGATAGCCTTGCGAAGATGTTCCTTTAAAGCCAGGAGGGATAAGGTTTGGTTGCGAAAGATGATGTTATTCCTCTCCTTCCAAATAAGGTAGCATAATGCGGCAAAACCAAACCGAGCCACCGATTGATAGAAGCTAGTGTCAGAGAGATGCTTGATAACCCAATCTAAGTTATCATTCCACGTAGAATTCCGCCATGGGAGATTACATTTATTCGCCCAAAATGCACTAAGACTACCCGTAACCGAGCATCCGAAGAACAAATGATCAACAGAGTCAGGTCTAGAGGAACAGAACACACAGGAGGAAACTGGAATTCTCCCATGAGCAAACATAATTACTTGGGTCGGTAATCGGTTGCGAGTGATCAACCATAAGTGGATTTGATAACGGGGGGGAAGAGAAGAATTCCAAATGAATATCGACCAAGGCACAAGTTGGCTCCTCGCCCTTAAGAGTGTCCAAGCAGATGCCGTCGTAAACACTCCTGAAGAATGGCCCAGCCATAGGAGTTGGTCATCATTGTCGTTGAGGTTTGGGAGAGGATCATTCCACCCCATAATGGCTGCATAGACTGCAGAGGGAAGGGGGAGGGCAGTAATACCAGCAGCAACAGAAGCAATCCGAGGGATGCCAGAACAGTATATGTTCTGATTTGTGAAAAGCTTCTAGAGCGGCCCCCGGTGATGCTAATGATGAACCAAAAGGATGTAGATAATCCATTGCCTATGCGCCACATAAATTGATGCTGAATTAAGTCTCGCAGGCCTAGCAGTTTTTTCCAAGACCACGAGCATATAGTAGGCCTAGGGACAACCCAAAAATTCTTATGCTTGATGAAGTTGGAATGGATCCATTTGCACCGGAGCAATTCTTTATCAATAAAGAGGAGCCATAAGTGTTTAATCATTGAAGCGATATTACTGACCCGAATGGATCGGATGCCCCAAGCCACCTTCCTCCTTAGGTAGGCATACTTCATCCCATCTGACCTTCGCCCCTCTTGAACCAGGGGTCGGTCCCTTCCAAAGGAATTGGCAAAAGATTTTCTCAATTTGTCTTGTGACCGAGGAGGGTAGAATGAAAACACTAGACCAATAAACCTGAATCGAGTGCAAGACAGATCTGATCAGCTACAATCTACCGGCCAGGGAGAGGAACCGGTTCGTCCAGGATTGGACTCTAGAGGTTATAGCATTCACTAAAGATATGCAATCCAATTTGCCCAGTCTAGATGAAACAATAGGTACACTGAGGTACCTAAAAGGGAACGAACCCAATTGAAAGCCAGAGGTACTGACCATGGAATCTTTTAGAGCTTGAGAGCCACCCGAGAGAAAGATTTCTCTTTTGTTGAAGTTGGGCTTCACCCCAGACCAGCTAGCAAAAGATTGTATCCCATCCAATAGCAGGCACAGAGAAGACATATTACCTTCGGAGAACAATAATACATCGTCTGCAAAGAAGAGGTGGGAGAGCCTAGTCACTTTGCATCTCCAAAAGAATTCAAAGCCCACCTTGGATGTTTAGGTATTAAGGATTCTAGTAAAAACTTCCATAACAAGAGTGAAGAGATACGGGGACATAGGGTCGCCCTGCCTAATTCCTCTTCCACTCGAGAAAAAACCATGCAATTCACCATTAAGAGAAATAGAAAACTTAGGCGATTGAATGCAGGCCATTATGCGGTCGATAAAAATAGCAGGGAATCCGAAGGCCATCAAGGTAAGCCGGATAAAGTTCCAATCAATGGAATCATAGGCTTTGCAAAAATCAACCTTGATAATACATTTAAGCCGATAAGGATCATGGTGAAAATCACTAAATAATTCTTGGGTCAGCATAATGTTATCGCTTATACGTCTTCCTTTCACGAAAGCATTCTGAGGAAGACTAACTATGGAGGGGAGCACAACAGCTAACCTATTAGCAATACTTGTATAGAGTGTTGCAACACACAATGGGCCAAAAGTCATTAACCATCGACGCATTAGGGATCTTTGGGATTAGAGTCAGGATAGTTGCATTGATCTCCTTTAGAAGCTGACCATTAATAAAGAAGTCTAAGATTGCCAGCATGATCGATGGTCTAATAATCTCCCACGACTGTTTGAAGAATTCAACATTAAAGCCATCTGGGCTAGGGGATTTACCAGAAGCAAGGGAGAACAGAGTAGATCGAATTTCCTCATCCAAAACAGGGTGAGACAACTCCTGAATCTGTATATCATTGAGAGTATGAATCAACTTCTCCTGGATCTCAGCAACCAAGGGCACCGAGGAAGGTGGGGAGGCCGCCAAGAGATCCTGGAAATGAGAGAGAAAGAGCTGCTGTACCTCAGGCGGGTGAGAGACCAAACGGTCTCCATCATGGATTGAAATGATTCTATTTCGCAGGTGGGATCGTTTGACGGAGTGGTGGAAAAATTTTGTATTTAGATCTCCTTCCTTAAGCCACCTCACTCTTGACTTTTGCCTATAAAATGATTCCTCTTGGAGGCGAAGGTCAGAAAATACCCGTAACCTCTCATTCTCTGTATCCGCCAGGACTTGGTTAAACGAATCAAGTTGAATGGCTTCCTAGGCCAAAGAGAGTTGAGCTCTAGCTTCATCAGTTCTCATAGATATGTCCGCATAGGCCATTCTATTTAGACGCTTGAGCCTGCATTTGAGCGCACGAAGTTTGCAGCACAGGGAATACATAGACGTACCCAGAAATTCAGAATTCCAAACCTGCGAGACCATGTCAAAGAAAGAGGGATGGGTCATCCAAAATTTGAAGAACTTGAAAGGCTTGCGGGTATTAGGAATAGGCATGATTCTCACAACCATTGGGCAATGATCCGACACCCCTAGGCCAAAAAGGATGCTTCCAAGAACGAAAACATCGAATTCGGTGAGTTGATCAAAACTCTGTCAATTTTCCTAAGCCTGCGGTTCGATCCCGAAGATGTCGCCCACGTGAATCTATTTCTCACATATCTCAGATCATCCAATCCAGCTTCAGCAAGACACTCTCCAAAATCATTGAACAAGGGGATCCAATAGTTAGAAGAATCAGCTCTATCGGAAGCATCCCGAATCGCGTTGAAATCTCCAGCAATAATCCATGGCGAATCCGAGAGCAATAGACTAAGACGCATAAGCTCATTCCAGAGGGGTCTTCTCAAAACAAAGGAATGCTCCGCATATATAACAAAAAGATTAAACGAACTGTTGCTATTGAGACAAAGCAACCGACCATGAACAGCCTGAGCCGAACAATTAGAGATATCAAAAGAGGCATTATTGAGATTCCAACCCACCCATACTCTCCCCCTATGCGAATGAATGTAGTTGGAACACCACCGCCAACTGGAATAAGGGCCGAAACAAATGAGAAAACGCAGCGAGAAGAGATTTTGGTCTCTAAAATGCCCACACAACTAAGGTTGTTGGTTCTCACAAAATGCCTAATTTTAGCTTGCTTAAAGGGGAGACTAAGACCCCTAATATTCCAAACTCCAAAAAACATAGGAAACAAAAGATAGGAGGGGTTACCTCTTCCTTCCTCCTCGTTTTCTAACCGAGGATGGCACTAGCTTTAGGCTAGGTGGTATACTCGCATCATCAGATGCATATCGAAGAGGTCCTTTCAGGCAAGCAGGAGCATCTACCTCAGGATAAGGGAGGTGGGGGAGGGATAGTCTCTCTGGGATAGATGAGGCTACCACATGTGGTGAATTCGAGTCACTCCTATCTGAAGCAATTTCATCCACCACTTCATCTGAGGATGATGAATCCGAAGAGGATTTCCCTGAATCTTGAACTTGAATTGCCAGAGGAGGGGCCAAAGGGATATCAGGCATTAATTCGAAAGACGGAGGGGGAAGATCTACCTCATTCATAGGCACCTGATTTACCATTTCGGGCTCCATCTGCTTAGTTGCAGCATCTTTATCACCTTCTGACTGAGGGGGAACCATAGTGCGAGGTGAGGGAGGGGGGGTCCTCTGGTTGAATTGGGGGCCTGTTGTTACGCTTTCCCCGCACTTCCCTCCATTCATTAGCTGAACGGACTGACCTTGGATTAGCAACTGCAGAACCAGATTTAGACTTAAGTTCACCAAGCGTAGCACATCTGTGACCAAAAGTGCAGCAGGAGGGGCAAATAGATGGCACCCATTCATAATGAACATCCACATATCGATTTTCACCATCAAGGAAAAACTTAATGAATTCAGGAAATGAGCTCAATGCATCAATCTCCACACAAATACGGGCAAAGGCAACCATAGCCATATGTTATGTCCTGTTGTCAACAAATAACGGCTTACCAACAGCACTAGCAAGAGTGCTCAAGCCAGGTGCAGACCAACATACAACCGGAACATTTCTTAAACGGATCCATATAGGCACAGAGTTATGACAATCCTTCTTGAGCTCCATCTTAAGATGCCATTGATGGAGAATAAGCGGGATTTTTGCTACCGTAATCGGCCCACCTTCGAGGATTTTCCTCCTGAACTCTCATTCGAAATACGCAGATAATAGAAACCCATATCAGCCGCAATTACCTCAACTAACTCATCACCCCGGGTGTGCTTAAGGGTGTCTTGCGTCAATTGATAAGGGAGTCTCTTTCCGATATAGTATCCAACCAGACAATCCTCCCATTTAGGATGAGCAGCCTGCGTAATCTTAGGTGTAATTTGCGGCATTACTTCATTATCCACAACAGCAGGCGGGTAGTAAGACAATTTATACCCCTTATTAGCTAAACGAGTAACTGCAGCCCATGTTCAAACATGGGTAGAACATCAGTCGATGGAGAGTTTTTGTGGGTTATAGACGGTTTAGCAGCAACAGTAGATAGGCCAGTTAGCACATTGTCACGCATACCGGGGGGGATGAGGATGAACATCATTTGATTTGATCCCATCACTGGTGTTACTCTTCAGATCCTTGTCCGATGGTGGGGTGGAAACTTCGCCAATAGCAGAAGATAAAGGGGCAAAGCCTAGGCGAGACCGAGCTTTCCTTGCTCTGCTTCGCCCTCTGCTTCAGGAGTGACCCCGAGCAGCCCTAACAACCGAGGAAAATCGAGCAGGGGATGGATGAGAGGGAGGGGGGATAGACATCCTTCAGGTCCGAAATAGGGCCCTTGCCGAGAATGCTCGCACGAGCAGCGGACGAGGAAGCCATTTGAGCCCAGGACAGCTCGCGCAAGCCAAACCCTAGACGTTCAAATGGCGATTCCAAATTACAGAAGACATACCGGGGGAAGCTGTTCGATGGGAGCACAGTTCTGGTCTAGGCGCAGCTCGTCTCCGAAAATGAGCATTAACGGATTGCCAAAATGGCCGGAATCAGCGAAACCGCACTCCAGTGAACAGTACCGATCGCACCAGCTAGAGAGAGACTGGTGAACAGTAACCCGCAAAGGAGAAAAGGTTCTTTTCTTAAATCCATCAACCTTTCATTCTTTATGATTGAACTCTCTGATATTCCTTTGTTTGCTTTGTCTGAGAATTCTCAAGATGGAAAGGCAATCGTTATTGTAAATTATTGTTTCATTGATTGTCATAGGTATAATGTTAGAGCATGAGAAGAACAAGAAGGTTAATCCTTGAAAATAAACAGTTTTGACCAACAGAAAAGTCACTGTGGAACAAACATGATCCCCAGTATATTGATCTGCTTAACAAACATGATCCACATAGCAGCAATGAACATGTAATGCCATCCTTCAGGAAGACAGTCATTTTTATCTCAAATTTTATTCACAGGTAACAAGTGAGAGCAATATAAGAGTTGTTGGAACACAACACCTAATATAATAATAAGAAGCGAAAGAGAAGTGTGCTGCAGCGTCACTTCGTAAACCGCCGAAGAAGAGAGTTCTTGAAGAAGCCACAAGCTGATTAAAAAAAGAATGGGCACATATTAAAATATTATTATGCTTGTTGCTGGAGTCTTCAAGAGCAGGAAGCAAGCTTCAAATTTGAACGTGAAGGAAAAGAAGACAGCCCACACTTGTTGACTCTCGGCCAAGAAGAAATGTTCAACTTCAGCTCTTCAACGTTGAAGTCAATGGCGGTGGAGTTCAGGCGGTGGAGTCAGGCGGTGGAAGATGCTTATAAATATGGCAGTACGTGAAGCATTTGAGCTCAGGCCAAAAAGGCCTCGAGGTGAAGGAGCAGGCCGGAAGGCCTCACATAGAGGCATCACAGCCTCAGGTCAACAGGCCAGGGAGAGGGTCTCACGCCACATGCAGGTGGAGAACCTCAGGCCAGCAAGGAAGCCACACGTATGTGAGCTTCAGGGAAAGCCTCCAGCAGTGAGAGCTTTGGAACAGGAAGTCACCAGGTGCAACGGTGAACTTCACGAGAGAGGCACTGCAGCCTCAGTAGCTCTGTGTGAGAGAGTGAGATTTTAGAGAGAGTTTTAAGCTTAGCAAAGCTTGTGTGTGTACTCCATTAAGCCTTTGAAGACATATTGAGTAATATATTCTCTCTTTGTGTATTTGTACTCTCTCCCTCCAAATCCTTTTTGGTTCCAACAAGAGTCATAACATCCAGCCAGACATTTGAAGGTGCAGATAAGTGGGAAGAATTCCTTGATGTAATTCCCAGCTACTTAGATACATCATTAAGAGCAGATACATTGCTAGAACACATGAATACAACAAAAGATGAATCCGACTACCTTTGGTATACATTCAGGTACAATAATCTCACTCAAAAAGTGATTGCAACATATAACTTGTAGATAATATGTTTAAACTCATCCATTTTCATACTTCTTAAAATGTCAGTTTTCAGCCAAACTCAACTTGTGCTGAACCAGTACCTCGCCTTGAGTCTCTTGGACATGTTACTCATGCTTTTGTCAACAGTGAGTACATGGGTAAGTTCCAAGATTTGCTTAATGAGTTACTGGAGCGTGATCTTACAGAGAAATGACTCATTCACAACCTGTAGGTCCAAAATTTGTGAGTGGACATTCTGAGACCATTTGACCAAATTAGAAAGTCATATTGAGACCTATGGCAGTTTTATGAAGGTCCAAAATTTGCAAGAAGATATGGATGAAAAATTTCAATACAGAGTTCGAATAGTTAATAAAAAGAACTCTGCAGTCTAGATTTGAGAAATGAAATGTCTAAGCTTGCTATTGCTGATTTAGGAGCGGCCCATGGAAGCCATGATGTCAAAAACTTCACCATGGAGACCAAAATTGTGTTAGACAATCAGATGAATAACATTTCCTTACTCAGCGTAATGGTTGGACTACCAGTGAGTATTTGCTTAAACTTTTCAGATCCAGTAATTTTGCAAAATTTGTATGGCAACTGACATGATCCATCACCAAGGACTCAGGAGCATTTCTAGAGAGAAGATACGCTGGATTGGCTGAGGTGGAGATCTGGTGCACTAAAGACAAGTCATACAATTTCACACTCTATTCATGGGGATACCAGGTAAGCTCTTATATGATCAAGTATACAACAGCAGAGCGGAAAGGGACAACAATGTATCTCTCCTTACAATGTAAAAGGTAACAATTGATAGCTAATAATGTTATTATCGCTTATGTAAGGTGGGACTACTTGGTCAGGAGTTAGGAATATACAATGAACAAAATCTGGGCAATGTTGAGTGGAGCAATGTAACAACAGTGAACCAGCCACTTACTTGGTACAAGGTAAATTTCGTGATCCCTTCTTGTATGAAGGTCAAAGTAATGCCAATAAACGGGATAATATCTTGCAGGTCTATTGATGTCTGTGTCAAGCAAGAGGTAGGGATATTTGAATCATCAATGAGAGAGGTCAAGTATTGTTATCACAAAATAATGGGGGCAGGGATTAACTTGCTCTGTCATTTTCTCCTGCAACTTGATTAATTTTCCTTCACTAAAAAAGAAAATAAGGTACTATCATTGATGGTGGAGAAAACTAATTCGAACTTTGATTATTAATCCTGTAAGTTTTTGTAATAAAAATCTGCAGTTGGCATGAAAACTGAGGTCTAATCAATAAACAAGTGACTGAAACAATGCTTAGAACATATGAAGTCGTTTGTTCATCATTATAAGCTAATATCATACTGCTTTGCAGACTTATTTTGATGCACCAGAGGGCAGCAAACCACTTGCATTTAATCTTACAACCATGTCTAAAGGAGAAGCTTGGGTGAATGGACAAAGTATTGGTCGATACTGGGTTTCATTTCTTACAGCTAAGGGAAATCCATCACAAACTTTGTACGTTAGAGTAATCCACTTAATCATGAAGTTACTTTACTTTCAATTTCTGCATTATTCTCTTATTGCCAGGAGAGGATAGAAGGAGATTAACCGAAAGGATTTATCCAGTGAAAGCATAAAAGAATAGTGAAACAGTAGGCTGAACATTAGACACCTTGGAAACAAGAGACATACCTTCAAATTTGTCCATGCTTGAGGCCCCTTGTTTACTAGCAAACCACTCTCAGTCTATTATACGGTCTGGACACATTTCTCACCTTTATCTTTATACTTGCATTGGGAGCAAAAAGAAACATATTCAAGTTACACCACTCCCGCCATTTGCTTTGTCTGTAAGATCAAAATCAAATGTGAAGCGGGAAAAAAAGTTAGAGAGGGCATTTGGTATAGCTTCTTGCCAACAGCTAAAACTGTGAAAAGAGATGTTGCAGCTTTTTTCACTTCACAATTGCAGCATCCTCACAACTGCAAATACTCGTAATTGCTTCTAGGAAGCAATTTAAAATTTTTATTATCAAAAACACAAGTTAGAGCACTTCATGTCACAACTAAAGCACAACACAACACAACTATCATTCAGCCACTATTAGATGGAACGAACCCTAAAAGTCAAAGCTAGTCTATTAACTACATGGAGAGTACAGAAGCAACAGGAATTCCAGAACATTTGATAGCCAAAATAATACGATAGTATACATGCATAGAGAGGATTAACATCCCTTATCCAAAGCCTGATAAAATCTATATACAACTTTCACATCATCTTCTTCAAGCGGAACACAAACACAAGCTAATTCAAAGTCCATCAGAGATGTCAACACAAAAGTTTTTGATTAGCAAATGGCTAGGCATCACAAAGTTGCATACTCTCTCCCGTTTATATAGATTTGAATTATATGTCACTCTCAAGCATTGATTTCCTTTTTTTTTTTCTCTCTTCTTTTAGGTATCATGTGCCTCGATCCTTTCTAAAGGCCTCTGGTAACCTACTAGTTCTGCTTGAAGAAGTTGGTGGTGACCCCTTCATGTGTCCTTATGCACCTTATCAGTCTCTACCTTAAACGACACCTCTTCTCACTTCCATCTCCCTGAGAAGATTGAATATAGATTTGGATAAATAATTCTTGGTATATGGAAAAGCTTTTCATTAGTTATGAAAGGGTTCTTTCCAGAAAGAAATGCATCAGCAGCCAATTCATATAAATCACATAGGTTATGAGGAGGAACATTAAACTGTTGAGTTTGTTAGACAATCAAAGACAGTAACAGAAAGTATAACATTCTGTTAAAATATAAATGTGCACGGAAGCATGATTTTGGTATTAGTGATAGTTTTTTATTAGTGATGTTATGTGCAAGCGTATGATATAATTTGTAGTGGACAAGGGATAAACTAGGATAATTGAAGGACAAAGAATATGGGATATGGAAAATAGTTTCATTAGTTGGATAAAATAATTTTACAATAGTTGAAGGAAGTGTTGGTGAGGGAGCTACATGATGTGGTTTTTATGGTTAGCTCCCATCCAAAACATGGAGCACTTGCTCCTTTATATAAGCTGCCAAAGTCGGTAAAGGAAATCTCTAGACTTCTCTACAAATAGCTACTATTATTTTATAGTAACAGGAGTCTTCTAGAACACACAAGAGATGGCAGCTTGTGGACTCTTCTAGAATTTTTCTTGAATTTTCTAGCTCAAATCTATCTAGAAGTTTCTAGAATTGGATCACAAATTCCAACACATTCATAGAGAAATTGTTGTGCCAACTTGATTGTGCTTGTTCTTCCCACTGTTGATAATTTCATCGACTGATTAAAAGTTGATGAGCAGCTGCAAGGTGCATTCTACACCAACTTTGTGCAGAATAGTGATCTTTTTCCAAGGATACCGGAATGCACAAGAGGAAACAAATATGTTGGCTGCGAAATCACAGGCAACGTTGTCAGACCGTAAGTTGAGGGAAAAGAAAGAAAGAATTTTCATGGAATAGTATCCACGACTTTGGCCGAGATATCCTGCATCCAAAAGCTCAACCTCACCACGTCTCACGAATCATCTTTCGCATAATAAGAGGAGTTGATCTTGGCAAATCATCAGAAAAGCAATCTCATGTTTTCAGCTACTGATCATGGAAAGATCGGGCGCTCGGAGTGACGAGGACGGACTGAATTCTCATTCCTTCGTAGGCACCTCCGGATTGCTTGGGATTTCTTTCGGAAAAATTGAAATCAATGGGATTTGTCCAGCAATATGGAAAGAATGGACACTCACTCCAATATTGGGCGTTCATGCACAAGTGAATGAATCTGGACACGTTCACGGCAATATAAGTGAATCAGAAAAGGAAAAGATTTCGAAAGAAGATGAGGGACGCATACTTGAGAGATTTACGATAACAAATCAGGGCTAAGATTTGGCAATCCCCACGATCAAAGGAGCACTAATTCTGACTTTCCAATGTTAAGTGGAAGTCTTATGCTATAAAAAGAGACTGTCGAGTCATTAAAAAAGAAGGAGAGACACGCCCTCAAACATCTCATGTCCACTATCCCGAGAATTCGCCGAATTGGATTATGGAGTTGGCAGTCCTCTCGACGTGCCGCGTTCATCTCGCTTTGTGGATATTGACGACAAGCATAAAGCTAAGTCAAGCATTTTTTAGTTTGAACATGTGAAATTCCATTTCGCTATTTAAATTTGTTAACTCATTTATTTTCGTGTTTTCACTTGCTGTCTAGGTTCAATTTCACGGTCACCGTGGGCTTTCACGCCTAATCTACATCAACATCTCACTGCCATTTTTTTTTACTCTGCGAGAATTCATGCACAAGTCCACACTTGGGACACCGCAGAGAGGGGGATGAAGAGAACTGAGTTTGCAATAGAGAGACATTCTCAATATTTTTTTTTTCTTTTGTCATCCCAGCAAGCAACCAGTAAATGCTGCAGCAGCAGCTCCGACGATCTCGGCAGTGATTCAGATCCTCTCGACATCCTGTGCGCATCTTGTTTCATGAATTCTAAAATCATTAAGCTAAGTCGAACATATTTAGCTTGATTGTGCGCTATTCTATTTGGCTATTCGAACTATTCCATCTGTGTTTACGTTTCTTGTCTAGATTAAGCTCTGGAAAAAGACTTCTCGAGGATTCACATCTCCGTCACGTTCAGCTGGCACTTTCACAATCTCTCCTCTCGACAACGCTCGGCATATCCACAAAAGTCATCGCAATATGGAGGCCACAAGATCACAAAAAGAAAGTCGAGCGAAAGTGAATTTCGTGGCAGCCGCCGTTTGCATTTTTTTGGCACCTAGCATTCACCACCTCCGTCGCGCCTTGCCGTCATCGCAACCTATTTCTCGGAGTCTAGTAGTTGTTGCCGTCGCAGCCACATCATCACGTCCAGGAGACTCCATCAATTGCAATCACTCTTTCTTGCCTTGTTTGCTGTGGTCCACTCTCACCAGCGCTAGCACCCTCGGCATCCTATACAACCCGAGCGATGCCAATTCAGTCATCACCGTGTCGGATTTGTCTCTGTGTCGACTTCAGTTGAGATCTTGCTAAGTCATCGTTTGGTCTTTAATCGGGCTCTGTTCCATTCCATCGATTTCAATTTCTCGAGAAAGTTTTACTACAAGCGTGCATTAATCCATTTTTTGGTCAAATGCATTTCTCCATTTATTTATTTATTTTGGTCGAATCATTTCTTTATTTGAAACAGCACCTTTGCTCGTCTCTTGCGGGGTCCACTGCAATGCATTGGTCTTTGCTTTGACCGTGACTTTTCTCATTGGTTTCGGTAGGCTTTGTGAAAGCTTGCATCGTGACGGACAGAGATACACACGCTTGGCCAGGTTCTTAAAATTTTCTGCAATCTATTTACTGCTTCGATTATCGAGTGTTACATTTCCTAATTGTGCACTCGTACGGTCAGTCCTTACATGTTAGTGGCATAGGGTAAAAATGGATAAATATTGCCAGCAAAAACATTTTTTTTTTTTTTGAAAATAAAAGAAACGGTACCGAAAGGGCATTAGAAAATTCTAGTGTAACCAAGTCTCCGTACCCTTAGTCTCTGGTTCGTAGGAGTAAAATAATACTCCCGTTATTTTACTTAGGTGTCTAATCGATCTACCATAAACCGATTAGTGGCGACTCCTAGTTAATAACCTCTTGCATATTTAAAAATTTAGACTTAAGTCGCGAATTGGTATGGGCTTGGGAGAGCCCGAGCTAAGTTTAAAAGCTTAGTAGTCCATTAACCTAGTTTTAGATGGTAAACCTGAAAAAATAGGGTCGCGACAAAGATCTTACAATCACTGCCTTGATAAGGACCAGACGTTCTGTTCCCCAATCAACAGAACAACAGAAGAAACAGAGAGAAGAAGAGGAGCAAGCCAAGAACAGAGAGGAAGAAGAGCAGCGAGAGAGGGAGAAAGAAGCTGAAAAAGAAGGAGAAAAAGAGCAAGAAAAGTCTGCAGCTGAATCTAGAGAGAAGGAGAATCAAGACACAGAAGAGAATGATCTTCACTCTTCCCCTTTTGATATCCTAGAGACAGGGGGAGTTGGCGAGCAAAGGTCCACACCTCATGCTGCCAATAGTGAAGGTCTAAGACAATCTCCAACAGACCTAGAAGAGTTTCAGGCTTCTCAATTGCCTGAAGAAGAACACGATACGTCATCACCAAATCTGCAAGACTATACAGAAGCGCCATCGTCTGCATTCACTCCATCGGAGAAAGCAAATGCAAGTACTCAGACGGACAATTCTGCAGATTTTCGTCGTATTATGGATGTTCTTCTGGAAATGCGTGGCCAAATCTATGCTCTGGACTGTGAGATTCAAGCCATAAAGAATGCTGGACAAGCATCTTCGGTTACCCTGGAGGAGAAAATGAAAGACCTCGCTCTACAACTTCAAGCCAATGCCAAAGGAGAGGAGGTAGCTCAACTAAGGGAAGACTTGAAGAGGCTAGAAAGCGTAGTCCATTCCATGGGAGATTTCCAGATCGTGCGCATTCCCAAGCAGACGTGACTCCTTTATCACATTTTTTAATGATGACAAAAAGGGGGAGAAGCAATTTGAACCAACCAACCAACCTTCTTTGGCTTTAAATTTATTTTTGTGGTTGAATGTGTTTGTTTTTGAGTATGACCTGAGTGAACTTGGGTGTGAACTTGAATTTGACTGAATTGGCTGTGGATTTAGATGCTTGACTGTTTGCATTTATATCAAGTGTTGTTATATGGTATTACTCATGAAAGACTAACCAATTTTTTGTGGATGCAGAGTCTGGTTGTTTTGTTAAATCTTTATGAGATAGCCATATTGCTTGAGAAATGTTTTTGCAGGTCAGAGTGGTTCAAATCTACAGAAAAGTTTTGTCACCATCAAAAAGGGGAGATTGTTGGAGAAATCTTTCCGAGAATATTTTGAAGCCGACAAAACGTTTCGTCGATCTAGTCCGGACATCTGCAGATCGTCTAGTTTAAAGTCTGAAGACTTTATGATCACCAAACTCAAGATTCAAGACTCAAGATTCAAGACTTAAGACTCAAGACTCAAGACTATTCTCATTGACAGTCTTTCTGATCCAGTGACGAAGGAAATCCAGAGCCGAAGTATATGGTTGAGGATTTAATCCTATCCTCTGGAGAAGATCTTTTGGTTGGATAAATATAACGGATTCTTTTGTTCGTATCTAGATTAATTGAAGATCCGATGGTCGACGAAATATTCTTGGAATGTTCTATTCTTGGAAACCAAGATCCTGATTGTATGGGCGAACATGATTGATGGGCTATCGTCAGGTTCTTTTAATAGCTCGAATGATCTTCTTGATTGATTCCGTCCAACGGGTAGATTGGAGGAATTCCTTTGGAAAGTGCCAACGGGTATGATGGCATAAAGGAGTATAAAAAGGAAGACGTTCTAGTTGTTTGAGTACGTGATCGATAGAGAAATTCCAGAGTCTGAAGCATCTTGATTATTAGTCGATTCATTCAGAGCGAAATTATATACACAGAGAGTATCCATACTTGGTGATACCTTGAGCGAGTGTGGTAGATCATCTACACCTAGAAATCAAGGAAGATCAACACTGTAACATCTCTTTGTTAATAGTGGAATCCAGCCAATTGGCTGTCAGTGCAGAAGAGTGGACGTAGGCTTGAATCAAGCCGAACCACTATAAACCGCGTGTTCAATTCTCTCTTTCCTTTACTCAGTCTTACGTTGATTATTACCTATCGCAAATTCTTCAACTGTCTAAGTATTGCACAATTGTTAAGAAAAATCCGTTATATACCTATTCACCCCCCTCTAGGTACTCGTACTAGCAATATTACGCCCAACCCAGCCAGGGCTTGACCGAGCCTTGCCCAATTGTCAGCATGGCTTGGCCAGTGAGGCGCGGCCTCACTGGGGGCTAGTGACCCTTCAGTGAGTTTGCCGGTCCTCGTTTGGCCAGTCGCCGGTCATCCTAAGGCAAGTGACTGGCTGAGGAAGAAGATAAAAGAAAAGAAAAGAAAAAAAGAAAAAGAGAAAGAAAAGAAAAAAGTAATAAAATTACTTAAAAGTTAAAAGAAAATTGTTTGGATTAAAAATTTTGAGAATGGTGTCAAATGTAATTCTATTCCAGGAGTAAAAATTTGAGGCAGTTACCAAATGCCTTCAAATGCTTAGAATTTGTTTCCGGGAACTGAATAAAAGAGAACTTGGGAACATAATGGTTACCAAACACGCCCTTAGATTATTAGGAGCGTCTAGCTATCCATTATGCTGAATTTGTAGAATGAGCACAAATCCAATTCAAGATCTATCGATTTTGTGAGGAGCCACGTTACACAACAAAATCAGGGTGTGCGCTCGGTGAATTTCATTTTTCATTTGGTATATCTTGAGTCCATTCATCTACTCACAAAATATCATCGTCATCTGTTTAAAGTAGATATACTCTGGCAATTAAAGTAAGGGGGTTGTTGTATTTGTTCTGGAGTTGAATCAGTTCGCTTTGATTCTACATTCTCGTCTGCTTCGGACTTAAGCTTGTTTCTAATTTACTAGGCTGCTTTTAGGGTCCTGTGTGTAAAAAAGGGGACCATCTCGTGCGTAAAATTGATTGGTTATAGATATTTATTTGTAGTTTATATTTGTTGAGGGTCATTTACGGATTCTAAAGTTAATTTATGAGCTGTAAGATATATTTTTTGATTTATAATTACTTGCCAATGCAACGGTAAATTTGACGATGCTGAAGCTAATTTTAAATACACAAAACACAATTTTAACGCATTAGTTTGTTTTCATGATGTTATAACTTATATTACTATGATGGGACTTTATTAGCTATTTGCTAAGATAAGTACAATTAAGAATATTAAGGATTAGGGCTCGCTCAATTTCCCAATTATAAGGAAAATTTCGAATTATTCCCTATAAGGTAAGTTACCGTAGGAATGCTTTCAAATCAAATCAAATGAATTTAAACATATCTGCCTCATTGATTATTTGCGGAGGTTAGCTGTTGCCAATTTATCATTTTGACCTCACACGCATATATTGAGTTATGATCTTGCCAATTTATCATTTTGACCTCACACGCATATATTGAGTTATGATCTACATATCATATTTTCATATAACGTGGCCAAAATGTGTATAAACAATCTTCCTAATCAACGACAAGGATCGAATGAATTGACTGTATGAATGACCATGATATCCAAAGGAGTCGTAAGTCAGGCCCTATGAAATGAATTGACTGTATCCTTCGATTTTTCAAGCTTATGGGGTACCTAATAATGATTTATCCTCTTTCCCTTTACCATTGCAATTTTCTTTTGTAATTCTACCATCTGCAAGCTAAAATGTGAGGATAGCATAAAAGAAAAGAGAAAGGAGAATCTAACGGGCCGTGTCGCATTCAGATCATCTAGTTCCCCACAAAATGAATTTCAATTAACGTCAAGCGGGGTACGGGCTTGGGAGAGCCCACGCCTAATCATGGGCCTTAGGCCCATCCTTTAGGCATTACCCCTAAACCCGTTCCCTCCCCCGAGGGTAGGTCGCGACAGCTTGGCGACTCCGCTGGCAATTTGGTTTTAAACCTTAGAGAACTTATGCCAAAATTAATCTTGTTCAAATATATTTTGTTTGGCAGCGATGATTCTAGGTATGTCCCTAATATTGAAGGTGTTAAATGTTTTTGCAGAATTGGAGATATAATGGGAAGTATTTGCTCACTTTTGTCTTGCAGGGAGGTGTAGGAATGTATGGTTTATTTTTTATGTACGGAGTGTTGTTTGCTTATAAATTGTTGTGCATTTATCATTTGCATTACACTACACTATGGCACACACTACCTATTGCCAGACCTGGGCCACATAGGATCACTTAGGATGATGTTGAGGTGGATACCACTCCGACTACAAGCATGTAGTACGAGTCGCCCATCTTAACTCCGAAATTTCTTTCTTGATGTCAGAGGTCCCCACCCTAGTCTGTAAGCATGTGACACGAGTCGGTTCTTTGACAAAGCTGGAGTCATGGGTAACACGACCTAGCCATGAGCTTGTTGGTTCAGTCCTATGATCCCATGGCTTCATTTTGAGCCGTATAGAGTAGAAATCAAACCATATCTCATGTGCATGTCTATGTAAAAAAAAAAAAGAGACAAAGTTCGGCATCCATTGTAAGTGCCGTTTTCCTTTTTATTTGCTCATTTTGTATTGCATTTTCATCTTGAAATTCACGGAAATCAATCAAATGCCCTCGGTGATGTAGGCTTATGATTGAAAAATTGGCAACCACTTTTGACAAGTGAACATTTGAATGCAAGTTCTAAACATTTTGATTTAGCTCTGTTGAACACATGATTTTATTTAAATTCCTAGTTATGGGCTCAAAATCACATTTTGAAAAAAAAATGCCAAAAAAAAGGGGGTTGCAAGTTGCGATTATATATTGGGGCACAAAAATTGAGATTGCTTTTTTGATCAAACTCTTTCCTTCTCACATTTTGGGACTGAAATGCAAATCACATTTTGTATAGATTTCTCAAAATATAAGTCACTTCATTTTTGCAAGTGTAAAATCATACAATCAATCTCTTCCAAAAAAAAAAAAAAAAAAATTCAATGCCACTTTTGCATACTAAACTTTTGGAATAAAAGTCGACATTCGATTGATGGCCGTGGATTGATTATTTTAATGATGCATTATCTTATGATAAAATCTTGGCAAAGTACTAAGATCCCGTAGTAAGGATTATGGGGCATGTACCGTCGCCTCAATTTTGTTGTAAAAAGCGACCTCATTGATCACTTACTGACATTGTCGTCTTGTTGCAGGTTATGCATGATGCTCCTTGACATTTTCATGGTTACCACATAAAGAAGTGAATTATAGAGTTAGGACAGGAGTTGATTTTTACTTTCATTTGTGCAAGAGTTTCTTGTATTTTATCATTGTCTTTATTCTTGTTAAGAACCATGTTTTCCATTTTGGGTTTTGATTGTGAATCCAATTGATGCTTTTGTAAATCATGTGACTCATTTTTATTTTTTTTATGATGGAATTCAACTTCACGAAAATCATCCCTTAAAAAAGAAAATGAATTCAGAAGTGTTTCAAGTGAATCTTTATGTTTACCTTCCAAAATGAATTTCAAGAAAGCTTTGCTTAAGGCTCTCTCTTCATGAAATCGCTTTCTCCGGTAGAATGATGAGTTTATTTGAGATCGACATTTGCTCATTCTAAAAGATAAAAATGTAGGCTCATGGAGCTTGAGGAGTAAGCATGCGTCAAAGCATCCTCGGTGCCGATTTTCCATAGAGGCGGAACGAAGTTGAATTCCATTCTGGGAAGTTTTGTTATTCGCAAATGCCTTAAATGCCAAAACAACCCATTGATCTCGTTCACTTTGCATGATGAGACAAATGAAGGGAGTTACCAAGCATCCAAAAGAGAATTCGAAGAAAGAGTAAATTGTATCGATTCCAATTATCCATTTTTGATACTGTTTCTGACATGACTTTCTTTTCATTGTCAAGGAGAGCACCGAGTTTTGTAACGTTCCAACAAACGCAATGGAGCATTATTGAGTCATGTTCATCTTAAAAAAAGAAAGATTCAAATGATGAAACAAAGGCACAATATTATCCCTTCCTCCATGAGAGATACCTTGGGATGTTGATCGCCCGATTTTAAAAAGGATGTATCTCGTTTCTAAACTTGATTCTTTTCAACATAAAAAAATGACATGTCCTTTTCTTTGATATAGGACAGGTTTGAACATAACAAAGGATTGTCAAATAAAGAGTGGCAGAGCAACATTTGATTTAGAAAAAAAAAAAAAAATCTCTCATCTCCCCACCAATAGTGTGCTAGAACAACATTGTCAAATTCATCAAGAATGATGTATCATTCCTTAGTTGAACGTAACTAAGAATGGATATAACTCATTTCATCTCCCCTTCTTATAGGGTGATAAATGAAAAAAAAAAAAAAAAAAGGTTGTTCGTAGAAGCGGCGCCTTCTACCAAGGAATTAGGAAAATATCAAACACTTAAAGGCGAATGCAAGGGAAGGGCATTATTGAGTTACCAAATATCCATGAAGGTGAATTCAAGAGATGTTAGGGCCCAAAGGATGAAAGCAAGTGAAGGGTAATACTATATCGTTTCCAACATTTCAATCCCTAAAGATCTTTGCACTAACATATTCTTTTACATTCTTTACAAGATTACCGGGTCACCATGCTGCAGGTAAATACCCTTCTTCTCAGTCTTTTTTTTTTTTAGTAAAAAAAAAGAAAAGAGAATTTCCATTACAAAAAATAACTTTTGGCGCTTTCCTAGAGACAAGTAAAAAAAATATATAATTGAGAAAAAAATTACAAACCTTTTGAGCATCCTTTTTATCTCAAAATTGTTTTCTCGTTTTGTGGATTATTCATTTTGAATCAAATTTCCTTATGGAGATTAATCTACTCAGATGATCTTGACAGAGTGAGATGAAGACGTTAACCATGCCAAATAAGAAGCACTTAGGATGAAGGAAGGCAAGCCATTTCCGAACACATCCTTTAAACACTTCTAAGAGTTGAGTGGAAGGCGACCTTCTCTTAGGACAAAGGATTTATTCCAATTGAGCACAAAGATCAAAATGATAAAGGCATTTCCTTCATCAATCTCAAGCACCAAGCTGACATCTTGCTACCCTTTTGGGCCAAATAAAGATGATCCTTCAAAGTAACCCTATCGAGGACGACCCTACTTTGGGGCAGCATATGAGGTTATGGTCATAGTGTAGAGTGTGAGATTGAGAAAGATCCTATTGCTTTCACTTGCATCAATCTTCTGGTGATAGCTTTAGATGAATTATCATTAGAGCTTGACTCATCCCAAGGTGAAGAAGAGCATTTCTTTCTCTATCCAAACACGGATACCTATTACTTTAACTAATTTGGGCATGATTATTCATTTCTGAACCCTAAGCGGTGATCATCTCCCTTCACTGGGGCAAGTCATAAGAATTGACCAAATACAATTGACAGTCATGAGAAAATGTGAAAAGCATCTCGAAAGTCAAAAGAGCTACAAGAGTTTAAAGAGCAAAAAGTTTGACAAACTAGGGGGCATGAAAAAGCAGTGTGCCTGGTAAAAGTAAGGTCAATGCTTGTTAAAAAAAAAAGCCAAAAAGTTGCATCTTATGTGGAAGAAAAAATTATCAAAGTCCAAGTGTTTGCACAAAAAAATTCATCGCAAGAGCTAAGGACATTAGAGAAAAGAGCAAAGCTCCCATGCATAAAAGATTAGTCAAGGGACTTTCGAGATGTGCTGTGTTTCAAAAGTCAAATGATTTCGAAAGACCGAGTGATCTGGTCACGATGCCATAATGATCACCGACTCTTAAAAACCCTCTTGAAAATTTTAAGCCTTTTGAGCCTTGCTTGAGCCAACATTACAACTCTCTTCCAAAGTCTCTTTTGATTGGAATGGTTTGAGAGAAAATGAGAATACCACCAAGAAGCTACTACTTGAAGGAGAGGAAGTAATTTTATCTTGTCTTATCTTCCAAGTTCTCGACTTGTAAACTCGTTGAAGATTGTGACAAATGTTCCTTTATTGGCCTCAAAGCAATAATTCATTTGTGTAAACCTTAACCAAGCCTATATTGCAATCCTTTCAAAAGACCTTTTTGATCAATCAGATTGTGCTCATTATGAATGTTTCTGAAAGCCTTTGAGACAGGTTATGTGAGATACTCTCAGTAATCAATTACTTCCCACACGAATGGATGGGATCAAGCAGCCATTTTATCGAGAGTGTGTGAGAAACCCTTTTTTACTAAGAAGCTCAAGCTTGGCATGCTTAATGGTCCATTTTTCACGAGTCGTAGCCGTTTTGGTAAGAACTTGACTCCCAAAGAATTTGATGATTAATGATATATTCTCGAACAAAATGATAGTTTTGCACCACATGATACTGGTTGAAATCGAATGTTTTTTTCTAAAGTAGTCGGACTTAGCTTAATTAGCTTGTTCAATTAATGCTGCAATATTGCCAATACGTCTCTTGATGACGTCTCTAATGACATTTGCTCAAGTTGAGTTTGATAGGATCCCTTAGTGAAGCCATGCAGTTTTCAAGGGGTTAGCGGGTGCTTCCTTAAAAACCAAAGGTTCATGGTTAGCCTTAAACCATGTTATTTCCAAAGGTTCATGGTCAGCTTTAAACCATATTGTCTCTGAAGGTTCACAGTCAGCCTTAAACCATGCCATCTCCAAAGGTTCATGGTTTACCTTAAATCATGTCATCTACAAAGATTCGTGGGCTTTCCTCAAGCCATTTATTTTCAGCTTGGTCAAAACCCATTCATACACGGTGAGACTATCATACCCGGTCGAAACCCGTTGTTACACAGTGAGACCTCATTCCTCCCTTCTTACGACCCGGAGAGCTTTGTATCCCGGAGTCTTTCTCTCTTCTTATGACCCGGAGAGCTTTGTATCTTGGAGTCTTTTATCTTCTTATGACTCGGAGAGCTTTGTATCCTGGAGCCTTCTATCTTCTTATGACTCGGAGAGCTTTGTATCCTGAAGTCTTTTCTCTTCTTATGACCTGAAGAGCTTCGTATCTTGGAGTCTTTTCTCTTCTTACGACCCGAAGAGCTTTGTACCCCGGAGTCTTCCTATCTTCTTATGACCCGGAGAGCTTTGTATCCCGGAGTCTTTTTCTTTTCTTATGACCCAAAGAGTTTTGTATTCTGGAGTCTTTTATCTTCTTATGACTTGGAGAGCTTTGTATCTTGGAGTCTTTTCTCTTCTCATGACCCGGAGAGTTTTGTATCCTGGAGTCTTCTCTCTTCTTATGACTCGGTGGGCTTTTATAGCCCTGAGTCTTCTCTCTTCTTATGACCCGGAGAGCTTTGTATTCTAGAGTCTTCTCTTTTCTTATGACTCGGAGAGCTTTATATTCTAGAGTCTTTTATCTTCTTATGACCTAGAGAGCTTTGTATCCTGGAGTCTTCTCCCTTCTTATGATGTAGTGAGCTTTTGTAGCCCGGAGTCTTCTCTCTTCTTATGACCTAATGGGCTTCTGTAGCCCGGAGTCTTTCTTCTTCTTATTGACAAAACATGCTTCCATAGTTATGAGTCATTTCCGTCAACCTGAAGCGTGCCTATGCACCCAGGGTCTCTCTACCGCCGAAATAATTTAGGTATCTTTTGTCTTTGAATGCAACCCCTTCGAGGCTACATTCAAAGAGGGGCGTTGTTGACACATAATTTTTATTTTCCAATACATAAAAAAAAAAATAGAGAAAAAGAAAAAAAAAACAAAACAACAAAAAAAAAGAAAAGAAAAAGGAAAAATGCCTATTTTTCCCTTGCGCAGCCCAAGCCCATTTCCCCTTTGGCCCGGCCCACACCAGCCTTCTCCCTCCTCCATCTTCGTGCAAGAAACCCTAGAGAAAGAGGGGAGAAACACAGAGAGAGCAGGAGCGAGAGAGAGAGAGAGAGAGAGAGAGAGAGAGAGAGAGAGAGAGAGAGAGAGAGAGAGAGAGAGAGAGAGAGAGAGCCGGAGAAGACTCGCCGCCACCCGACCAACTGCGACCACCGCTATCTCCCCGAAACCCAGATCTGGAGTAGAAGCACCAACGTCAAGAAGCAATGCAGTAGAGAGAAAGAGAGAGAAGGAATGGAGGGGAGGAGGGCAGCAACGGTGCTATCCGACGTCGTCCAAGCCGCTGTCCTTCTCGCCGCCTCAACCCAACGCCGAGTCGAGCCATTGCCCTCCTACCCGTAGCCGTATGAGCTATAGCTGCGCTCCGCCTTGACGCCAAGCTGCCACTCCTGCGCCTGTTGCAGCCGCAACGACCTCGACACCTCCCTATGCCTCAGTGTTGCGCTACTTGAGCAACAGATCGAGCGAAGGAGAGAAGGAGATGAGCGATTTCGTAGATCCGGAGGAGGAGGTGACGGAGGAGTCCATGCCGCCAGATATCGCTGCCCATGACGACCCGACGTCGTTTGAGCCGCCATGCCTCCGCCTTTGCTTCGCCGTGCCTCCCCCTGCGACACTTGCGACTTCGGCTGAACGCTGCCTCCCTGCTGTCCATCCAAGGAGTGTCCGAGCCGCCACCCTCACCCCGACGCCATTCGAGCTGTCGCCCTCCTTCCCCGACGTCGTTCGAGCCGTCGTTGCGCCTGTTGTCGCGCCTCTGCCCAACGCCTGCAACTACGTTGCCGCACCTCCGCCCGTCTTTGCTAGTCACCGCCGTGCTCCACCTCGCCTGCAGCCCTCCAAGCACTGATGCCGCCATCCGCTACATCGTTGCCGTCGTCAAGCCCATCACCGCCGTCGATGTCCCAACTAATCCCTTCGGCGCTGCAGATCACTAAACTCGAGGTCTCCAGAATTTGGGTTGCGCGAGTCAGGCCGAGTCCAAAACTAGGTAGGTTTTTTTAAAGCAATTCGGGCCGGATTTGGGTTAGTTTTGCATGTAGGCTTATGGGTTTTTGGGCTTGTGGGCTTGGGTTGGTTTAGTGTGGGCTTATAGGCTTGGTCTATTTTAAAAAGAGAGGAGGGAACCTCTTGGGTTGAGCTCATGCTTTGGGCCCACTTGCCCCCAGCCCAACCGAACCCATTGACTTGGCCGAGCCCTGGGGTCGGTCGACCGGACCGGACCGGTCCACCCGATTTTCTTTATCTTTTTTTTTTTTTTAAATTATAATTCTAAAATTTTTATTTTTAATTTTTTTTTTTCGAAAATTAAAAAATGATGGGGTTTGGTTAGGATTTGCTATGTATTGCCTTTATAGTGTAATTAGGCTTTTATTTGCCGGTATATTGATTATATAGTATGTTTTATTTGCATATTTAATTATGTTTGTGGATGTTCAATTGCACGTGTTCAATTTTACTGTAATTAGAATCTTGGTGGCTATGATCGTTACTTTAATGATTGCGCACCTGCATAATCACCTCACATGTTAGTGGATAAGTATAAAATCAATGCAAATTGCTTGCCAAAAATCATTGTTAAAATGAACAAGATTAGGTACCGAAAGGGTACTAATTGGTTAATCAGTGTAATCAAGTCCTCGACATTAGATTCTCTGGTTGCGTAGCAAGTGAGGTATACTCGCATACCTCACTTAGTTTCTAGTCGACCTCAATAGGTTAGTGGCGACTCCTTTTGTACAAAATTTCTTAAGAATATCCCAACGTCACACGGGGTACGGGCTTGGGAGAGCCCACGCCTAATCATGGGCCTTAGGCCCATCCTTTAGGCATTACCCCTAAACCTATTCCCTCCCTCGAGGGTAGGTCACGACAAGGTGAAAAGTACAAAAAAACATGGCACCAAAAACTTAAACTCAAGATGAATAAGCATAATGAGTGGAAGTATGCCATGATATAAAAGCACAAGGCAATGCCTAAAAGAAGGCAAACAGCAAACTAGAAAGGCACGGCATGAACAACCAGCAAAGAAACAAACACCTCAGCGCAGGAGGAGAGATGTCGGCTCTAGAGCACTAGAACACTAGGAGCATTAGCATTTCCTTGAAGCGTCGATTGAAACCAGGGTCAATTACGGGTCTCCCGAGAAGATAATGGGATCGATGCCCAACTCCTTTGTAACCTTCTATTTCTAAAGCTGTCCTCAACATTTCTGAAGGTGCTAGCTCTATCCCTAACCACCTTAAGAAGATGGTTCTTCATAGCCGGGACGGTAAGGGGTTGTTCTCTTAATAGGATGCCATTCCTATGTTTCCAAATAATGTGACACAAAGCCCCAAGGGAAAAGCAAGCAATGCATTTAGAGAAGTCTTTACCCTTCAAGAAAGAGGTGGCCCACTAGAGATTCTCTCCCCAAGACCTGTTCCGCCAAGGCAGATTGCATCTCGTCGCTCAAAAGAAAGCAACATCGGCCGTTCTACCATGAGCCAATAATAGAGATTGTGTGGGCAATCTGCATTTGGCCATTAGCCAAAGGTTAAGCCGATACCTTGGCATGATTGCATTATCCCAGATGAATTCATGGCAAAAAACGATGTTCCGCTTGCTCTTAATGGTTTCCCAAGCATTTTCTACCGTGAACCGGCCCAATGGGTTCTCCCACTAGCAACAACAATCCACTACTTGAGTAAGGGTTGGAAGAGGATAATCCCACGACTCAAGAATTGTTTTGAGAGGCTAGCCAGCATCAGAGAAAAGATCTACAAATGAGCTAGATAATCCTGAGCTGTATATAAGTGATTTTGAGAAGATTAAATTCAGCGGTCCCTTATAGTGCTAGTTATCAAACCAAAGAGAGACCGAGCGACTATCCCCAATCCTCCAGAAGAAGGCGTTTCGAAATTCACTCCTAAGACTTAGAAGCTTCTTCCAGGCCCAGGAACAACAGGTTGGCTTCCTAGCATGTGGCACCCCTTGAACAGCCCCCGAATCGTTAGGGTCGCCACAATTCGATTACCATTCGCTTGATCTGATAACATGTCATTCTAATATCATTTCAATCTCAGCGGGTCCATACAACCTGGGGGTTTACATCTTTTAGATCGGTCCCTTGCGCAGTTCATTTACGGAAGCACATCCAACAACTCCCTTCCCTATATTCAAAGAACGATGCACACTAACTAAACATTTAAAGGTCAAAGTCGTACACTTTTATTTACTTAAACCATATGGACATCATTCATCGGTACATCAAAATGCTGTAGTTTTCTATACTCGGTTATACTTCAAAAGATGATTGACATCTCCTCCAACAGTCGTATACTTAAAATCCATTGATCAATGTTGGCGTCCAAAAGTTCCTTCCTTTGCTATCCTCCTCCTCGCGGTCATATCCAACCACTAGATCCATCTACTGGTAGCAGTGGCAGCAAAGGTATTTTATCTAGTCTGAAATGTTATTCCCCAAAAGGGGTGAGTACAACCACTCAGCAGTAAAGGTCCACCACACTACTCAATGCGTCAAACAGAACAATTAAGGCATCATAACAAAGCACATATCATTCATGCATATCAAGCATACCTCACCTCGCAACCATACATGTATCATCATGCCATCATCATCAGGCATTCATGCATACTCATGCCATATGTGCATATACCACCATGCACTCATCATCAAGCATTCATGCATATATCACATGCAGCGTGCATATACCACCATGCACTCATATCATCCATGCTATCAAGCACATATCACCATGCAGTCGTGCATGTATTACAATGCAGTCATGCATATCTTGCCATGCCGTCGTGCATATATCACCATGATTCGTATCATCCATGCTATCAAGCATACATCACCATGAGATCCATTCAAGCCTTCATGATCGCATTCTCAATGTCAAATAGCATCAATTTATTTTCATAAGCAGATCATGCATCATGCCATATGCATACACCCATGCACATGATTCATTTTCAATTCTTATCTTTCACAAGGATCTCATCAGTTTTTCTTTCCAGGGATCAATATTTGCATCCCACAATTGATCGCTCATACCCAATCCTGGCATCACGAGGAACCTCTGGCACACACCTTCGGGCATCCGGCACACACCTCCGAGGCTTCTGGCACCCTCACATCCCGGGCATCTCGAAACTCCCGAGGACATCCAGCACACACCCTTCGGGCATCTAGCATTTACACTCCCTAGCTGGGCATCTCATACCTCAACTGACATCACGAGGTATTCCCCCAACACACACCTCCGAGGCTTCCGGAATTACGTACCGACATACCACTAGGCCTCCTCTGGAATTACGTACCGTATACCACCGGGCATCCTGACACTCCCGGGGCATCGTCGGCTCACACCTCCAACGGTCTTGTTACTATCCCAATTTACAGTTATACATGTATCTCAATTTTAACATGGCATTTGATGCATCAATATCAAGAGTCTCAACCAACTTTTCATGCCATATAACATGCCATATGCCATCACATATGCAGCAAAATCAACCACTCAAGGTATTCCGTCACATGGATAAATTCATTTATTTTTCAAATCACATCAATTTTTATAATAAATCAGAATGCATTCCTCTAATTAAAATTTCAGAAAAATTAGTAAATGGCATTAATGAATTCTGAAAATTTTACAGATCAAAGATGAGATCTAGAGGCATTTATCTCATGAAGAACACAACACCACCAGCATTTCATACAAAACAGAATAGTCCATGCATTACAGCTTGCAAAATTCGGACACATCAAATTGCGCGGTTTTAGAAATATTCCAAATTAAATACCCGAATGACCTTAAAAAATTATGAACTTTTACCATGTGATAGTCAAGACCCTAAGACAGGTTTTTCATGAAGACATCAAGGCTATATTCGTCCTAAATAATTAACTATGGACGGTTGAAGCCCCTGTTCCTAGTACCAAACATTCCAGGTTTAGCCGTCTCCGAAAAATCAAGGTTTCACCTACTTATCTTCCTTCTTTTCCTATGAATTTTTGATATGTTTTTCCTCAAGAGGTCTACTCAAACTTTCATTAAGAAATCAAGGTGAGATTTTCAACGGAAAGTCACTTTACAGTCCACGAAGTCACTGAAGCCCAGTACAACATTTCCAGATCTAACGTCTTCAAAATAAAAATCGTTTCGCTAAGCTATACTTGTTAGTTTTATCTCAAATTTTAGTATGTTAGTCTTCAAGATGTTCTATACAACTTTTGTAAAGGGGTCGAAGTGAAATTCTCAGTAAAAAGTCACATGCAACACATAAAATCACCAAGAGGTCAACAAAACAGTTTCCAGATTTAATGTTTTCATAAAAAAAAGGGTTTCACCCCTCAATACTTGTCCATTTTGTCTCAAATTTTAGTATGTTATACTTCAAGATATTCTCTACAACTTTTATGAAGATGTCGAAATAATATTCCAACTAAAAAGTCACATGCAATACACAAACTCGGGGACGGTCGGACTGGTCTTTCCAAAATCAGCATGCATGACCAACGAGTCTCTGTTCAAAGCTCCGAAATCTCATCTCATCTACCACAATCAAGACTTAGCATCTACTACACATACACACAGCAATACAAATAGTAGGTTTTAGGACTTCACTTGCCTCAAATCAAAGGAAAACACAGCAAGAACGACGGCAGGACTAGGCGGGCTCGACGGCATCTCCTCTTCCTCTCTTCCTCTCTTCCTCTCTTTTGGACGGTACTCTTTCCCTCTTCTCTCTCTTCTGGTCGAATTCCCCCTCCCCCTTTTTCTTTTTATTCTCTTATTTGCTTGTAATCATTAGGTTTTTGCATGCAAGTGACAAGTGGCCCCAAGGATGAAGACACTTTGCACGTCCATGCAATGGGCGTGCCTCCACTTGTCCGATTACATGCAAGGTTGATGGGCCTTCTTCTTGGGCCAATCTTGGGCTTTCATTCGGCTGGGCTTGGGCCAGCCTTGGTTGCCGAATTGGGGGCTGCGTGGGCTGGTTTTGGACAGGCTTTGGGCCTTAGGAAATCAGCCCACCCTCTCCTATTCCTATTCCATTTAATCCCCATTTAAATAAATACACCTAATTAAAATTTATAAGGCCACAAAACTTTGTAATTTAAATCAATAAGAATTAAATCTTATAAGATGCATAGTCAAGAACAAAATCTTCCTAATCAAATTGTCTTATAACACCAATCTTGATCATCCATTAACATAAGATGTATTTCTACCCAAATAATTCTACATTCAAATACTCGGCATTAATCTATTAAAATTCTTTGGTCTAAAGGCCATAACATAAATCAATAACACTTCCATCACATTTTCATAGGTCGTAATGCATCCAGAGGTTGCCATGAATTTTTGGGATGCCATATAGCGACCCAAAAGTTTCTATCCTTTAAAAACGTGGAGTGAACCCACTTGCACCACAAAGCTTCTTTATCTGAGAATAAGAGTCCTATATGTTTCAACATGGCAGCCTTGTTGCAATCTTTAAGCCTCCTGATACCAAGCCCTCCTTCCTTCTTTGGAAGGCATACTTCCTCCCAGGCAACCTTGGCACCCCCTCTACCTAGCTCCGGGCCTTTCTAAAGGAATTGTTTGAGGATTTTCTCAATTTGATCTAGAACAACTACAAGTAGAATAAAAACACTCGCCAATAGGCTTAGATAGCTTGAAGAATTGACTTGATGAGTTGCAATCGCCCAACCAGAGAAAGGAAGCGATGAGTCCAAGACTGAACTCTTGCCGTGATGCGGTTGACGAGAGTGCAACAGTTAGCCTTAGTGAGCCTTGATGTAATGATAGGAACCCCCAAATAACGAGCCGGCAAATTACCTTTGTGAAAACCCAACTCAGAGATAATCTAGTTTCTTAAGGACGGCGTGCCTCCAGCAAGGAAGATTTCACTCTTATTTGGATTTGGGAACAAGTCACTCCAAGAAGAGAAGGTTTGAAGGCCTTCTTTAAGAACAGTGATAGTGGGCAATTCTGCCTCCGAAAATAAGAAGACGTCATCCGCAAAGAAAAGATGTGAAATGCTCGTGGGCTTGCATCTCCAGAAGAACTTAAATTCTGGCTTCAAGGAGCATCTATATAAGATCCCTGATAAGACTTCCATCACTAAGGTAAATAAATAAGGAGAAATAGGATCACATTGACGAAGTCCTAAACCACTCGTGAAAAAACCATGAAACTCCCCATTCAAGGCAATCGAGAACTTAGGGGTGCGAACACACGTCATAATCAGCCGAGTTATAAACTCAGGGAAACCAAAAACCAAGAGGGCTCTCTCAAGGAACTCCCAATCGATCGTGTCATAAGCTTTTCTAAAGTCTATGTTGATTGCACACTTAGGTAGGTATGGTTGAAGATGGAAGTCGAAAAAGAGCTCCTGGACTAGCAATATATTATCTCTAATCCTCCTGCCCTTCACAAACGCGTTTTGAAAAGGGCTAATAACATCCTTCAAGACTGCTACTACCCGGTTGGCCAACATTTTGGTAATACACTTGTATATAGTGTTGCAACAGGCAATGGGCCTATAATCCTCAACTGAAGACACATTCAGCACTTTCAACACCAACACTAAAATGGTGTTATTGATCTCTCTTAGGAGCCTCTTAGTGGAGAAGAAGTCCAACACTGCTGCAGTAACTAGGTGCCCTACCACTCTCAATTTTCTTTAAAAAATTCGACCACAAAGCCATCCGGTCCCAGTGCCTTACCCTTAGCTAGAGAGAATAAAGTATCCTGGATACCTCCAACTCCGTAACTGGACGAGCTAGGAAACTAACCTGATCAACCGAGAGATGATGCTAGGTTATTTCATGGATCTCCTCCACCGAAGGTCTATCCAGCTGAGCTTGCAGCGCCAGGAGGTCTTGAAAGTACTGAAGAAAGCATTGCTGAACCCGCTACGAATTAGAGATAAGGTTCCCCTCCTTGATAGAAAATACTATATTCCTCAACTGTCTCGTTTTGACATACTGATGGAAGAACTTAGTATTGTGGTCTCTCTCTTTGAGCCACTTAACTCTCGACTTCTGCTTGAAGAAAGACTCATCCATGGACCTTAGCCTAGCAAAGACACATCGCCGTTCCTTTTCCATCTCCGCTAGATGAGCAGAAGTAGGCTCCTATAGCAACTCCGCCTGAGTGGTCTCTAAGGCTGTTCTCGCCTCCGTCGTTCTAACTAAGATGTCAGAGAAAGAAACTCTATTCAGAGTCTTAAGTCGTTCTTTGAGAGCCTTCAGCTTACATACAAATCTAAACATAGGAACTCCTTCCACAGGGGTCTCCTAAACTTGAGAAACAATAGTATTGAACTTCGGATGTTTCATCCAGAAGTCATAAAACTTTGAACGACTTCCTCCGAGGAGTTGGGTTAAGCACCTTGACCACCATAAGAGTGTGATCAAAGATACTCGATGTCAGGAAGGAAGCTTCAGAGTAGGAGAATGCATAGCTCCATTTGCAATTCACTAGAACCATATCGATCTTTCTTGCCTTTCTGGCAAAGCCCACTGAAGTTGTCCAAGTGTATTTGAATCCTACATACCTGAGATCTTCGAGTTTCACTTGTGCCAAGCACTGTCCAAACTCGTTGAAACACGGTATCCAAGCATTGGATCCGCCAACCCTGTCAGATGGGTCTTTAATTGTATTGAAGTCTCCCATCACAAGCCAGGTCGAGTTTTGCAAAGCAATACTTTAAGAATCGAATCCTCCCACAAAATTCTCTTGAGCGTGAACATGTGCTCGCCATAAACCCCTGACACGCAGCAAGCCACTCCAGAGTCCAACCATTTAAGGTTCCCATGCACCGCTTGAGCTGAAATAGAGAGAGCTTCAAAGCTAACCCGAGCTGGGTCCCATCCAACCCAAATCCTACTCCTAGGGGAGAACTCATAATTTGAGATCCAATATCAATCTCTTAACAAGATCCCAGAGATGGAATTGAAGTCATTTTGTGGAACCTTCGTTTCCAATACACCAATCAAACATAACTGGTTTGAGATAGCCAAGTTTCGAACCTCGGCTTGTCTGATGGGGTTAACAACACCCCTCACATTCCAACAACATATATACATATATACAAAGAGAGAGAAACAAGATTACCTCCTCGTCGGCAGCTTACGCCAACTAAAAGGTGGAGCAAGCCGAAAAGAGCGAGGTGGCGGATCAGGAGCTAGATCCAGCAACTTGTCTTGGATAGACTTCACACCCATAGCACCAGGAGGGTCTTTCAAAGACAGGTGGGGGGTAGTGGGTCATCTGAGCTGGCAACCCGGTTTGCCGAACCATTCGACTCCTCCCCAGGGCTCACCAGCTCTATCGAATCTTCATCGGGACTAATCGGCTCCTCTTTGGCTGAGGGGGCATGTGCTTCCATCCTTGTAATAATTTGCAATCCTCTTTGGGCATTACGAGTTGAAGTAGAAGGTAGACTCTTGTGTACTGCAGTTGCCTTCTCCCTGTTTGTATGATCCTCATCCCCCGAGCTAACCAGAAGTGCCGAGGCGATTTCCTTATGATGAGGGTCCTTCTTCTTCTTCTTCCCTTTAACAAGATTCCACCCCGTCTCCGCCTGCCGAGGTCCATTCTCCAACCCAAAATCATCAGTAGGTAGACATGACGTAGTAGGAGGGGCGGAATCAGTCTGCTCTTGCTAAGCTTACCTTCGCTGGCCTTCAACTTCTGCAGGGGCTTTCAAAACAACAGGAGCTGGGGCCAAAGGCGTACCTTGGGGAACAGGGGGAGCAACGACTGGAGCCTGCTAAGTAGAAGGATGAGCAAGGATGGGGGCACATTTGTGGCCAAAGATGCCACACCCTGAACATGCAGTAGGTCTCCATTCATACTCCACTTCCACCAAGCATGATTCACCATTGTGAATAACTTCTATAGCATCACAACTGGGTTGCTTCGCTGTGATTTCAACACAAATCCTAGCAAAAGCCAGTATCTTCATCTACTTAGTGCGCAAGTCCACATACAACGGCTTGCCAGCTACACTAGTCACCTTGCTGATCCCTTTGGAAGACCAGAAAGCAAGAGGAAGGTTCCTCAACATAATCCACGCAAGCACAGTCAAATAGCTATCTTTCTTTAGCTCCAATGTAGGTTGCCATTGCTGCAAAACTAAGGGCACCCTAGCAATCGTGATAGGCCCCCCCTCTAGGACCTTTCTGCGAAAATCTCCATCAAGCACATGGAAAAAAAAAGAAGCCTTGTCCATTAGACATTACCTCCACCAGATTCGATCCCCATGCATTTTTGAGGGCCAATTCATTTACTTTGAATGGTAATCTCATGCCAATAAAGTAACCCACAAGGCACTCTTGCAGCTTAGGATTTGCATCCTCAAGTATATTATCAGATAACTCAACCACCGGTTTGCTGTTGACATATGAAGGAGGAAAATATTCCAAATCATAGCCCTTTGTAGCAACCTTGGCTATGCTGGCCCAAGTACGAGCATTCGGGTTCTTGGACTCCTTTCTAGGCTGAGGGCGCTTAGAGCTAGACCTACCTCGGCTTCTACCTCGAGGCCCAGCAGGAGCACGAGGAGACCGAGCCACATGAGGCTCATTGCTCAAAACAACTAGAGACAAAGTAGCACGTCTTGAATCCTCCTTTGATGTACCAACTTGAGGCGAATGGCCATGAACGGGAGGAGGTGGGCTACAAGCACTAGGCCCTTCCCTAGCACTGTGGGCCAAACCCGACTTGGATGCCATCGTAGTAGATAAATCGCAACCATAGTAGCAACAGATGAAGAAAATCCTTACCCGAGCTCACACATTATGGTCCAACCTACCAAGGCAGTGTGCCAGTGAGAAAGGAGAGGGAGGAGTCTGGCGACGGTGGTGGAGGACAGTCGGCACGGCGGCGGAGGAGTCGTCCTGCTATGGAGTCGGTGCTGATGCGAGTGGGGTTTCGACAATGGCGGTAGGGGTCGAGGTCCTGCTGTGGCGTCATCTTGCTGTGGGGTCCCCCGAAGCAGTTCGGGCGAGGGCGGAGCCCTAGGGAGCGCTCGGCGATGGAGCTCGGGGACGAATCTCAGTGGTCGAGGGCGAACCCTAGGGACCGCTCGGTGTTGAGAGGAGTGATTGGCAACGGGAGTTCGCTCGGTGGCCGAGGGCGCACCCTAGGGAACGCTCAGCGACGGTGCTCGAGGCGGAGATCAACGGTGGAGAAATGCTCATGGGTGCTCGGTGACGGGAGGAGCACGTTCGGGAGAAGCTCGACCCACCGCGCTAGCTCGACTTGCCGGCACGGCCGAGGGCGAGGCCCAGGGCGCGCTCAGCAGTCAACGCGAGCCGCTCGGGGGTGCGCTCGGGAGTGCGCTCGAGAGAAGAAGTCGGTCGCCTTCTCTACTAATTATTAATTCTTATATTGCAACCAATGCAAGTATTTCCACTTTCGCTTCGTGGGCAAACGAAATGCTCGTTCACGGGAAGTCTCTAAAGCTAGGGGCTTTTTGCTGGTTTTCCTCCTCGGGCAAAAAATTCGAAATGGCGTACAAAGAACAACGAAAAAAAAAAAAACAAAAACAAAAACAAAAACAAAAGAGCATTTACTTCGATGTGATGCGAGACAGAGAGTGAGAGTCGAACGGCCAAAAGCAGAGCAAGAGAGGAAGGTGGGAATTGAGCAAGAGAGTGAGACCGCGAGGGGGAGGTGAGTCGGTACACTCGAACTAGAGGGAGGTGAGCGAGAAAGAGAGAGAGATATTAGGGTTGTTTGTTTAGATTTGTGAACGGGAGCGACGCATGCGAGAGAGTACTTAAGGCTTCAGAGGATTTTTTTTTTCTTTTTTACGTTTTTACAAATTTTCAAGAATATAACAAAAAAAATAGTCGGTCTAGTCTGAGTGGTCCAAGTGGGCAATTCCATGCATGGAACCTGAGATGACACAAAAAATCACTAGTTTCAATTTTTTTGAAATCAAAAACCGGACCAATATCCTTTAGAATCATCTAGAACCAGCTAATTTGGTACAGTCCATATAATTTCTTTTGCTCACCGCTAGTTTCACATTGAAATGACGTTTTCGATGGCTGACATGGGATTTCAATTATCGACTATGCAACGCAAGATCTCGATTATCGGCTGCGCAACGTAAGATAGCCGACTATAAATTTACATCCAATTTTTTCGACTTATAATTTATTAGCACTATATTAAAAAGTTATCAAAATGTGTAAAACTAAACTAATCAGAAATTTGAGACTGTATTAATAGTCGTAAAATTCATTTAAGAAATTTTAGATAATTTTGCCGACCTTGTAGATGCTCCAATAAACTATCAATCTTGGGTCATCTTTAAGTGTGATCACTCAAGCCAAGTCAAGGGCCATCTTTTACTGCGTGCCGAGTGGTAGGCAATAGATAGTGATCCCTAAATATGAAATGTACGTGGGACACAAGGATTTCGAAAATACAGAGAAGGAGATCTTTTGCAACCATTAAAAGCCACGTTCAATGGAGACAAAACAGGAAGAGCACCAGACATGAAATTCATTTTTAGCTTAGTGTTGGAGAAATCTTTCCAGGAATATTTTGAAGGCGACAAAACGTTTCTCGGAAGTTCGGAGACCGTCGGTTTAAAGTCGAAGACTTTGTTCTTCGAGACTCAAGACTCAAGACTCAAGACCCAAGACTTAAGACTCGGGACTCAAGACTTAAGGAGTCTTTCTAATCCGTGACGAAGGAAATCCGAGGTTTATGGTTGAGGATTCGATCCTATTCTCTGGAATAGATTCTTTGGTTGGATAATCATTTCGGATTCTTTAATTCTTATCTAAGATCGATTGAAGATCCGTTGGTCGACGAAATAATCTTGGAATGTTCTATTCATGGAAACCGAGATCGATTGTATGGGCGAACGGGATTGATGGGCTATCATCAGATTCCTTAAATAGCTCGGATGATCTTCTTGATTGATTCCGTCCAACGGGTAGATTGGAGGAATTCCTTTGGTAAGTGCCAACGGCTATGATGGCATGAAGGAGTATAAAAAGAAGTCGTTCTAGTTATTTTAAGAGGGTGATTGATAGAAAAATTCAGTACGAAGATCCTTGATTGTTGTTTGAGGCTGTTCGAGCGAAATTGTAAACGAGAGAGAGTATATACTTGGTGACGCCTTGAGTGAGTGTGGTAGATCATCTACACCTAGAAATCAAGGAAGATCAACACTGTAACATCTCTTTGATCATAGTGGAATCCAGCCAATCGGCTGTCAGTGTAGAAGAGTGGACGTAGGCTTGAATCAAGCCGAACCACTATAAAGCGAGTGTTCAATTCTCTCTTTCCCTTACTCGGTCTCTCGATTGATATTTAACTCTTGCGATTGAATCATTAATTGTTTAAATATCGTACAAGCTTCGAGAAATTTTTTATATACCTATTCACCCCCCTCTAGGTACTCATACTAGCTATATCAATTGGTATCGAGCCCGTGTTCTCACTTTGTTTGAAGTGTTTTACTTGAGTAAAAGATCCATGGCTAGTATGCTAGCAAGGGGCTGATGGAAGGGCAAAGCAATACCAGACCTCCCTACTTCGATGGAAAGGATTACAACATGCGGAAGAACAAGATGAAAGCTTTCCTTCGATCAAAGGATCCTACGGAATGGGACGTTGTGGAAAGAGGAATCACTCCTGCTCTTTGCTTCAATCTACGAAAGAGGAAAGAAAGCTGTTGAAGCCAGCGGAATGTCTCAAGAAGAGATAAACAAGAGACAAGCACTCGATGCTAAAGCAATTTATTCTTTATATTGTGCTTTATCTCAATTGAATATAATAGAATATCTTCTTGTGTTACAGCAAAAGAAGTATGGGATAGATTACACATCACCTATGAAGGGACGGATCGAGTGAAGGAGACCAGAATTAACATTCTTCTTGGTCAATATGAAGCCTTCAAAATGAAACCGGGAGAATCTATAAGCGACATGTTTAGTCGTTTTACGAGATATTGTCAATGGTCTTGAGAACCAAGGACAAAAAATTTCTGATCCCATGAAGGTGAACAAACTTCTGCGTGGACTCTCTAAGGATTGGAATCATATAAAGACTTCAATAAGAGAAACGCAAAGAATCATGCCATTATCGTAGACGAGCTGATTGGAACTCTTCGGTCTTACGAAGTGGAACGAATTAATGAAGACGAAGATCCAAGAGGTAAGAAATCTATTGCATTAAAATCAAATGACGATTCGATGATGCAGATTCGAAGATGATATGGATGATGAGGAGCTCGCTCTTATGATAAGAAGATTGAGAAAACTGAATAGAAAAGGCGAAGGTTCATCCCAAGGAAACAAAGTTTTCGAGACAGCGAGACCAAGTCTGTTGATGATGAGGAACCAAACAAAGATGTAGTTTGCTTCGAATGCAAAAGAAGGGACACATCGGACCCATTTGTCCTCTTCGAAAAGAAAAGAGGAAAAGGCGAGAAGTTTCGAAAGGCTCTCAAAGCGAAACACAGGTGATACGAGAATGTGAAGAGAGTGATAATGAATACGCCAACATATGTTTGATGGCACATTCGGACTCGGACTCGGTTGGATCGGACTCGACGAGTGAATTTGAGGTAAGTAATTTTAAAATTCTGTCAAAGTCTCTAAATATATTGATGAAGCTGTGTTTTGAGTCTCAAGACTTCTCTCAAAAGAATTTCCGAACTTAAAAAGGAAAACTCATTTACGAAACAAAAGGAAATTATTTTAGAAGAAAGAATTAAAAGTCTAGATCTAAATGTTTCTGCTCTTAAAGAAAAAGAAGATGATCTCTTGAAAGAAAATGTTTTCTTAAAAACAGACTTATCAAATATTTCAAAGAAGTTTTCGATAGGATCCGAAAAGCTTGAAAAAGTGCTTTCAGTCCAAAGACCTTACTTTAATAAGTCTGGTCTAGGTATGACAGTGGAAACAATCCCCTTGATTGATTTTCCAAAAGTAAAAGAAAGAATTAAGAAAAGACCATCAAAAGAGGCTTATAAAAATCATTTCAAAAGAGTGTTTGTAAAGTCGGTAGGTCGAAATGCTTTAAGGTGTTCTAAGTGTGATCGGGATCATTTTGAAAAAGAATGTCCTATGGTTTGGAAGCTTGTTAAGAGAGTATGGCCTAATAATGCTCATCCTACTAACACCAAAGGACCCAAGAAAGTTTGGGTACCAAAGAAAGCTTGAGACTCTCTTTTGAATGCGGGTCTCTCAAAAAAGAAGATAAAGTGGTATCTTGACAGCGGATGCTCAAGACACATGACGGGAGACTCAAATTGTTTCATTAAGCTTATTCAAGTAAATGGTGGAAAAGTTTCTTTCGGAGGAAATAGCAAAGGAAGTATTGTGGGATTCGGGATTTGTAAAAATTGGAAATCTCACAATAAGCAATGTCTCACTAGTGGAAGGACTCAACTACAATCTACTCAGCATTAGCCAGATTTGTGTGATGCTGGTTACAAGATCTCCTTTCAAGAAGGCATATGTTGGAACTAGCAAAGATTCGACTCGGTCTTTTATGGGTCGAAGGCATGGAAACATCTACCTCCTTGATGTACAGCCAAATGAAGAACAATGCTTAATCTCAATTCAAGATGAAGCGGTTCTATGGCACAGAAAACTTGGCCATATCAACAAGAAGCAATTAGCCAAAATCTCTTCTAAGCGGCTTGTTCGAGGTCTACCTAAATTGCCATATCTAAAGTCGACCTATGCACTCCATGCATTGGGAAGCGAGGTAAGAAATTCATTTAAGCAAGTAAATCATGTATCTACTAATCATGTATTACGGTTGCTTCATATGGATCTCTTCGGACCAACAAGAACCCGAGCATTGGAGGTAAGAAGTATTGTCTAGTAATTGTAGATGATTACTCTCGCTTTACTGGGTATATTTTCTTGCAAGTAAGTCGAAACTTTTTCGTACTTTGAGAAGTTTGCTAAAAAGGTTCAAAATGAAAAAGGATTTGCTATTTCAAGTATAAGAACAGATCATGGAAGTGAATTTGAAAATCAAGATTTTACAAAATTCTGTGATAAATCTGGTTTTAATCACATGTTTTCCTCTCCGTATACTCGAGCAAAATGGAGTTGTGGAAAGAAAGAATAGATCTCTTCAAGAAATGGCTAGAACACTTTTAATTGAAAGTAAAATTTCTTCACGATTTTGGTGAGCGGTTTCAAGCTGCATGCTATATTATAAATAGAGTCTTTCTAAGACCTATTCTTGAGAAAACTCCTATGAATTGTTCAAAGGTAAGAAGCCTATTGTTTCATACTTTCATGTATTCGGTTGCAAATGTTTTATTTTGAAAAATGCAAATGATCGAGTTGGTAAGTTTGAAGAAAGATCAGATGAAGGCATCTTCCTTGGATATTCTGCATCAAGCAAAGCCTACGAGTCTATAACAAGAAAAGCCGATCTGTGGAAGAATCAATGAATGTCAAATTCCAAGACTCGAGCGCAAGATGAATCGGCCGAGACTCAATATGAAGAATCGAACTCACGCTAGACCTTCCAAAGTCTTCAACTCAAGAAGCATCTCGGACTCGGAAGTCCATCATCAAGATACTCATGAAGATTCAAATAAAGAAAGAGATCATCAACCAAGCAAATCAACCGATGCTTGGAAACACAAATCCAGTCATCCCAAAGATCTCATTATTGGCGAAATCAATGAAGGAATCCGCACCGAGATCAAAAAGGCGTGAAGAGTCTAGTCTTTGTTGCTCTCATCTACGAAATTGAACCAAAAAGCATAGAAGAAGCTTTATCGATGAAAGCTGGATCGAAGCTATGCAAGAGGAGCTCGGACAGTTCAATATTAATGATGTCGGGAATTGACATCTAAACCGAAAGGTAAAGCTGTTATTGGAGCCAAATGGGTATTCGGGAACAAGATGAACGAAGAAGGAAAAGTCGTACGCAATAAAGCAAGACTCGTGGCCAAGGGATACACGCAAGAAGAAGGAATAGACTATGACGAGACTTACGCACCGGTTGCAAGGTTAGAAGCTATTCGTCTATTACTTGCGTTTGCTTGTTACAAAAATTTCAGGTTATTCCAAATGGACGTCAAAAGTGCTTTCTGAATGGATTTATCCAAGAGGAAGTTTATGTGGAACAACCGCCTGGATTTGAAGACCCAAAGAAGCCGGACTCGGTCTTGGTGAAAAAGGCTGTATGGTCTCAAGCAAGCACCTCGAGCTTGGTACGACGGACTAAGTAAGTTCTTATTACGAACGGATTTGTCAAAGGTAAAGTAGATACTACTCTGTTCATAAAAAGGGAAAACAAAAGTTTCTTACTCGTTCAAATATATGTTGATGACATTATTTTTGGATCTTCTAATGAAAGTCTTTGCAAGAAATTTTCTAAGTCTATGCGGGACGAATTTGAAATGAGTATGATGGGAGAATTAACTTTCTTTCTCGGTCTTCAAATAAAGCAATTGAAGGAAGGAACTTTTATCTTCCAAGAAAAATATGCTAATGATCTTGTCAAAAGATTTGGATTGGAAAATTGCAAGAAGAGCGACATACCAATGTCATGCTCTCGAGAAGATAGACAAGGATGAAGAAGGGAAGAAAGTAGATCAAAAGCTGTACGGGAGCATGATCGGCTCACTTCTTTATCTGCGCTTCTAGACACGATATTTTGTTGAGTGTTTGCATCTGCGCTAGGTTTCAATCAGATCCTAGAGAATCACATCTCATTGCCGTGAAACGTATTATCAAATACGTTGCTTCATCCGCAAGCATCGGTCTTTGGTATCCAAAGAGGGAGACTTTAATCTTCTAGGATACTCGGATGCGAGATCTGGCCGGTTGCGAGTCGATAGAAAGAGCACACGGAACTTGTCAATTGCTTGGAAACGGGACGGTGTCTTGGTTCTCAAGGAAGCAAAGCAACGTAGCTCTCTCAACGACGAAGCGAGTATGTAGCTCTTGGAAGGCTGCTTTGTTCGCAGATTCTATGGATAAAACAACATGCTACAAGACTTTGGCATTGAAGACTCATGCACGAAATCAGATGTGACAACACCAGCGCGATCAATCTCACCAAAAATCCAATCCTTCATTCAAGAGCAAAGCATATTGAGATTCGTCATCACTTTATTAGAGATCATATTCAAAATGGAGAAATCTCTATTCAATTTGTTGATTCAAAGAGCCAACTAGAGATATATTTACAAAGCCTTTGGAGAAAAATCAATTCGATTTTATCCGCTCAAGACTCAACATTTTGAAGCGTGAAGAAGTTAAAGTCTAGAGACTCACCAGCTCTAAGACTCTAAATCACGAGACTCAATCATTCATGGCTAAAAGACCGTAAGTTGCTATTCTATCTAAAAGGTACTAATTCTTGTTTATCTTATCTCGAAAAGGTACGTTCTTTTATTCGAGATATAATTCGTGTGAAATTTGAAAACTTGTCTTTTTAGAGGAAGTTATTTTTGGCGAGTTATTGATTTTGAAAAAGAAGTGTTCGTACACTTTCCTTGTGCCGGTTAAACTTCTCTTTTCAAATCCGAGGCACATATAAATTCACAGTTATTCTACCCCCAAATTTTCAAAACCCTAAAAAGCACTCTCCTCGAAATCTTGTTTCTACTCTTTGTTCATTGTCGAGAAAGTGGTCATCTTTCTTGGGAAAAGCAAGTGAAGGAATCCTCCTATAGACAAAGGAAGATGTCGTCTTGAGGAAATCATCAAGAATCGCAAACGGGGACCACGAGAGAATGGAGAAGGGACCGACACACTTCGATCTTGCGAGGATGAAGACTTACCAAGTCGGCGACAAAGTCCGATTCGCTCTCCTCCACGTCATTCAGCATCTCTGCCCCACAAGGTGCAAATGCGGAAGAAGAGATAATCGAGGATGCGACCCCGGTAAGAGTCCAAAAACCCTCTGTTATCTATAAGCTTTATCGTGCGTTGAAAGTCACCGGCACTTCATTAAAGTATATAGATGACTTCCTTAAGGACAAAAATTATGGGAATGAGTATCTTTTTCTGCGGAAAATGGAGGAATTGGGAATTGCTCCTAAAGGAAGGGCAATGGAGGCTCTTGAGAACATTCCCGGTGATCCTCGTATGCCGAGGACAAAATCGATTGACGGGAACGATGATGACAAAATGTTCCTTGAATTTAAACCTAGAATGGGTGTGGCGCGAATGTGAAAGGAAATCGGATGGATTTGTTTAAATCCAAGGATCGGGAGAAAGTGTATTTCAGGCTGTTGAAAAGAGGGGTGATAAACCCTAGAAGTGTCGATTTTGACTTCTGGACTCCATCAACGTGAACTTAAGAGAAAAGTTGAAATTGCTTCAACTTGAGACTTTTACGCTCGACTCTCTGAGACGGGTATGCTCAGCGACCGCCTATTTCTATTCAAATCTTAGCTTTTTGGATGCGAATAGAATTTCATTCGGTGTTCGAGATCAAGTCTACGTGGTAGATGTGAATATGTTGGCGGACATTGTTGGAGTTGAACGGGGACGCTATCTCCCTATCAAAGTCTCACTGCTCGTACTACTCTGGATCTTGTTAAAGATATGGACGCGAGAGAAGAAAATTACCTACTCGAGGATGAAGGCCATCAACATCGTGCTTCATAAGATTGTGATTAAGCTGTCTCGGACCGAAGTCTACGTCAAAGACTTCTGTGTCTCTTCACGAAGCAAAGTTGATGTATGCGATCAACTCGGGACGGAAGTTTTCTCTCCCGCACACTATTCTCTTCCATATGTACAGAGCATTGTCAAAAGACAAAGGACAATTGCCTTATCTGGTGCAGTGACCAAGATCTTGAGACATCGAACATTGAACTACCGCATACATTTTGTGATCGACCGTGTGAAAAGATGGTGGTAGGGTTGAAAATGTTAATGAAGATGCGTCGCAAGAACTCTCCAAGGCAATGGAGAAATTCAAAGTGAAATCTCCGGTCAATCTGCTTCAAAAAGGAAAGGAAAGGAGGCCATGGGTGCCCCATCGAAGAAGAAGAGAAGAACTCTCATCCTTGATGATGAAGATGAAGATGAAGATGATGAAGATCCCACTATCCAAGCGCTGACAAGAACAAGACGTTCTGTGTCTCATCAAACAGATCTTCAGCAGAACAGAGAAGAAGAAGAACAGAGAAAAGAAGGAGAAAGAAAGAAGAAGAAAGAGAGAGAGAAGGAGAAAGAAGTTGAAGAAGAAGAAGAAGGAGAAAAAGAAAAGTCTGCTGACAATTCGGAGAAAAGGAAATGAAGAGCATGATCATCACTCTTCCCCTTTCGATGTCCTAGAGACAGGGGAGTTAGCGAGCAAGAGAGGTCTACACCTCTGGCTGGCTGTCGGTGAAGATCTAAGACAATCTCGAGAAGACCCGGAAGAAGTTCAGTCTCTCAATTGCACGAAGAAGGTGATGCATCGATTCCAAATCTGCCGAGACCATTCAAAAACGCCATCATCGAGAGAGTCAATGCAAGTACACGAGACGGATGATTACGTAGACTTTCGTAGCATCATGAATATTCTTACGGAAATGCGGAACCAGATATATGTTCGGGATTTGTGAAATCCAAGCTTTGAAGAGCCTTTGGACAAGCATCTTCGGTCTCTATGGAGGATAGACTCAAAGACCTCGCTACGCAACTTCAAGCCAATGCCAAGGGAGAAGAGGTAGCTCATCGAGAGAAGACGAAGAAGCTCGAAGGAGTAGTCGAGTCTATTGGGGATTTCCGGATCTTGCGCATTCCCAAGCGAGACATGACTCCTTTCTCACCCTTTTCAATGATGACAAAAAGGGGAGAATCAATTTGAACTTTCATATTTTAATCTTTGACCTTTTTGGTTATGTTTATTTTTGAGTATGACTTGAGAACTTGAACTTGGATGACTGAATTATTGTCGATTGTGATGCTTGACTGGTCGCATTTATTCAAGTTTTGTTATATGGTGTTTCTCATGAAAGTCTAACCAATTTTCTGTGGTGGATGCGAGTCGGTTATTTTATTAATCTTTATGAGTTAGCCATATTACTTGAGAAATGTTTTGCGGGTCAAAGTTGTTCAAATCTTCAAGAAAGTTTTGTCACCATCAAAAAGGGGGAGATTGTTGGAGAAATCTTTCGAGAATATTTTGAAGCGACAAAACGTTTCTTTCGATCTAAAGTGCGGAAGTTCGGAGACCGTCGGTTTAAAGTCGAAGACTTTGTTCTCTCGAGACTCAAGACTCAAGACTCAAGACCCAAGACTTAAGACTCGGGACTCAAGACTTAAGTGTTGTTCTCTCAGCTTGTCTTTCTAATCCGAGTGTGAAGGAAATCCAAAGCCGAGGTTTATGGTTGAGGATTCGATCCTATTCTGGAATAGATTCTTTGGTTGGATAATCATTTCGGATTCTTTAATTCTTATCTAAGATCGATTGAAGATCCGTTGGTCGACGAAATAATCTTGGAATGTTCTATTCATGGAAACCGAGATCGATTGTATGGGCGAACGGGATTGATGGGCTATCATCGAGATTCCTTAAATAGCTCGGATGATCTTCTTGATTGATTCCGTCCAACGGGTAGATTGGAGGAATTCCTTTGGTAAGTGCCAACGGCTATGATGGCATGAAGGAGTATAAAAAGAAGTCGTTCTAGTTATTTTAAGAGGGTGATTGATAGAAAAATTCAGTCGAAGATCCTTGATTGTTGTTTGAGGCTGTTCGAGCGAAATTGTAAACGGAGAGAGTATATACTTGGTGACGCCTTGAGTGAGTGTGGTAGATCATCTACACCTAGAAATCAAGGAAGATCAACAACTGTAACATCTCTTTGATCATAGTGGAATCCAGCCAATCGGGCTGTCGGTGTAGAAAAGAGTGGACGTAGGCTTGAATCAAGCCGAACCACTATAAAGCGAGTGTTCAATTCTCTCTTTCCCTTACTCGGTCTCTCGATTGATATTTAACTCTTGCGATTGAATCATTAATTGTTTAAATATCGTACAAGCTTCGAGAAATTTTTTATATACCTATTCACCCCCCTCTAGGTACTCATACTAGCTATATCACTTAGTCAGAAAACTGTGCCAATACAATTTTTTGGGATATTCATTGAGTCCAAGGATATAAGTTTTCTCTAATATTGTTGGGGAGAACTGGACAATGATTCACTAAGAACTAACCCAATCCAAGATTATTTTCCCCCAAAACTAAACCAACCAAAATCGACTTAACCTCAATAATAACCAAAAATATATTCTAGCAATACGACCTCATAATATGTAAATATAATGCCGAAATGTTAAGGAGATAAACGAATAATAACATCAAGATTTTATTTTATGTGGAAAACTCAATATAGGAAAAATTACTGACCACAAAAAACTTCTATTAATTACTAAAAATACTAGGATACACACACAATAAGTTTTTCTCTAATCACACATTAGAGGCTTAACATCAATAATACAACAGTACTCCACCACCACGAAGGTGAATTAAGACATATAGAGTATGAAAACCTTAGCCGTCATCAGAAAGTTCGGAGAAAGCTCTTAATGAACAAAACAATTAACTTTTACTGCACGATCTCACGAAAACATATTGAAATTTGAGTCAATTCGAACGTTTGGTCTTCAAATCAAGATAAGAAAGCCGCAATATTTTTGTACTTTTTCTTCGTGAGCTCTTGGTCCCCCCCGCCCCCCTTCTCTCTCTCTCTCCCTCTCCCTCTCCACTTCACGAACGGGCAGCCCTTTTTCCTCTTCTTATTGCTTTTTGACTTTGACTGCTTTATTTTATTTTTTCACGTTGGCTAGGCCCCACAAAGGCGGACCCAGTCAACAAGTATTTTGAGGTGTTCAGAAATCTCTTTCTATTAATGTTATCATTTTTTTGAAATTCTTTTTGCGGTAATGAAGTATTATGGATTCTCGCATACAAATCTAAATCTGCATCCTACATCAAATACGGGATAATAATTCGCACCACAATGATTTACTTTCTAAGTAACTCATAACTTATTATAGAGTTAGTAATGCTTATTTCAGGATAATTAGGACCTTAGATTTTTTTAAAGTTTGGAGTTAGACTGTTTTTTCTTGGTCATCGCCAAAAATTAAAATTAGAATCTCTAGCGATATATGCAATGGATGATGTTGCGTCTTGTCTTGAAACTCATTAACTGACAGGACAAGCCCTCTTAGGCTCTTTCCACATGCCTTCTGGGAAAAAAACAATGATAATAGCAATAAGGAAATGAAGCTACGGCTGGCAAGTCTTTATAGTTTGACTTGAACCCATGTCTATTCATTTGGCAAGACAGAATTTAGTTTCCACATTATAAAAACACACAAATAGCTAACAATTGCGTTTTTATTTTCTTCTTCTCAGACAGAAAGAAAAACACACTTTTTTCCGGTTAGTGGTAATTAAACTTTTTTTTTCTATTTTGTTGTCCACGCACACAACTAGTTTGAGTTTTTGCGATATTTTAGATGGGTGACATCTCCATTGAAATGCTTCCTCAGATTGTCTCCAAATGCTTCGACTCCCTTGACGATGGCCACCTCAAACGAACCGGTAATCAACCTTATCTTCTTGTATTATATTGTCTAACTCTTTTCTATTTGTTTATAACAAGTTTGGCACATATTATTGTGCGAAATATACATTTTTTTGTACTCGGAGTAACAGTTTAATATGCTTTATCCAAGTGTAATTCCTTCATAAATTACTGAAAAACTAACTCAAGAGATAATGAAAGTTTTCCAAATGTAAAGGGTTGATCAGATTTTATCGACTGACCGATCAGGGACCTTATGGACGGCGAGCGCGAATATAATAACGGGGATGGTAGGAGCAGGAGTGCTTTGCCGGTCATGGGACATTGCTCAGCTGGGTTGGATTGCAGGCCCTGCTGCAATACTCTTGTTCTCTTTTGTGGGCTACTACACCTCTCGCCTCCTCTCCCATTGTTACCGCACTGGCGACCCCTACACCGGCGAGCGTAACTCCACTTATATGGACTCTGTTCACTCGATTCTCGGTATGGAATCCTATCACCTTGTTGTTGCTTCTCATTATTTGACTCCCGCACTTTGATTAAATTTCCCATTACCATATGTCTCCAAATGTACAGCAAAATGAGTCGTGTAACTTCTGATTAAGTGATAATACTAACTTTACATTCAGGTGGAGCAAATTTTAAAGCATGTGGTTTTTTTCAATATATAACCCTATTCAGAAACGCCATTAGCTGTATCGTTCAAGCATCTCTCAGAATGATGTGAGTACAATTCTACTTGCCCATGAAGAAGTTTATGCACAAAGAAGAAGTAAGAAATCTTGGGATGACAGAATGGTAGAGGGATCTTGAGATGAAGAACTTCTTTCTATATTTCTATCTCTTGTTTACAATCACGAGAGTTAGCCTTTTTATAAACAATGGCTATCTCTGGAAACTGTTTAACAGATATTGAATCAGTTGAAGAAATGAAAACTAACTGAAGCAAAGGAAACTAACTTCTAGTACTGAAGTATACCAGACTAACTACCGAGACTTGCCAAGACTTACAGCATTATACAGAGTATTCGAAACAGAGCTTCTAGCTCACTTACAGATTATCACTCTAGCTCACTTTGTCTTCTTTTTTCTTCTTTTATACTAACAGTAGCCCCTTTTCTTCTCAGCAGCATTTATATTCTCTACTTCCTCTTCTTCATACATTTTCTCTTCGTTGCTCTTGTATATTTTACTTCCCCTATTCTTACTGATATCAGTAATAGCATTAGTAAAGCTTCTGTTCTTGCTGTTCTTAACAGCCCAAACTCTTGACAAATTTATTCAGCAGATCACGACGAACTTCTAGTTCTACTGTTGTACACGTTCCCTCTTTCCAATAAAAGGGCAATAAAATATATGAATTGCTTCCACGAGAATGGGGAGAACTCGTGCCACGTTTTGGCTAATGCGTACATGATCATGTTCGGCATCACAGAGATTCTGCTGTCCCAGATTCAAGATCTCGATCAAAAAAGGTGGCTCTCTATTGTGGCCGCTGTCATGTTCGTCTCTTACTCTTTGATTGGTCTTGGCCTAGGAATTGCCCAAGTTGCAGGTACAGGTTTCTTCTTTTCTCAAAGACAGATGGCCAAGAAATTTCAAGATATTATATTATCAATATCATAAAATAAGAAGTTGTTTCCAGCAATTTTTTTCTTGATGAGCAGCTAGTGGAAGTTTCAAGGGTAGTCTTACAGTAATAAGCGTTGGGGATGCGACTGAAACCCAAAAGATATGGAGATGTTTCCAAGCTCTTGGAAATATCGCCTCAGCATACTCATTTTATGAGATCCTTATTGAAACTCAGGTACTAAAACATGATTTCATTAGTTCAAAACCTAAGGAAATGGTAAAGAGTGGATAGAACAGACTGGAAATACCTTGTTTTTCCTTTTATCTTCGACAGGACACCATCGGATCTCCACCATCAGAAGTACAGACCATGAAGAAAGCCATTTCTCTGAGCACCGTGGTGATGACGACTATCTACATGCTATGTGGCTGCGTGGGCTATGCTGCTTTCGGTGATGACACTCCGGCAAATTTTCTGATCGACTTGGGTTTCAAAAAGCCATTCTGCCTTCTTGATATTGCCAATTCTGCTATTGTGATCCATCTTGTTGGAGCATACCAAGTAAACAGCCAGCCGACATTTGCCCTGGTCGAGAAACAGGCCGATCAGAGATGGCCTCGTAGTGAGCTCATCGCTAAAGAGATGAAGATCCTGGTACCAGGCTTGGGCCAATACAACATGAAGCTCTTTAGACTTGCTTGGAGGACGGTTTTCGTGATCCTGACCACTGTGATATCGATGGTATTCCCATTCGTCTTCAACAAAGTCGTGGATATCATCAGCTTGGGCTTTTGGCCTCTAACGGTCTATTTTCCCGTCGAGATGTATATTAGACAGAAACGAATTCCCAAATGGAGCACTAAATGGGTATACCTGCAAATGCTGAGCATGGCCTGTCTTGTGATATCGATCATGGCAGCTGCGGGTTCGGTCCCAGTACTTAAGGACGACCTTCAGACAAATCGGCCATACGGGATGTGCTACGATCAAAACGCATGGACCTTTAGTTGATCGGCCATTTCAGAAGAAAAGAATAACATCATGGAAGTTTCTACTTTCATTGTTTAGTCTGGAATTACAAACTCTGTAGGTTCTAGCCATTGCTAAGGAAAACTTGCATTTTATGCAAGTGATGGTTACACATTGTCCTGTTGTTGTAAAAAAATCCGAAATTTTGGTTATTCAAACCGCCACGTCCACGTCAATTGGGTTAGGCTCCAATCACGCAATGACAAGCGTGCCGACATTTCAAAGTTAACATATGGGGAGAGTTATAATATGAACAAAAAAGCTCTCATGTTATTATCATGTATAACTTGATAATCAAACGAAATTTCATAATTCGAAAGCGTTAGTATGAGAAGAGGAAAAAGAAAAGGGATGCGTGGATATCAATATCTAAAGAAAAAGCGACTTTTTTACCTCTTGGAAGATACTTTAATAATAGTTAGATAAGGAATATGAATGCAAGATAAGGACTCGAGCCCACGTGTGAATTGAGAATTCCTTCAAATGATTAACATGTGAATGGGGAAACATCACATCGATGGGTTGGCTTAGATTGAAGATAACATAACCCAATTAGATTGATTGGCTTGTCCAATACCTCTTCGACATCCTCAACTAACTCTCTTTTTATCAAATGTTTCTCCGTGGCCCCAGTCAAACCAGCTCTTTCATGTGTATGTTTTCCCCTAAAAACCAAAATTGATTGGTGTCCCACTTCATTTAACAAATTCATTTGCTTCAATTCTATCTAGGTACTCAAAAATAGCTTCATGACCTTACTTACATTCCATTACTGATATATGCATATTAGGGAAGACCTTATGACAAAACTTTTCTCAGACTTCAGGCGTATTGCCGAGTTATAGATTGCATGCATTAACAAGTGATTTACAAGTGTGATTTATTGGGATTTTGTTCCCAAGAGATCGTTGTCTAGCATTATTAACTCCACTTGTACATTTAACAAATGTTGTTGGAGCACTAGTTAATTTAACTCAATATAGAAATAAAATTCATCAAGAGGCTTCAAAAATAAATTACTTACTCCAAATGAGAAATTTATATTTTTCAAGTATTTTTTATAAAGGCTTAATAAGTGCCCGCCCTAGGGACAATTTTTAGCATTTTGCATATGATTTTATTGAAAGTTCTCATAACCATCGATGCATAGATAAGATTTGCAACTTAAAGAGCTAGTTACACAAGAATTCTCACATAATATTGAGAATTGTGTTTCATACATATTCAGTGGGTGACATAAATAGGTTACATTTTCCTATATTGAATCTCCACATCTTCCGTTTTGGACACTCAAGTTTTGTAGCTTAAAAAATCAAATTAGACCCAAAAATCAACTTTCAATTGAGATTTGAGAGATACATCAGGATGTTAGTGTGTTGAATCGATTGTAGTTATCTGATATGATAGCTTTTGGTTAATAATGTGCAAATATACATGTGTCTAGGACATTTGGTAGAGGATGATCAAAGGATTTTAAGGGGTTTAGGCAATGTGATAAGGAAAGATGATTCCACTATTTTATGGAAATAGTTTTATAATTGTTGGAGAAGTAATGGTGAAGGAACTAAGGGATATGAAGCTTATGGTGATGCTTCCCACTCAATCGGTGGAGGGCTAAACCCTACACACACGGAGCTTACGGCATTCTCAACATGACACTCAACTATCGCATTAAAACCCATTTTTCTAGGACTTTATCGGCTGACTACAAAGGTCTCTGCCTTGTCAGAAATCTTTTCTTTTGCTTTAGTGATATTCATCGCCATACTCAATTACAGTGGACACATCTTGACTTTTGTACAAATATCTACTCCATAAATATCTAGTCTATGCTACATTTTTTGAGAAATTGCATCACGGATAACCTATCTATAACTTGGGCCTAGCATCATTCCAACATCTTCCATGAGCCCTAACTCTGCACAATACAAATACTCCCATATAGTCACTTTTTTGCCACACTCATCTCTCTCCCTCTCTCAGAGTAAGTTTGAGCCTTTGGCTTTTAGGTGGGTGCACAAAACACAAAGCAACCTCAGAGTCAAAGAGACCTGCTTTCCACTGGTTTTGAACCGGTTAGTGCTAATAAAACTTGCAAGTAGGACTAGCTACCATCCAGATTGAAACTTCACGGATTCTGATGGATGAATAAATTTTGGAGGTCCATTCATTTGGCAAAACAGAATTTAGTTTCCACACACACAAACTTGCTAACGATTGCTATTTCCTTCTCTCTCTCTCTCTCTCTCTCTCTCTCTCTCTAGGACATCCACCAAGAACAACCAAAACCGCCGTCGCCGCCAAATCGGTGACATCTCCATTTTGAATGCCTCCCCAAAGCGTCTTCAAATGCTTCAGCTCATACTCCTCCGACAGCCACCTCAAACGAACTAGTAATCAACCTTATCTTCTTATATTCCTAATTCATTTCTGCTTGTGAGAAATATAAATTTTATGCACTCAAAGTAACAATTTAAACATAATTCCTTCATATATTATTACTAGAAAACTTAGGAGACAATGAAAATATTTCAAATGTAAAGAGTCGATTAGATTTTATTGGTTGATCAATCTAGGACATTGTGGATGGTGAGTGCACACGTGATAATAGCCGTGATAGGATCGGGAGTGATTTTGCTTGCATTGGACATTGCTCTGTTGGGCTGGATTGCAAGTCCTATTATGATGTTATTTTTCTCCTTCATGTGCTACTGCGCCAATCGCCTACTCTTTAATTGTTACCACTCTGGCGACCTCAATTCTAGCGGATATAACCACACTTACATGGACTCTATTCATTCAATCCTTGGTATGGAATTCCATCACATATTATCGCTTCTCATTACTTGAAATCTGCACTTTGATTAAATTTCCCATATGAACAAAAGATCCAATGGATGAAAATAAAAAAGTGAGATTTTTTGGGGGATATAAATCTCCAGACATCCACCATAGAAACCGGATCATGACCATACTAATCTAACTTTTAGTTTGTCCTAGTGCTTTGCTTCGACTAGCATTCCCTGCTCAAACCTGGGAATTTGGACTTGCTGCATGATCTCGACAACTTCGAGACATGAAAAGAATCGGATGTAAGATTGGCCTAGCGGTGATATTGGTCACATTAAAATCTTGTTCTGATTATCGAAAAATGGTTAGCAACAGTCAGTCAAAGTGTAGAATGTCAGGGTGAACGAGAAGGAAAAATTAGCAAACTGAAAAATTGCCTATCATTATAACAGCACTTTCACATAACCATGGCATTTTAAACAAATATCATCTGGTAAACCCTTTTTGTAGCCGCACCAACAGCAGAGCAAAGCATCCCAGATATCTTAGAAACCTCGAATGTATTCCTTTTCCCTGATGTCACTCCTGTTGTTGGGTAAAAGGAATCTCATTTTACATCTTCATATTGCCATATGAGAGAGCACTAGTTTAGTTGGAAATGTGGTTCTTCTATACTCACAAGATTATGCTTTTAAAGCGAGGTTTCACTTTCACTTTTTACCGAGTAAAAATTTATAGACATTCATATACGTTTGTTTTGCATAAAACAAGTGATATGAAAAATATTTTCCAAAAAATAACTATTTTTACTATTCAAAATAACTAGTCCATAAAGAATATTTTCTTATTAATTATAATTTATGTTTAAACATATTTGTAAATGATTTATAAAAGATACAAGAGATCAATTTTTGAAAAATATTTTTGAAAATATTGATCTTCTGTGGAACAAGCGTACCCATATTTGGAGTTTATTTTTGTGCAAAATTAACTGATTGAAGATATTTATTTGTAGTTTATTTTTGACGTGGGCAATTTACGTTAATTTGTGAGCGGTAAGATAAATTTTTGCATTCATAAAATACTTACCAACGCAAAGGTAATTTAATGATGCTGAAGCTAAATTTACATACACAAAATACAATTTAAAAACAACTGTTTGTTTTTGTGATATATAATAGCTTGTATTGCTACGACAAGACTTTATTAACTATTTACTAAGAATAAGTATAATTAAGAAGAATGTGAGGGATCAGGGTACGCCCGATTTCCTAATTGTAAGGAAAATTACACGCTACTACTCCAACTTCGAATTAGGCAAGTTACCGTAGCCGTTCATACAATTACGTCATATCAAATAAAATTAAACAAATCCGCCACGTTTTTTTTTTTTTTTTTTTTTTTTTTTGAGCAACGAATCCGCCACGTTGACGAGTTGAAGAGGTTAAGCCGTCGCCAATTTACCGTTTCGAGCTCGCGCGCGCAACCCACTTTCCTATTCTACAAGGGGCAAATTCGGAACGACAGGCGAAATAGGTAAGTTACTGTTAGCCGTAGCCAATTTACCGTTTCGACCTCAATCCACTTTCCTATTCTGCAAGGGGCAAATTCGGAACGACGGGCGAAATGACGCTACATATTCGCTACGGCTTCATCGGTCCAGTCGCATCATCTCTCTCCCACCTTCTTCTTCTTCTTCTTCTTCGCATGTTGCCCCCTCCGCTTGCTTCCTTTTCCTCTCTCGACGGAGCCACATTCCGGCTCAATGGGAGTTGCCGGAGCTGCGTCTGCTTCGGCCGTGCGGCCGATCGTCGAAGACGGGACGCCCCCGTGTGGGGGCCAGAGAGAGAGAGAGAGAGGAATGGGGCTATGATCGGGGCTCGGCGCGCTCTGTGGCTGCAAAGGCGGGCCTGAGCAACGGCGTTCGGGCGGGCGACGGATTCGAGGGCGTGCTGGAGTTGAGGCGGACGTGTGAGTATCTTGAATTTTTTCTCTCTGGCTTGGTCGAATGGGTGTTGTTGCGTGATGACTATGCTGCTGTCGTTTGGGGCGTAAATCTTGTCGGAGGAGATGGGGTTTTGGTTCTTTACTCTGATTTGTGCCAAAACCTTTTATTTCTCAAATCTTCTTTGGGAGTGGGAATTTTCTTCTAAAGAACATGACTGATGCTAGAATATCTCTTTCAGCAGTAATTTTTCGATAAATCTGTGCTCTTTCTTGTGAAAATGTTCAGATTTTTGTTTTTTGTACATATAATAGGAATCTGGTGCTTAGAAAGTAACTTGATTCGTTTGCTAGAGTTTTTCGGTTCTTCAACCTGTTTGGTGATCTGTTGTAACGTGAACATATCAACGAAATATATGAAGAGAGCGACATGCCTCGACAAATCATACTGTTTGGTGTACTTCGATTTTGGCAAAGCACCTTTTCATATGATAATTCGCTATTGCTTATCCTCAGATCAAGCCTTGTAATCATTTTGCTACAAATCTTGCACGCTTTTCTTTACCATTTTCCCTTGCTAAATGCTGTAAAACTGATGGAATTTTTTCCTCACTTTGATTTATGCATGACTTGGTATATTTGTCTTGTTATACCATTTTGCTTTTAAAGAACGCCACACAAGAATCCCTCTCTAAATAGCTTTATGAGCAGCAAGTTTTCAAAAATATCTCCTTTTTGCCAAGTGAGTTTAAATTTTTGTTTTCTCCTCCTGAATATATTTCTCTTTTATGAAAACCTTACATTTCGTGAAAATCTATCTTTGTTTGAAAGAGGTGTGATAGTTTTGTTTTTCATTTCTAAATATTAACTCCTTGAGTTTAAGTTTTCTGTTAAAGAGTGACTGGGTTTAAAAGTTTCTTGTCAAAGTCGTTTCTAAATGTTGTGAATTTTCACAATTTTCTTCCTTACTCTATTTTGTACAAGGCACACTTTTTCAAATAACTTTGGCACTTTAAATTTGCTTTTAAAGAAGGCCGTGCAGATTATTCTGGAGTCTTTCACAAGTTTTTCTAATCTATTTCCTCATTACTTTTTGAGCAGCAAGTTTTTAAATATCTCTTTTTTGCCAAATAAGTCTAATTTTGTTGTCACCTTTGAATGTCTTTTGTTTTACAGTTCTTTATTATGACATTTTATAAAAATGTTATCTGTTTAAAAGAGCTGTGATACTTTTGTTTTGTCCTTTCTGAATACTAACTTCTTGAGTTTAAGTTTTCTGTTAAAAGAGTTAAAAGAAATTCAAAGTTTCTCCTCAAAGTCGTTTCCACATGTTGCAAATTATGACAATTTTCTTCCTTACTCTGTTTTGTACAAGATCTACTTTTTTCAAACCACTTTGCGAGTTTAAATTTGCTTTTAAAGGAGGTAATGCAAATTATTTTAGATTATTTCACAAGTTTTTCCAATGCATTTCCTCATAGCTTTATGATCAACAAGTTTTCAAATATCTCTTTTCTGCCTACTAAGTTTTAAACTTTTCTTTTCTCCTTTTCATTATATTACTCTTTTTTGAAAGCCTTTTAAAAGACATTTCGTAAACATCTCTCTCTTTGCAACAGGTGTGATACTTTTGTTTTGTCATTTCTCAATATTGACTTCTTGATTTTAAGTTTTCTGCTAAAGAGTGACCGAGTTTAAAAGTTTCTTCTCAAAGTCGTTTCCAAATGTTGTGAATTTTCACAATTTTCTTCCTTACTCTGTTTTGTACAAGACACTTTTTCAAGTCAAACAACTTTGGCATTTTACATTTGCTTTTAAAGAAGGTCGTGCAAATTATTCTGGAGTCTTTCACAAGATTTTCTAATCTATTCCCTCCTAACTTTCTGAGCAGCAAGTTTTCAAATATCTCTTTTTTGCCAAATAAGTTTACTTTTGTTTTCTCCTTTGAATATATCTGTCTTTTTTTATAGTTCTTTATTATGACATTTTGTAAAAATGTTCTCTGTTTAAAAGAGCTGTGATACTTTTGTTTTGTCCTTTCTGAATATTAACTTTTTGAGTTTAAGTTTTCAGTTAAAAGAGTTAAAAGAGTATAACTGGATTCAAAGTTTCTCCTCAAAGTCGTTTCCACATGTTGCAAATTATGACAATTTTCTTCCTTACTCTGTTTTGTACAAGACCTACTTTTCTCAAACCACTTTGGGAGTTTAAATTTGCTTTTAAAGAATGTAATGCAAATTATTTCAGACTCTTTCACAAGTTTTTCTACCGTATTTCATAAAGCTATGAGGAGCAAGTTTTCAAATTTCTCTTTTTTGCCAAGTAAGTTTTAAACTTTTGTTTCCTCCTTTCGAATATATCTCTCTTTTTTGAAAACCTTTTTAGGGACATTTCATAAACATCTATGTCTGTTTGCTAGAGGTGTGAAACTTTTGTTTTGTCATTTTTCAATATTAACACTTTTGTTTTAACTTTTTTGTTTTGTTATTTTGTTTTGTTTTGTTTTCCAAATGTTGCAAATTATGGCAATTTTCTTCCTTACTCTCTTATGTACAAGACTATTTTTTTCAGTCAATTTTGGGAGTTTAAATTTGCTTTTAAAAAACGTCATGCAGAGTATTTTAGATTCTTTCACAAGTTTTTACAATGTATTTCCTCATAGCTTTATGAGCGGCAAGTTATCCAATATCTCTTTTTTGCCAAATGAGTTCAAACTTTTGTTTTCTCATTGTGCATTTATTTCTCTTTCTTGAAAACTTATTGAAACACAATTCGTGAAAATCTTTGTTTGAAAGAGGTGTGATGCTTTTGTGTTGTGATTTCTAAATATTGACTTCTTGATTTTAAGTTTTCTGTTAAAGAGTGACTGGATTGAAAAGTTTCTCCTCAGAGTCTTTTCCAAATGTTGCGAATTTTGACAATGTTATTACTTTACTCTGTTTTGTGCAAGACACTTTTTCAAACAACTTTGGCACTTTAAATTTGCTTTTAAAGACGGTCCTGCAAATTGTTCTGGAGTCTCACAAGTTTTTCTAATTTAATTCCTCATAACAGCAAGTTTTCAAATATCTCTCTTTCGCCAAATGAGTCTAATTTTGTTTTATCCTTTGAATATATGTCTTTTTTGACGGTTCTTTATTATGACATTTTGTAAAAATGTTCTCCGTTTAAAGGAGCTGTGATAGTTTTGTTTTGTCCTTTCTCAAGAGTTTATGTTTTCTGTTAAAAGAGTATAACTGGCTTTAAAGATTCTCCTCAAAGTTGTTTCCAAATGTTGCAAATTATGACAATTTTCTTACTCTATTCTGTATAGGACCCACTTTTTTCATTGCTTTTAAAGAATGTAATGCAAATTATTTCAGATTCTTTCACAAGTTTTTCCAATGCATTTCCTCATAGCATTATGAGCAGCAAGTTTTCAAATCTCTTTTTTGCCAAATTAGTTTTAAAATTTTGTTCCTTTTGAATATATTTCTCTTTTTTGAAAACCTTTTTAAAGACATTTCGTAGACATCTATGTCTGTTTGCAAGAGGTGTGATACTTTTGTTTTGTCATTTCTCAATATTAACATCTTGGTTTTAAGTTTTCTGTTAAAGAGTAACTGGGTTTAAAAGTTTACCCTTATCGTTTGCAAATGTTGCAAATTATGACAATTTCCTTAGTTACTTTGTTTTGTACAAGACCTACTTTTTTCAAACAATTTTGGGAGTTTAAATTTGCTATCAAAGAACGTCATGCAAAGCATTTTAGATTCTTTACAAGTTTTTCCAATGTATTTTCTCATAGCTTTTTGAGCAGCAAGTTTTTAAATCTCTTTTTTGCCGAATAAGTTTAAACTTTTGTTTTCTCCTTTTGAATATATTTCTCTTTTTTGAAAACCTTTTTAAAGACATTTTGTAAAAATCTATCTCTATTTGAAAAGTGGCGTGATACTTTTGTTTTGTCATTTCTTGATATTAACTTCTTGATTTTATGTTTTCTGTTAAAGACTAACTAGATTTAAAAGTTTCTCCTCAAAGTCGTTTCCAAATTTTTTAAATTATGACAATTTTCTTACTGTTTTGTACGTTTTCAAACAACTTTTGGAGTTTAAAATTGCATTTAAAGAAGGTCATGCAAATTATTTTGGATTCTTTCACAAGTTTTTCCAATGTATTTCCCACAACCTTATGAGCGGCAAGTTTTCAATTTTGCCAAATAAGTTTAAACTTTTGTTTTCTCCTTTTGGATATATTTCTCTGTTTTGAAAACTTTTTGAAAGACATTTTGTGAAAATCTATCTCTATTTGACAGAGTTGTGATACTTTTGTTTTGTCATTTCTATATACTACTTGATTTTAATTTTTCTATCAAAGAGTAACAGGATTTAAAAGTTTCTCCTGAAAGTTGTTACCAAATGTTGAGAATTATGACAATTTTCTTCCTTACTCTGTTTTCTACGACTCACTTTTTCAAACATCTTTGGCAGTTTAAATTTGCTTTGAATGAAGGTTGTGCAAATTATTTTGGATTCTTTCACAAGTTTCTTCAATCTATTTCCTCATAACTTTCTAAGCAGCAAGTTTTCAAGTATCTATTTTTTGCCGAGTAAGTTTAAACTTTTTGTTTTCTGCTTTGAATATATGTCTTTTTTGACAGTTCTTTATTATGACATTTCATAAAATTGTTCTCTGTTTGAAACAGTTGTGTTACTTTTGGTTTGTCCTTTCTGAATATTAACTCTTTGAGTTTAAGTTTTCTGTTAAAGAATATGACTGGATTTAAAGTTTATCCTCAAAGTTGTTTCCAAATGTTGCCAATTATGACAATTTTCTTCCTTACTCTGTTTTGTACAAGACCTACTTTTTTCAAACAACTTTGGGAGTTTGAATTTGCTTTTAAAGAACATCTTGCAAAGTATTTTAGATTCTTTCACAGGTTTTTCCAATGTATTTCCTCATACCTTTATACGTGAGAAGTTTTCAAATCCCTCTTTTTTGCTCAATAAGTTTAAACTTTTGTTTTCTCTTTTGAATATTTCTCTCTCTTTTTTTTAATAGTTCTTCATTATAGACAGGTTTAAGTTTTCTATTAAAGAGTATAACTGGATTTAAAGTTTCTCCTCAAAGTTGTTCCCAAATGTTGCAAATTATGACCATTTTTTCGTCCTTACTCTGTTTTGTACAAGACCTACTTTTTTCAAACCATTTTGGGAGTATAATTTTGCATTTAATGAACGTCATGCAAATTATTTTAGATTCTTTCGCAAGTTTTTCCAATGTATATTCTCATCGCTTTATGAGCAGCAAGTTTTCGAATATATCTATTTTGCCAAATAAGTTTAAACTTTTGTTTTCTCCTTTTGAATATCTTTCTTTTTTTACAGTTATTTATTATAGACATTTCATGAAAATGTTCTCTGTTTAAATGAGCTGTGATACTTTTGTTTTGTCCTTTCTGAATATTAACTCTTGGGTTCAAGTTTTCTGTTAAAGAGTATAACCGGATTTAAAGTTTCTCCTCAAGGTTGTTTCCAAATGTTGCAAATTATGACAATTTTCTTCCTTCCTTTGTTTTGTACAAGACCTACTTTTTTCAAACAACTTGGGGAGTTTTAATTTGCTTTGAAAGAATGTCGTGCAAACTGTTTTAGATTCTTTCACATGTTTTTTTCAATGTGCTTCCTCATAGTTTTATGTGCAGCAAGTTTTCAAATATCTCTTTTTTGCAAAATAAGTTTAAAGTTTTGTTTTCTCCTTTTGAATATATATCTCACTTTTTTGACGATGCTTTTTTAAATTCATTTCGTGAAAATTTTCTCTGTTTAAAGGAGGTGTGATACTTTTGATTTGTATAAGACCTACTATTTTTCATACAACATTGGGAATTTAAACTTTTACTTTAAAGAGATTTCCTAATATCTCTCTCAGCTTTAAAAAATTGTGGGACTTTGTTTTTGTCTCTTTTTAAGTATTAAGTTCTTGATATTAAGTATTCTGTCATTGAGTGACTGGATTTAAGGCTTTCTTTCAAAGTAGTGTACAAATGTTGCCAATTTTGGCAATTTTTTCCTTACTCTGTTTTTGTACAAGACCATTCCAAACGTGATTGAGAGTTTAAATTTCCTTTAAAATTTCCAATCTATTTTTCAATAGGTTTTTGAGCAGAAAGTTTGGTAGAATTTCTTTGTTAAAGAGATTTCCTAATATCTCTCTCTGTTTTAAAGATCTGAGACTTTTAAAGAGCTGAGAATTTCTTTGTTAAAGAGGTTTTTGAGCAGAAAGTTTTCTGTCTCCAAGTAATGGATTTCAATTTTTTTTTTCCAAATGTTGAAAATCTTGGCATTTTTCTTCTTACTCCGTTTTGTAAGAGACCTACTATCAAAAAAAAAAAAAAAAAATTGGGATTTTAAATTTGCCTTTAAAGAACTTTATGCAAATTATTATGGATACTATCACACGTGTTTTCAATCTATTTTGCAATGGGTTTATGAGCAGAAGGATTGCTAGAATCTAATTTTTTGCCAAAAATCAGACTTTTGTTTTCTCCTTTTTGTGTACTTATATCTCTCTGTTTCTTTTTAAAAGATTCATTTTTTTTTTTTTTTTTTTTTTTGGTAAAGAACAGATTCCCCCATTATCTCTTCCTGTTTTAAAGAATTCTGAGACTTTTGTGTTGTCATTTCTAAATATTAGCTTCTTAATTTTAAGTTTTCTATTAAAAAGTAATTGGGCTTAAATTTTTCTTTCAAAATTTTTTGTAAATTGTGGAAATGAAGGTTATTTTCTTCTTTACTCTGTTTTGTCCAAGATCTGCTATTTTCAATCGACATTGGGATTTCAATTTGCTTATAAGGAAGCCATGCAAATCATGTTAGATTCCACAAATTTTTCCAGTCTATTTTGTAATAGCCTTGTGAGCAGAAGGTTTGCAAGTATCTTTTTTTTCCCCCATATCTTAAAACTTCTGTTTTCTCCTTCTATCCACTTATTTCTCTGTTTGAAAAGTTCTTTGTTAAACAGTTCTTTGTTAAACAGAATTCTTTAAAAAAAGAATTCTGAGACTTGTTGTGCTTTCTAAATACTAACTATTGATTTTAAGTTTTCTATCACGTAGCAACCAGATTGAAAGTTTTCTGTCATAACCATTTGTAAATGGTGGAGAAATGATGGCATTTTTCTTCCTTACTCTGTTTTGTATGAGATTTACTATTTTAAAAAACCATTGGGAGTTTAAATTTGCTTTTAAAGAACGTCATGGATATGACCCACAAATAAAAAGAAAAGAAAAAGAATGTCATGTAAGTTAATTTAGACTCTATCACAAGATTTTCCAACCAATTTCTCAATAGCTCATGAGTAGTAGGTATGCAAATCTCTGTTTTTTGCCAAAAGAACGTACACTATTTTTTTGTTGTTTTGTATTTTTAAAATTTCTTTGTTAAATAGATTTTCTAATAGATATCTCTGTTGTGAGACTTTTATTTTGTTTTTTTCAAAATATATACTTCTTGATTGTAAGCATCCTGTCTTCTAGTAACTGTATTCTATTTTTTTTTTTCAAAAGTCGTTCCGAAGGTTTTTTCAAAATATATCCCTCTTTTTTATAAATTGCAATGACTTTTGTTTTTTCCTTTCTAAATATTAACTTCGACTTTAAGCTTCCTGCCTTTGAATGACTGGATTCAACGTTTTCATTAGAGTAGCTTCCATATATTGCAAATTATGGCAAGCTTCCTCCAAACTCTGTTATGTACAAGGCCTACTATATTCAAACAACATTGGGAGTTTAAACTTGCTTCTAAAGGACGTCATCCAAATTATTTTAGATTCCATCACAAGTTTATCCAACTATCTCTCAATAGCTTTGTGAGCAGTGTGTTTGCAAATATCTCTTTTGTGCCACTTTTGTTTTCTCATTTTGTTTACTTATCTCTATTTTAAAAGTTCTCTGTTAAAGAGATTTCCTTTTCTTTTCTCCATTCTAAAGAATTTTGAGATTTATGTTTTTTCCCTTATAAATATCTACTTCTTGATTGCGAGTTTTCTGGAATTCAAAGTTGTTTACATATGTTGCATATAATGACAATTTTCTTCCTTACTCTATTTTGTACAAGACCTACTATTTTCAAACATTGTGAGTTTAAATTTGCTTTCAAAGAATGTCATGCATATTATTTTAGATTCTATTACAAGTGTTTCAATTTATTTATCATTAGATTTATGACAGGAAGTTTTCAAATATCTTTTTTCTGCAAAATAAGTTAAACTTTGGTTCTCTCCATATCTATATTTGTTTGTTTTTTTAACAGTTCTTTGTTAGAGAGATTTTGGAACATGTCTGTCTGTTTTTAAGAATTGTGAGACTTCTTAATTTTCAGTTTTGGTAACTGGATTGCAATTTTCTGTATATTACCAAGACCTGTTATTTTGAAACAAAATTTGGAGTATAAATTTGCCTTTAAAGAACATAATGCGCATTATGGTAGATTTTATCAAGTGTTAGTCGAATCTATTTCTCAGTTGCTTTATTAACTGCAAGTTTTTAGATATCTCAATAGCAATGGTAGTTAACATAAGTAAGATGATCTACTTGAGTGTTGAGAGAGCATTGTCAACAGGCATTTGACAATTTCACATTTCTCTCGCTCATTATTTTATAGATGATCAAGTGGTTTTTTGGGCTAACTAAAGGAGGGGAATGTCTAGGCTGCTAAATTTCGACTTATCTTGGCTTTCTTGGGTTAGCAAGATTTATGGACAAAGTAATAATAGGGTCTAGTGATGTGTGGAAGGATTCATATGTCCATATTGATGGTGTTTAGATTGGAGAGCTACAAATGAGGTGTCCATATGGTGATCTGGAAAATGGTTTTTGATGGCTGACTGGTAAGATTGATCATAGAGAGATCACTGAAATTAGAGTATGACACAACTGGCGGGGGGCGAAGGATGATTGACAAGGATGGGTTATGATTGATATCAGGTGGAAATTTGTTGACTAACTATTATACCATTAGAAAGCCCTAGTATGCTCTGGAGGTCTCAGTGTGGTGACCTGGAAAATGGTTTTCTATGGCTGACTAATAAGATTGATTATAGAGAGATCACTGAAAATAGAGTATGACGTGGTGGGCGAAGGATTGTGGACAAGGATGGGTTTTGATTGAAATATGCTTCTGACCATCTATTATAGCATTAGAAAGCCCTTGTATGGTTTCTACTTCTGCTATTTGTACATTGTGAATTGGCATATTCTACTCATTTGTTTATCCCCTTATTATTGGTTTTCCTGCTTGACCTTCCTCTGTCTTAACAAAGAAAACAGTGGATCTATATAAATTCAAATCAAATTAGGTATTTCAAGAAAGAAATTCTTTGAAATTTTTCTTCGTTACTAGGTTTTCTTGTGATTACAACTCCAGTCATATTCCTTTTCTTGTTTGCTAGGTCTTTGTATGGAATACAAGATTCAGCAGCTATATTGATCTTGTTAGTTGATTGCAGGATGATTTGTATAATTTTCTAGTTTTGGGCGATTATTGGTTGGAGGTTGATGTGGAAACGATTTGTGTAATTTTGAGGAAGTATCATTTGAGGTGAGTAGTTTTTATAATATTAAAATATTTAGCTATGGAATGGTCTCTATAATTTTGGCATGCCTATTGATAGAAACTCCACTTTAGGGTCGAGAAAAGCTGCGTGATAAGGTAATGATGGTCTTCACTGGGATTGAGTATGAAGTTTGGAATAAGAAAAGTGACAGGATGTAGGACTAAAGCGGTTTTAAGAGCTTTCTGTAATGTTAAATTAGTGGATATTTGATAATACTTTGGTTCTGTTCAAATTTTTTACTTGTGGTGGCGAGAAACCTAGAAGGATAAATGAAATGATTCAGATGGTTTTGCTTGATTATTGAGGATGATGAGCGGCAACTTTGAGAATGAATATTCATTTAAGAGGCTAAGTTAAATAAAAACAAATATAGAACTAGACAGCTTCCAGAGCAAGTGATTTTGATCATTTTTTTTGGAGATATGTTGATTGTAGAAATGATTATTATCATTTTGGGTGAGTGTTTCAAATTGATGTTTGACGTATTTCGGCAGTGAAATTTGCTTTTGACTCGCAAGAGATAGTTTACTGAACAGAAGTTTGTCAATTTATGAAATGAGCCACCCAAATGCCAAATGAAAATTGCATATCTTTGAATTGACATCAGGAGAGCTTTTTCCTGTCATGACTAATGTGTTCTTTGTTAATTTTGCAGCAAGGACAAAACTTTTTCTGACTTTTTTTTTAACAAGAAAATGTCAGACAAATACATTTAAGTTATTTTTGGATGACACCATATGTTAAATTATGTGGTTTTTGGATTTTTAACTCAATAGTCCTCTGACATTTCCACTTTGATTGGTTAGCTACTTTTCTCTCGACATGATTTCACCCTTGTCCCACTGTATACAAGATGGATATCTCATTATTTTTCCCAAATCTCATAATATCTTGTTCTTTAACAGTAATTGTGTTTTGTTCAGGTGATTATGGATAAAGCATCCTGTTGTAGAAATTGGTCTTCAGCTGGGCAGGTTTTATGTGAGAGAGAGAGAGAGAGAGGGCATAAGTTCTCGCTCCCTTTGAGCAAACTAATTTTAATTATAGTCAGCTTATAGTTTTGACAATATATTTCATATCAATATGCAACTGATATAGTTAACTAATCTACCTTAAGTGGATATTTGTGCATTAAGTTAGACACTAGATTTTGACAAATTTTTGTTTGACCAATTTAATTGTAGATTATCTATTTATTCATCCGGTACTTATTTTTATTCATTGCATACATGGTTATAGTTATTTAGTGATAATGCATGACTTACATCTTAAATGAATATAGATCATGTTTGGGAAAGGTAGTTAAATACTCATGGTTTAAATTAAGTTGATTATTACTGAAGTGAGCAAATGATGAGGAAATTTGACATGGTGATTTGCACTTGTAATGACTTTTATGGCAGTGAAGTACCTGGAATTTTTGACATGTTTGTGAATTTTTGTTATGATATGTGCTGATAAAAGATGAAATGGTTGACATGTTAGATTAGGATTGGGCTATAAGTACTTGAACTACGTAGAATATGTCCCCCAAGGGATTGACTTTTTCTATTATATATGCATGCAAATGATTGTGAAATAAGGTAAAAATATATTATGGCAATACCTCAAAATGTTATGTAATTACTCATTGAATGTTACTATGCTATTTTGCTCTTGGTAAGATTATCTCATACCTTAAACATAGAGATTGCATTTATTGCGCTTAGGATCCACTCAAAATACATTATAGATTAGTCCAGTTTTTGGACTTTAGATTTGTGCTTTTGAATCTCTTTTAAGGATTGGATCACAGTACGCAACAAGAGTAGAGGTGTATATTTTATGCGGGGAGTATTGATTATTTATATTTTGTACATCATTTGAGGCTAAATTATTTTTCATTTGAGGTTCAAATTTTATGGGAATTTCAAGTGGTGACAATTTTTGGTATTAGAGCGAGGTTAATGGGGTGATAAAATAGGATTAGATAGATTGTGGATATAGACTTTGAGTTTCAAGATTAATTTGGTGGATAGGAATTGTTGAAATAATAAGTTCTGAAGGAATGATTAATAGGTTACTTGATAAGTTATGATATTTGGAAATTTAGTATATATCTGATGGAGCCATGAATCCTAGTATTGGTTGATTTACATCATAGTTAGAGTGGATTTTAGAAGTGTTAAGTTTTAATTTGAACCTCCAGCAATGAGTGATTATCTTTTCGGTGTTTGGATATTTTCGCGAAGTCACAAGGTATTGTTTTTGTCATAAGTATTCAATATGAAATGGTTGAGATCTAGTTATTGGTGAAATTAGGCAAATTTAGATCACAAAGTTTAAGGTATTAATTTATAAAAATAGTGGATGATCCTTTAGTGATAAGTCACGATCAATTTTATGACAATTTATGATCTTTAGATGTAAGTCGTGATTTTGAGGATTACATCGTAGTCAGAAGAGATTAAAAGGAGAATTTATATTGGAAGTCGTGATAGGTTACATGGTGATATTTGGTGTAATAAGAATTGATCTTAGAAGAAGTAAGCTTAAATTGTTGCGTAAGAAAATAAATTTCCTTCGGTGTAACATGTGTGATCTTGGTAACTATAGGTTGTGATATTTTGAGTAGTATATTATGATCTTGCATTGAAGAGTTTTGCGGAACTTGTAGGCAAGATCTTCATAACTGTAGGCTGTGATCTTCATAGTTGTAGGTTGTGATCTTTTGAGTAGTATATTATGATCTTACTTTAAAGAGTTTTGTGGAACTAAGTAGGTAAGATCAATTTGAACTGAGGTTTCATATGTAAGTCGAGTTGATTGAATTTTATTGAAAAGTAGATGAGTTATAATTTTAGTGATTTAGGAAGTTACAGGCATTCAATCTTAAGTGATGACTTTTTGAGTGGTGACATTTTATGAGGATTTGTGGTTTAATTTAATGTTCTGGTTATCTTTGATCCTACAAAGGAATATAGTATATTGCCTTGGGAAAAATTGAGATAAAAATTGAGGAAGTAGATCTTATCTTAGTGTTATGATTAAGAATACCGTAGTCGTATTCAAATATAGTGATGTTAGGAATGTTTAGGGTGTGGTGTATTAAAAGTTAATAATCCCGTTTTGCTTGGAAGGAGTAATTTTGAAATATTGCTATCAATGAGCTCTACTTGAAGAGTTATTAAGAACATTAAAAGTATTTGGAGGTTTTTATACAATAGACAAGTTGATTTAGACAAAATCTTAACGTGAATGTTGTGATATACTAAGGCTGTCTTAATTTCAAAGAGTCGTTAACTATCGATGGTAGTATAAATGCTTGGTTCGTATTTTGTAGGACGGACCACCAATCAATCAATGAACACTAATTGTTCAATTTTCCTAGTATCTTTACACTCTAGCGTCTTTTTGCATGGCTGGTCATGATTGCCTCTGGTATTCGTACTTTTAATTTTCTCATTCGTGTTCTTATCTAAGAGTTAGCAAAGGACTATAATATCTTTTGTCGATTGGTTTAGCGATCTATCTTTTGAAAGATGCATTGTCGGCCCTTTCCAACAATACATTTACAAATCCAATGAATGATACAAAATGGTTCCATTTCCATATATTGAACCTCAAACCAAAGTGCACCCAAAAAAATTAACTTTCAATAAAGACTTGATTTATCTATCAGGATGTTTATCGAGATGTCAATATTGCATTGAGACAATTGACCTTGTTCAAGCTTTGATTTGATTTCATTGGGTGTCAAATAGATTTGTTTAACCGTCCTAGTGGTGATCTACAGATCTAGGCCTGGCCCACCTAAAGTTTTGCTCGAGTGCCCCTTAAGTCTCATGTTCTATGTCTATGCACTATCTACATGTAATTTACGTTGGCATTTCAATTTGTTCAAATGTTGACTCGTCATTATTTGATTAACTTTTGTTCTTTATTCGTCTTTTTAAATTTTCATTGATGAACAATCCTACTAACTGCATTGGGAAAAGAACTTTTATCCACTTTCAGTTTTGCGCATGATTATGCCGTTCAGTGAAGTGTCTCCTGTAATAATTTTATCGCTTGACCAATTTGATCAGTGTCATGTATTCCATCAAATGTTTTTATTCGTCATGACTTTCCGAAGATTGGCGATATAAACTTTATCCATCACTTGACGACATAAACATTAAATGAAGAGAAGGTATTGTCTTCTAGGTGGGTTCAACTTACATACACTGTTAGATCATGATCCCCTCACGGGTGAACCAGTGAAAGCACCGGGTTCGGTACTTCTCTCTGATGACTTGGACTAATCATATATAGGAGTGTCATGGCTTAAAATCATTCGCTAATAATGTATGGGAAAGCGCAAATCAGGTTATTTAACGTGTTTTGCTGGTAAAGGACCTCGTGAGATACTTTACTTACTATACACTATACGTAATGGAAGTTGTGCATGGAGTTCTCTTACTGGCAGCTTAATCAATAAATGCAGAACACTTACAGATATTGGAAACAAGTTATACATAGTTTAGCACAAGAGACTACCTTTCCTGAATTTACTTGCTCGAATGCATTGTCTCCATGGGTATCCACCAGTGACTGATGGCTTAATCGTGGCCTTAAAAGAGATTTTGGAATGTGAACTTGAACTCACTATGCCATTGCCAGCAGAACCCTAATGTCGGTTTAGATAGCGCAGCCAAAACAAGAGCGTGGGAATGTTGTCCAATAAATGCTAGCTGTTACAAAGGGAATTTGATTTGGTGTAGGCGTTTTGTCAAACACGTCAAAGGTGGTAGCCCCAGACATTAATGTTTCTCCTTAATGTATTCGAACTAAATCTCAATAAGTGGTTGCATGGATGCAAAACTAATATGATAAATTATAAGTCTTTTACCCCATCTTTAGGCTCTTTTTAGATTCTGAAGCCCACCACCAATTCTCTAGCAACGTAAGGCCTAGGTTTGCTCTTAGGACGCACAATTCTAGCTCAAGCATTCAAGGCCAGATTCTTATGCACGACTTCGATTCAGGAGTGAAGGAAAATGATTGTCGGCCCACTTTTCCAGCCCATTCATGGGTGGAGGCTATAGACAAAACTCAAAAACTCAAAATCAGAAGGAAAAAGTTTGTACCATAATAGAGCACAGGCACGGCACGCTAATATAAAACTAAGCGAACCTAATAGAGCACAAGAATGTTTGAATGAATGATTCGACCTGTATCGTCGTCAAATATAGGATTTTGGAACTACTATGGCTTTGGTTTAAGGTTTTTAATTTTAGGACATGGGCTCACAGACCGGCTGCCCGTGTGGGCACATCTGATTTGTTCCAACTAGCCATGTAGTATCGTGCCATGCCGGCCAAGCCATTATGATGCTAATCCAGAGTATGGGCCCATATTGTTGTAGTGCTGAATGAAATCTTATTAAATTATGATAAGCATGTGTGTTGGAAAAAAAATGTAAAAAATTCCATAGCAAGGCCTATCTTTTAATACACTATTTGCCCAAATCAAATGAGTAAGAAGATTAAATTGAAAGAGTCCTCAACTTTAGGTGTAGTCCCAATTTCATCTCAAATTTTTTTTCTCATAAAAACTTTTAGATTAGTCCCATGGATTATTAAATTATGATAAGCTTTGTTTTGATCTCCTTTGATGTCAAATGGATTTGTCTGATCGTCCTGGTGGTGAGCTCGGTCTGCCCCGTCCATAGTCTTGCCCAAGTGCCCCTCAAGTCTCACGTTAAATGGCTATACACTGTCCCTAATGAAATCTATATAGGCATCTCCATTTGTTGAATGTAGACTATTTGTTGTTTGGCCAACTTTTATTCTTTATTCGTCTTTTTAAAGTTCTCACTTATGATCAATCTACTTACTGTCCTCGACAATAGAATCTTTTATCTGCTATTTTACTTTGGTGCGTGATTCTGCCGCTTAGTAAACTGTTTTGTATGATAATTGTATTGCTCGAACAATTAGCATCATGTCATGTATTCCACCAAATTTTTATTTATTTATTGTGATTTTCCAAACATTCGTTATACAAATTGTATCTATCACATGATGATACAAAGATTACATGAAGAGTAGGTACCGCCTATGCTCTTTATTGGTGAACCCAACTCACATGCAATGTTAGATCATATGGATTGTATGTTAAGGTCCACCTCACATGTGAGCTAGGCATACACCGGTTCAGTACTTCTCTCTAGTGAGTCGGACCAATCATATATAGGAGTGTTATGGCTTGAAATCCTTAGCTATCCTTGCATACGCTGCAAAGCACATAGACTTCATCTCTCACGCTTGCTTGAATTCACAATGGTACTCATTGTGCTATTTTACTTGTTTGCATTATTATGCCGCTCAGTAAAGTGTTTTATGTAATAATCATATCGCATGATTAACTAGCATCAATGCCATGTATTCCATCAAATATTTTTATCTAATATGACTTTCCAAATATTCATGATATAAAGTGTAGCTATCACGTGACGACATAAACTGAATTGCATGAAGAGTAAGTATTGCCTACTCTCTCTATAGGTGGATCCATTTCACATGTACCATTATATCATATGGATCATACGTAAGGTCCACCTCACATGTGAGCTAGGCATGCACTTCTTCTCTAGTGACTTGGACCAATCGTACATAGAAGTGTTATGGCTTGAAATCCTCGGCTAACAAAGTATTGGAAAGCACGCGTCAGCCATCTTTGCATATGCTGCAAAGCACACAAACGTCCTTGCTTGGGTTGACAATGGTACTCATTTAGCGTTTTCGTCGCTAAGCAAGCCACTTTGCATCTGTTACATGTTTGTCCGTTAGAGGACCTCATGAGATAATTTATGTACTATACACTCAACAGCATTACGTGATGGAAGAACAACAGGCCATCGAACTAATTTATTGTGCATAGAGTTCTCTTACAGTCAGCAAACTATTGATTCGTAAGTGCAGAACAGTTAAAGATATTGGAAACTAGTTAGACATAGTTTAGCATAAAGATTACGTTCCCCGTGTTTGCGTACCTGAACACCCTTTCTCGATGGGTATCCATCCACTATTGACTGATGGTTTAATTCTGGCCATCAAAGAGGTTTTGGAATGGGAACGTGAATTCACCATGCCATTGCCAGCAGACCCCAAATTAGTCTAGATAGCGTAACCAAAACTAGGACTCGTGACAAGAACTTGAAAAGGTTGTCCAATGAATGCTAGCAATTAGGAAAAGAGTATTTGATTTGGTGCAGGCGTTTTGTCAAACGAAAAACGGTTTGACAGCCCCAACCATTCATGGAGTCTCCTTCATGTATCTGAACAAAATCTCAATATATGGTTGAATGCATGCAAACGGGAGAATTACCAAAAAAGTCCTAAAGCTATTGCAATTGTGCCAATTTAGTCATAAACTTCTTTTTTTGGCTAACTTAGTTCTAAACCTTTTACAATTGTGCCAATTCAGTCAATCCGGCCAAAATTGGCTGGCCGGCTCTGACGTGGACGCTGGTTGGCCGGTGAACGATTTTTTAATAATTTTTTTTTCCGATTTTTTTTTTTTTAATTTTTTTAATTTTTTCATCCTATCTTCTTCTTCCTCTGGCCGGCGCTGGCCAAAGGCGAGGGCCGGCTAGAGGTGAGGGCCGGCGAGGTCAGCCTCATCGGCCACTAGCGAGGCTTGCCCCCGCCGGCCCCGGCAAAGGCGAGCCTCGCCCAGCGACGGCTAGGCCGCCGTCGCCCAGCCAAGGCGAGGCTCGCCTTCGCCAGTGGCCAATGGGGGCGAGCCTCGCCCAGCAACGGCAAGGCCGCCGTCGCCTAGTCAAGGCGGGGCTCGGCCTCACCCGGCCATGGCGAGGTCGAGCCTCGCCAGATCGGCAATGGCAGCCTCGCCGACCAGGCAACGCGCCGCCGTCCGTCGGGCGCGGCGAGCCTCGCCTTGCTTGGGCTAAGCCAAGCCTCGCTTTGGCTGGGCAACGGCGACCTCGCCGTCATTGGGCGAGGCTCGCCTTCGCCCTGGGCGCTAGGCGAGGCTAACCTCGCCGGCCCTCGCCTAGCCAGCCGGCAGCCGGCTAGAGGAAGAAGAAGATAAGGAAAAAAAAGATAAATTTTTTTTAAAAAAATTTATTAAAAAATCTTTTGCCGGCCGGGGCGTCCACGTCAGCGCCAACCGGCCAATTTTGGCCGGATGGACTGAATTGGCACAATTGTAAAAAGTTTAGGACTAAATTGGCCAAAAAAAAAAGTTTAGGACTGAATTGGCATAATTGCAAGAGGTTTATGACTTTTTTGGTAATTCTCCCGCATGCAAACTAACATTATAAATGAATAAATATTTTTCCCCATCTCTAGGCTCCATGTATATTCTGAAGCACACGGCACATTTTCTAGCAATGTAAGACCAAGGGTTTCGGGCAAGATTAATCCTAGGACGCGCAGTTTAGCTCAAGCATTCAAGGCCAGATTCTTACACAGTAGATGGAGTCAGGGAATATGATTGTCGGCCCTCTTGGCCCGCTCATTCGTGGGTTGATAACTACTTATTCATTAGCTGCATTCCTTTTCCTTCCATGGATCATAGACGTAATTAACAGTATTAAACTCATAATCAGAAGGAAAAATATTATTTTTAGGGTATATTTATTTCGCGGAAAGTTATATAGAACTAGAACACGAGTGTTACTTATATTACTTATATTAATAAATAGGACTTGGAAGAAACTTTGTTTATCGAAATAATGGTCCTTTTTAGGATTGGTATGAGTTGTGATGTAATATTTTTAGAGAAATTTAAAGTTGAATATTAACTTAGAATTTGCTTCATGCCTTATAGATCAAAGAATAATACAATCTCTCATCCGTGGGGGCAAACGTACAATACAAGCTTCTTAGCGACGAAAGCTGGACATGATCCCATCACTAATCACGGATCGATCATGGTTTGAATTATATCCAAGTGGTGCTTCTATTCAACAGACTTTTGCAGGCCTCGAAACTTCCTTAGTCTACTAGGAGCGTCTAGCTAGCCATTCTGCTTTATTTGAAGAACGAGCACAAATCCAATTCAAGATCTATCAATTTTGCAAGGGGCCACATTACACAACTGAATCAGGGTGTGCGCTCGATGAATTTTTTTAAAATAATTTATGATCTTTAGATGTAAGTCGTGCTTTTGAGGATTACATAATAGTCAGAAGAGATAGGTTATCATTCCCTGAAAGGAGAATTTATATTGGAAGTATTAGTTACGTGATGATATTTGGTATGATAAGAATTGATCTTAAAATTTGTAAGCTTGAATTGTCACGTGAGAAATAAAATTTTCTTACGGTCTATAGGTTGGGGTAACAAGCGTGATCTACATAACTATAGGTTGTGATCTTTTGAGAGATATATTATGATATTACCTTTAAAGAGTTTTGTGGAACTAGCAGGCAAAATGAATTTCAACTGAGGTTTCATATGTAAGTCAAGTGCTTGAGTCATTGATCTAAGAAATGATAAGTTTAAGTGATGATTAATAAAGTTATGAACTTGAGAGGGATTGAATTTTATTGAAAAGTAGATAAGTTCTAATTTTGGTGATCTAGGAAGTTATAGGCATCCAATCTTAAGTGATGACTTTTTGAGTGGTGACATTTTTTATGAGGATTTGTGGTTTAAGTTCATGTTATGGTGATCCTTGATCCTACAAAGGAATATAGTATATTGCCTTGGGAGAAAATTGAGATAAAAATTGAGGAAGTAGACCTTATCTTAGTGTTATAATTAAGAGCACCATAGTCGTATTCAAATATAGTGATGTTGGGAATGTTTAGGGTGTATAGTTATTAATTATGTGGTGCTTAAAAGGACTAATTTTGAAATAATGCTATCAATGAGCCCTATTTGAGGAGTTATTAAGAGCAGTAACGGTATTTTGAGGTTTTTATAAAATCCATTAGAATTGATTTAGACAAATCTTCACATGGATGATGCGATATTCTAAGGCTGTCTTAATTTTAAAGAGTCACATAGGACGATATTTGCCTTCTTTGTATTGTTAACTGTCAATGGTAGTATAAATGCTTGATTTGTAGTTTGTAAAATGAACTGCCAATCAATCAGTGAACACTATAATTGTTCAATTTTATCTTCCTATTATCTTTACATTCCAGCATCTTTTTACACGGCTGTCCACAATTGCCTTTAGTATTTGTACTTTGAATTTTTTCATCAATTCACGTTTTCTATCTAAGAATCGGCAAAGGATCTCTCAAAATTGTTGCCAATTGGTTTAGCGGTCTATCTTTTGAAAGATGCATTGTCTGATACTTTCCGACAAAACATATACATATCAAATGAATGTTACAAAATGGTTCCATTTCTATATATCAAACCTCCACCATTTTCTCGCATTTTAGACACTCGTGTTTTATAATTTAAGAAACCAAATTGCACCAAAAAATAAACTTTCAATCAAGACTGGAGACATCTGTCAGTAGTAGAAGTAATTAATTTGGAAGGCATTTGGTTAAGTATATAGCCAACAGTTAATAACGCATCACTTCAAAAAGTGATAGATAAATTAGCATGCGCCATCATAGACCTAACTATTTCCAATAGGGTTATGTTCATTCTTTCTACAACACCATTTTGTTGAGGAGTCTATGAAATAGACAACTGTTTTTCTATTCCTTTATGAACTCATTAGACAAATATTCTCGACCTCGATCGGATCTCAATACTTTTATTTTCTCGTCTAATTGATTTTCTATCAAGTTCATAAACATTTTGAAACAACTCAATACTTTAAATTTATGATAAATCAAATATACATATCCGAATCGAATATAATCATTTATAAATGTGATGAAATAAACAACTCCATGCCTTCATCTCACATTCATCGGATCATAGACGTTAGAATGGATTAAATGCAAAAAAAATTCAGCTCTTTTACCTTTTCCAAATGGTTTCCTTGTCGTTTTTCCTACTTGGCAATGCTCACATATAGGCAAATTGACTTTTTCAATATTGTCCAATAAGCCCTCTTTAGCTAGTATATTCATACGTTGTTGGCCAATATGACCAAGTCTAGCATACCACACATTCACATCATTATCATATGAATTAGAAGACATGAAAAAGGAATAACAAACATTGGCATTACTATAGTCAATATTTAATACAATGAAATCATCTAGAAAATAACCACAACCATAGTAATTTGTATCCAAATACAAATTCACACTAATATTATAGAAGTTCATATTAAAACCAAGTTTAACTGACATTAAAACAGACATTAAATTCCGACGAATCTCCATAGCATACAATACATCATATAGAAACAAAGTGCGTCCACTACGCATGTTCAGTTGGCAGGTGCCAACCCATTTTACTTCTACTCTTGAGTTGTTTTCTATATAGATCCACTTAGTTTCAGTTGGTACTCGTAAGAATTCTACGAAGGATTCTCTATCCTTCGCTACATGGTCTATTGCTTTCGAATCTACAGTCCACAAATGATTAGATTCAGTTAAGAATACATAACTTGACACATTAGTAAAGTTCTTAAGAGTACAAGGGGTGAGTACCTTCTTTGACTCGCTATAGTTGCGAGCGTAATGACCCTTCTGGTCATAGTTGTAACACTTCACCATTAAAATACTCTTTACTCGATGACATTTTTCCTCTTTTATGTTGGTCAGCTCTTGGTTTCTTGCAAGAAGGATTTAATCCCTTGCATTTCCACATATTGAACGAATCAATATGCTTGCGCTTAGAGCTCGAAGCCCCTTCTAAGCTGGAAACAACATAGCAAATGTCTGTGTTCCGACTCAAATGTCTTGAGGCGGTCATCTGCTACCTTAAGGTGGCGCATAGTATCCTCAAGTTTTTCCATAACATGGTCAAGAGTTTTTAGTACTTCTTACTTTTCAAGCATATATTGAATTTTTTTATTTAATATTTCACAATTCTCGTCATTCATTTTGTCTTCTTTGTTCAATCAGCAATTATGTTCTTAGTTGCGTAAGCCATTGATTTGAACATATCAGACACATATGCACGATTTTTTTTTTTTTTTTAGTGAAGGTAATAATAGTATTAAGGGAATGGACAAACGTTCAAAATATCGGGTCCAAAACCTACACTCTCGCCAAGAAGCAAAAGTGGAGGGGATCTAATGTAAAAGAACAAGGCAAAAAAAACCCACAAGGAAGAACCCACACAACAAATCGAACGACCCACCCTCAGGCAGGACCACCGACCCTCACACCCTCTAACAAGGAAAGGCGAAGAGCGGAAAAGTGAACAACTCCAGACACAAACTAAGGAGGATCCGGAGAGCTCGAGAAAATCACGAGGTCAAAGCCCCATCCTCTTTGAAGTCTTTTGTTCCTCGGAGAAGGGGCAACATCCTTGAAGGTAAGGGCTTTGTCCCTAACCACCTTCAGCAAATGGTTTTTGAGAGCGGCCACTGCGCACGATTCACCCTTGAAGATGATTGCATTCCTTTTCTTCCATATGAGGTGGCACAAAGCACCAAAGGAGAACCGTGCAATCCTGTGATAGAAGTCATTTCCGGAGAGGAACTTCATGGCCTAGGGAAGCACTTCATTCCAGCACCTGTTCCTCTAGGGGAGGTTGCCCTTGGCGGCCCAAAAGAAGGCTAGTGAAGCCGAGGTGCGACACCCGAAGAAAAGGTCGTCTATAGAATCTGGGACCTCGCTACAAAAAGCACACACATTAAAGTCAATACGTCCATGGGATAGAAGCATGACCTGTGTGGGAAGCCAATTCCTGACTATGAGCCATAAGATGAACTGGAAACGAGGGGCTACAGCATTGTCCCAAATGAGAGGAGCCCAACTGACCTGAGGTTTCTTCGATCTGATAGAATCCCATGCAGATGCAACCGAAAAAGAACTTGACTGATGACCGCACCAAATAAATCTGACGCTTCCAGCAGTCAGACGGAATAGCAAGGCCCCATCTCGACAACAACTCCTTGAATATGAGACCCATAGGGGTAAAAAGATCAGCTACCACCGCATGATCGGAAATGAGGAGCCTTTCCCTGAAGGAAGGAGACACGAACCCATCCAAAGGGCCACAAGACAACCAGTAGTCATGCCATAAAGAAACAGCCAAGCCGTTTCCAATGTTCCACCGAAAAGAAGTTCGGAAATACCTTCTAAGCTAGGAGAATTTTCTTCCACGTCCAAGAACAAGTCCTCGGTTGGGAAGCGATCCAGAAATTTCTCTTGGCTAAAAAGATAGAGTGGATCCATTGACACCACATCGATTCCCTATCAGAAAAGAGAATCCATATAAACTTTACCATCGAACCCTTGTTGCAGTCTCTCAGGTTCCGAATGCCAAGACCGCCTTCCGCTTTAGGGTGGCACACATCCTCCCACGCGACCTTAGCTCCCCCTCGGCCCAGGGCCATGCCTTTCCACATAAATTGTCTCATAATTCGTTCAATGTTTGAAAGAACCGAGGCAAGGAGAGTAAAGACACTCGTCCAGAAAGATTGGATTGAATGAAGAACAGAACGAATAAGCTGCAACCTCCCTGCAAATGACAAAAAATGATGCGCCCAAGATTGGATCCTAGCTGTAATGTGATCCGTCAACGCAATGCAGTCCGCTTTACTTAGTCTTGAAGAGATAATTGGAACCCCCAAATACCGAACATGAAGCTTCCCCTCCTGAAATCCAAATGCCTAAAGGATTCTGTTCCGAATGCAGGCGTCGCCTCCTGAGATGAAAATCTCACTCTTATTTTTGTTGGGGATGAGACCACTCCAGGAAGAGAAGATGTCGAGTCCTCTCTTAAGCATAGACACCGAAGGCCAGTCTGCCTGACATAAGAGGAATACGTCGTCGGTGAAGAACAAGTGAGAGAGCTAGACGGGCTTACATCTCCAATAATACTTGAACTGCCGATTAGCCGTGCGAGACACCAAGATGCCCGAAAACACTTCCATTACTAATGTGAACAGGTAAGGGGACATAAGATCCCCTTGCCTGAGGTCTCGCCCTCCCGGAAAGAAACCGTGAAGATCACCGTTAATGGATATGGAAAATCTTGGTGTCCGAACATATGTCATGACTAGCTCAACAAAACCAGCAGGGAATTGAAAGGCCACAAGGACAAATTCTAAAAAAAATCAATAGAGTCATAGGCCTTATGAAAATCAACTTTCACCGCACACTTGGGTAGATATGGTTGAAGGTGGAACCCTGCAAACAATTATTGGGCAAGGAGGATATTATCTCTAATCCTCTTACCTTTGACGAATGCATTTTGAGATTGACTAATGAGATCATTCAAAACCAACGCTATCCGGTTAGCCAAGATTTTCGTAATCACTTTATAGATAGTGTTACAACATGCAATCGGTCTGTAGTCAGAGACAGCGCTAACATTTGGGACTTTAGGGACTAGAGCAATAATTGTAGCATTTACCTCTTTTAAGAGCCGACCGGATTGGAAGAAATCATGGACAGCCAGCAGCACCGAAGGTCCAACAATCTCCCAATTGGATTTGAAGAATTCCACCGAAAAACCATCCGGTCCCGGAGCTTTGCGTTTGGCAAGGGAGAATAAGGTGGATTTGATTACCTCATCCGAAACCGGCTCGCTCAGGATATGAATCTGGTCAGGGTCTAGCGGACGGCGGATGACACGCTTGACCTCCTCAATAAATGGCTTGGATAAGGCCTCATGAGGGGATAGCAGAGAAGAGAAGAACCTGATGAACACCTGAGGTACCACCTCTGGATCGGTTATTACCGTCCCCGAGGGGTCTTTGATAGAGAGAATCCTATTGGCGAGCTGTCTCCTTTTCACCGAGTGATGGAAGAACTTAGAATTCCCATCCCCTTCTTTTAGCCATATGATTCTCGATTTCTGTCTATAAAAAGACTCTTCATGGCTTCTTAATTCAACAAAAGCCTGGCGACAACTCCTCTCTATTTTGGTAAGATCCAAGTTTGCCGGGTCATCCTGAAGATCAGATTGAATGGCACTTAAGGCCTACCTTGCCTCCACCATTCTTAGAGAGATCTCCGAAAAAGCTTCCTGGTTTAAGAGCTTTAGGCGAGCCTTCAACATCTTGAGCTTGGAGACTAACCTATACATGGGCACACTAGTTACCAAAGTACTCCACACATCCTGCACTAAGGATTTGAAATCCGGGTGCTTCTCCCAAAAATCAAAGAACTTAAATGGCTTACTCCTACGGGGAGGATGAAGAACTCTAACCACCATTGGTGTGTGATCAGAGATACTCGGGCTGAGGAACGCCGCCTCGGAAAAGGAAAAATCAACATTCCACTTATTATTGACGAGAACTCGGTCTATCTTCCTCATCTTTCTAGCAACACCAGCCGACGTAGTCCAAGTATACCGAAGGCCAACAAATCTTAGGTCCGTCAGCTCCGTCTGCACCAAACATTGAGTGAATTCGTCGAAGTAAGGGATCCATGTGGTAGCACTTCCAACCCGGTCCGACGGATCTTTGATTGCATTGCAATCGCCGGTAACCACCCACACAACATCCTGAAAGATCTCATTGTAGTGTTGGAGATCATCCCACAGAGGCCGACGACGGAAAGGAATGCTCCCCATACACAGTAGAAATATAACAGCTCACACCGGAAGGTATCCACTTAAGACAACCATGCAAAACTTGGTCACTGATCGAAATGGGACTAAACTCAACAAAATCCGGGTTTCACCCGACCCAAATCCTCCCACGAGGAGCACAGTCATAATTAGCAAGCCAACTCCAACCCCTAATGAGGGTGGAGGAAATATAATCAAAAAGCTCCTCCAGAACTTTGGTCTCAATCAAACCAATGAAGCAAAGCTTATTAATAGCAGCGAAGCGCCTAATCTCGGCACACCTAATAGGATCTCGGATGCCTCTTATATTCCAGAAGCCAAAAAAACTTGAGAACAAGCAGACTTACCTCCTTTTGGAGGTCCTGAAGCCCGCCGCAGGGCCCTTCGGAACCACAAGAAGGGGGGAATAATCCAATAGCTTAAGGAGCTGGTCTTGGAAATTAGCAGCCAAATTTATAGACGGTCTTTCCCTTACAGGTTTGCTAATGGCTTGAGAATCATCATCACTCGATCTTTCATGAAGGCTGGAATTACAGATCTCATCTGAGCTCTCATCCTCAGCCAACGCAGACTCCAGATTAGGAGGGTCTGCCGAAGCAGAGGCCTCCTTACTTACCGGGGTATGCGCCTCTATATGAGAGGATTCTTTATGGCTAGAAGGGTCACGATTCAGAGCCTGACCTTCTTCCGTGAGGGGGGAAAGGCCAAACGAAGCCTTAGCCACAGCCATCTGCCTGTCCCGAGCTAAGGTCGAGAGTCATTCGCAGGTTCAAACGGAACTGGGACGCAAGGATGCATATCAAGAGGGTCAGATGGTCCTCGAGGGACCGCCTGGGGAGCACTCGATTCTCCCACAAACAGGGTTCTGTTAGTGTTACCACCAGCAGAGGGCCCTGCAGAAGCCAATCCGGCTTGATGGCTGGGGGGGTTGTCAACATCTTTCCCAACTGGGGTAGGCAAAGCTACCTCTTTACCTTTGGCCGAAATAGAAGCAGCTTCAGGATTCGACTAGGCAGTAGCCTTTTCATGAGTAGACGCCTCTGCAGAAAAACCAGCACGAGTTTCTTTGCAACTATGACCAAACATGCCACATATGAGACAGGCAACCGGCTTCAATTCGAACTCCACTTCCACCACATCCGTTTTCCCATCCGTGATTAAGTCAATGGTCTCGTAAAAAGTTTGCTGCACTGTGATTTCCACACATACTCGGGCAAATGACAGCATGGACATTTGCTCCGTTCTCTTGTCCACATAGAGTGGCCTTCCAATAGCACTAGCAACCTTGTCAATTGACTGAGCAGACCAATAAGCGAAGGGGAGATTTCTCAGCCGTACCCATACCGGCACGGTCATTTGAATGTCTTTTTTAAGCTCAACACCTGGTTGCCATTGCTGCAACATGAAAGGAATTCTTGCCACAGTGATAGCGCCGCCTTCCAGGATTCTTCTCCTGAATTCCTTATCAGTAATACGCAAAAGATACACTCCTCTCCCATTTGAAAGGACTTCCAGTAACATTGGACCCCGGGCTCTCCTTAGGGCTTCTTCGACTACTTTGAATGGTAAATTCCTATCGATAAAATAACCAACCAAGCAGTCATACAGTTTGGGATCAGCTGCCTGCAAATCAGACTCATCCATATGTATCACAGGCTTGTTATTCACAATTTGCGGAGCAGTATAATCCAGGTCATAGCCTTTGTTTGCCGCACTAGCTACCGCAGCCCATGAACGAGCTTCCGGCTTCTTCGAGGCACCCCTTGATTTAGGTCTCTTGGACTTAGATCATATTAATGAATAATTTCAAGGTCGCACAATCCTAGGGGAGGAAGGAATACTAACCCCTTTATCATTTTCGGAATCCAAATCGCACACCGTAAAACGAATAACTTAATCCATGTTTCCAATCATCATCCAAAAAATCATAACTTAAAACTATCATCAATATAATCTTCTAATGCAAAATAAGTTTCCAATCATCATCCAAAAAATCATAACTTAAAACTATCAATAATATAATCTTCTATGCAAAATAAGTTTAGCAAAGTCACTAAAACTTTCTTGAACTTCTTACAACGAATTGTAAATTAACATACTAATTTACAACAGTAAATAACACTGAACTTTCAATAATTACACATGTCCATTACACAAAGTAATATATCCAGAGGAAATATTAACACAGAAAGAGATATTAACACCTAAAAACATCTCAGACTAATCTAAAAAATAAATAGGGAAAGTGTTTTCAAATCCATTAGTAAAATTTTCTAAGAATTCTGAAGGCATATTGGCCAATCATGGAAAAACTTTTGGAGAGTTCTCATGCCACCTCCAAGGTGCATTCACTATGCGCTATGTGGCACATATCCCAAGGGTTAAAGTTTTAGTTAACTCAATTCTATATTATTCTCTTACAAAAGCTACTGTAAGCCTCATATAATCTAGGACCATATTGACCTCCCATAGGCAATCTAACACTGCTTGCCATTCAGATGGAAGAGTGTTCATTAAAGCCGGCACCTTCTCAAAATCCTACATAAGATAACCATTCCAGATAATTTCTTGTATCATTTGATTAACCCTAACCATGTGTAATACTACATCACCGTCATTTCATCAATAATAAGCTAATTCTGTCATTAGCCCTTTAAGTCTTGCATTTTCTTCCTCCGTTCTTGGAAATACAGGTATGCGTGCATGATGCATCATAGTTTCTGCAATAAATGCATAACAAAAATGAATTACTTATAATCCACAGTGAACAAAAGGGAAAATACAAAATTTTCCATGGTTCATACAACAAATGCAGAACAATAATTAAAGAAAAAAGGAATTACTTATAAACCATAACGAACAAATTAGAAGATACAAAATTTTCTTCTTTTTTTTATTCTTTTTTTTTCGATCAACGCTGGTCAACGATGATCAACGCAGGTCAACAATGGTCAATGGTCAATAGTCAACGAGTCAAATGGGTCAACAGTCAACGGGTTGAGTCAATCGGGTCAACAAGCCATCAAGTCGGGCCGCATCGGGTCGAACTAGTCGAACCGGTCAGGTCGGTCGAACAAACCGACTGGCACGTGCTGCGCACATGCGTTAGCTGACGTCATGCGGATGTTTGCTAGCACGTGCTGCACGCACCAGGCTTTCGTGCGTGCGTTGCATGCGCCTGGGCCAAAACGGCGCATGCGGAAGACCAAATTGGCGCATGCGTTGGTGCGTTCGACGACCTTCGGCGGGGATCCGCCACTTGATTTTCTCATATCGGCGAGAGCTTCGACCCTACGTTATTAAAAACAAATTTTGACTTACAGAAAATCACAAAATAAGGTGAATAGTACGCGAGTGTCAGGGTTTTTTCGTCCCCAATCGGCCAACGGTGGTGTTTCACGAAAATTCAATCAAAAACAAATCATAAACATGAAAAAGGATCGGGAAACATGAACAATGGCTCTGATACCAATGTTGGGAATAATTGATTCCCTAAAACGGATTCGACACTAAATCGAACCCCTAAAACGAATGTAGAAGATGAGCCCAAGAATAACATGTATCACCGATCAAAGGTACACCACGGAATTGAGCATACCTTATTATCCACATATTAAACACCAATGTTAAATATTGAGGAAGGATTCTGATATGGTCTGTCGAGGAGCATACTGTTGGTTCAAAAAGGGGAGAAAACTTACGTTCTTTTTGGGAGAGAGAGAGTGAAACGTATTAGGGGGAGAGAGAGTCTTCACGTACGTATGCCAAAAGGTACTTTCTTTTTTCTTTTTACTTTCCCTCGAAGCATCTCTTCCAAAGGACGCATCTCCTCAATGTAACACCTCCTCCAAAAGACACAACCTTTCCTCCATGGGCCCTAAACCTGTGGGCCGGGTTCTTAGGCCCAACATGGGGGAACGGATCCACTTAGGCCCATCAAGTCATAGACTAAACCCATCAATAAATGTGTCTAGGGCGTTTGGTAGAGGATGATCAAAGGATTTTAAGGGGTTTAGGCAATGTGATAAGGAAAGACGATTCCACCATTTTATGAAAATAGTTTCATAATTGTTGGAGAAGTAATGGTGAAGGAACTAACGGATATGAAGCTTCCCACTCAATGGGTGGAGGGCTAAACCCTACACACACGGAGCTTATGGAGGTCTCAACATGACACCCAACTATCGCATTAAAACCCATTTTTCTAGGACTCCATTGGCCGACTACAAAAGTCTCTGCCTTGTTAGAAATCTTTTCTTTTGCTTTAGCGATATTCATCACTTTACTCAATTACAGTGGACACATATTGACTTTTGTACAAATATCTGCTCCATAAATATCTAGTCCATGCTACATTATTCGAGAAATTGCATCACGCATAACCTGTCTATAACTTAGGCCTAGCATCATTCCAACATCTTCCATGAGCCCTAACTCCGCACAATACAAATACTACCATATAGTCACTTTTTTGCCACACCCATCTCTCTCCCTCTCTAGGAGTAAGTTTGAGCCTTTGGCTTTCAGGTGGGTGCACAAAACCCAAAGCAACCTCAGAGTCAAAGAGACCCACTTTCCACTGGTTTTGAACCAGTTAGGGCTAATAAAACTTGCAAGTAGGACTAGCTACCATCCAGATTGAAACTACACAGATACTGATGGATGAATAAATTTTGGAGGTCTTTTCATTTGGCAAAACAGAATTTAGTTTCCACACACAAAAATTTGCTAACAATTGCTATTTCCTTCTCTCTCTCTCTTTAAAACATTAAAAATGGATGAGAACGCTGCCACCAAGAACAACCAAAACCGCCGCAGCCGCCAAATCGGTGACATCTCCATTTTGAATGCCTCCCCAAAGCGTCTTCAGATGCTTCAGCTCATACTCCTTCGACAACCACCTCAAACGAACTAGTAGTCAACCTTATCTTCTTATATTCCTAGTTCATTTCTGCTTATGAGAAATATAATTTTTATGCACTCAAAGTAACAATTTAAACATAACTCCTTCATATATTATTACTAGAAAACTTAGGAGACAATGAAAATATTTCAAATGTAAAGAGTCGATTAGATTTTATCAGTTCATCAATCCGGGACATTGTGGATGGTTAGTGCACACATGATAATAGCCGTGATAGGATTGGGAGTGCTTTTGCTTGCATCAGACATTCCTCTGCTAGGCTGGATTGCAAGTCCTGTTGTGATGTTCTTTTTCTCCTCCGTGTGCTACTGCACTAGTCACCTGGCGATCTCAACTCCAGCAGATATAACCACACTTACATGGACTCTATTTGTTCAATCCTTGGTATGAAATTCCATCACATATTATCGCTTCTCATTACTTGAAATCTGCACTTTAATTAAATTTCCCACATGAACAAAAGATCCAATGGATGAAAATAAAGGAGTGAGATTTTTTGGGGGATATAAATCTCCTGACATCCAATATAGAGACCGGATCATGATCATATTAATCTGACTTTTAGTTTGTCCTAGTGCTTTGCTTCGACTAGTGTTCCCTGCTCCAACCTGGGCATTTGGATTTGCTGCATGATCTCGACAACTCCGAGACATGAAAAGAATCGGATGTAAGATTGGCGTAATAGTGGTATTGGTCACATTAAAATCTTGTTCTAATTATCAATAAATGGCTAGCAACAGTCAAAGTGTAGAATGTCAGGGTGAACGACAAGGGGAAAAATTAGCAAACAGAAAAATTGCCTATCATTATAACAGCACTTTCACATAACCATGGCATTTTGAAGAAATATCATCTAGTAAACCCTTTTTGTAGCCGCACCAAGAGAAGAGCAAAGCGTCCAAGATATCTTAGAAACCTCGAATGTATTCCTTTTCCCTGATGTCACTCCTGTTGTTGGGTAAAAGGAATCTTATTTTACATCTTCATATTGCCATCCGAGAGAGCTCTAGTTTAGTTGGAAACGTGGTTCTTGCTATACTCACGAGATTATGCTTTTAAAGCGAAGTTCCACTTTGACTTTTTACCGAGTAAAAATTTATAGACATTCATTATACGTCAGTTTGCAGAAAACAAGTGATATGAAAAATATTTTCCAAAAAATAATGATTTTTATTGTTCAAAATAACTAGTCAATAAAGATTATTTTATTTTTTATTATAATTTATGTTTAAACATATTTGTAAAAAATTTATAAAATATACAAGTGATCAAATTTTGAAAAATATTTCCTAAAATGTTGATCTTTTGTGTGACAAGTGTATGCTTATTTAGAGTTTATTTTTGTGCAAAATTGACTGATTGAAGATATTTATTTATATTTTTTTTTATGTGGGCAATTTACGTTAATTTGTGAGTGGTAAGATAATTTTTTGCATTAATAAAATACTTACCAAGGCAAAGGTAATTTAATGATGCTGAAGCTAAATTTACATACACAAAATACAATTTTAAAAATATAAGTTTGCTTTCGTGATATAATAGCTTGTATTGCTACGATAAGACTTTATTAATTATGAATAAGTAAAATTAAGAAGAATGTCAAGGATTAGGACACGCTCGATTTCCTAATAAGAAGGAAAATTACTTACTACCACTGCGACTTCGAATTAGGTAAGTTACTGTAGCCGTTGTCACGATTACATCATATCAAATAAATTTAAACAAATCCACCACGCTGATTACCTGAAGAGGTTAGACGTCGCCAATTTACCGTTTCGACCTCGCGCGCCCAACCCACTTTCCTATTCTACAAGGGGCAAATTCGGAACGACAGGCGAAATAGGTAAGTTACTGTTAGCCGTAGCCAATTTACCGTTTCGACGTCAATCCACTTTCCTATTCTACAAGGGGCAAATTCGGAACGACAGGCGAAATAGGTAAGTTACTGTTAGCCGTAGCCAATTTACCGTTTCGACGTCAATCCACTTTCCTATTCTGCAAGGGGCAAATTCGGAACGGCGGGCGAAATGACGCTACATATTCGCTACGGCTTCATCGGTTCAGTCGCATCATCTCTCTCCCACCTTCTTCTTCTTCTTCTTCTTCTTCGCATGTTGCTACCTCCGCTTGCTTCCTTTTCCTCTCTCGACGGAGCCACATTCCGGCTCAATGGGAGATGCAGGAGCTGCGTCTGCTTCGGCCGTGCGGCCGATCGTCTAAGAACGCCCCCGTGTGGGGGCCACAGAGAGAGAGGAATGGGGCTATGATCGGGGCACGGCGCTCTCTGTGGCTGCAAAGGCGGGGCTGAGCAACGACGTTCGGGCGGGCGACGGATTCGAGGGCGTGCTGCAGTTGAGGCGGACGTGTGAGTATCTCGAATTTTTTCTTTCTCTGGCTTGGTTGAATGGGTGTTGTTGCGTGATCACTATGCTGCTGTCGTTTGGGGCGTAAATCTTGTCGGAGGAGATTGGGTTTTGGTTCTTTACTCTGATTTGTGCCAAAACCTTTTATTTCTCAAATCTTCTTTGGGAGTGGGAATTTTCTTCTAAAGAACATGACTTATGCTAGAATATCTCTCTCAGCAGTAATTTTTCGATAAATATGTGCTCTTTCTTATGAAAATGTTCAGATTTTTGTTTTTTGTACATATGATATAAATCTGGTGCTTAGAAAGTAACTTGATTCGTTTGCTAGAGTTTTTCGGTTCTTCAACCTGTTTGGTGATCTGTTGTAACGTGAACATATCAACGAAATATATGAAGAGAGTGACATGCCTCGACAAATCATACTGTTTGGTGTACTTCGATTTTGGCAAAGCACCTTTTCATATGATAATTCACTATTGCTTATCCTCAGATCAAGCCTTGTAATCATTTTGCTACAAATCTTGCACGCTTTTCTTTACCATTTTCCCTTGCTAAATGCTGTAACTGATGGAATTTTTTCCTCACTGTGATTTATGCATGACTTGGTATATTTGTCTTGTTATACCATTTTGCTTTTAAAGAACGCCACACAAGAATCCCTCTCTAAATAGCTTTATGAGCAGCAAGTTTTCGAAAATATCTCCTTTTTGCCAAGTGAGTTTAAATTTTTGTTTTCTCCTTCTGAATATATTTCTCTTTTATGAAAACCTTACATTTTGTGAAAATCTATCTTTGTTTGAAAGAGGTGTGATAGTTTTGTTTTTCATTCCTAAATATTAACTCCTTGAGTTTAAGTTTTCTGTTAAAAAGTGACTGGGTTTAAAAGTTTCTTGTCAAAGTCGTTTCTAAATGTTGTGAATTTTCACAATTTTCTTCCTTACTCTATTTTGTACAAGGCACACTTTTTCAAATAACTTTGGCACTTTAAATTTGCTTTTAAAGAAGGTCGTGCAGATTATTCTGGAGTCTTTCACAAGTTTTTCTAATCTATTTCCTCATTACTTTTTGAGCAGCAAGTTTTTAAATATCTCTTTTTTTTACTCTCTTTTGTACAAGACTACTTTTTTCCAATCAACTTTGGGAGTTTAAATTTACTTTTAAAGAACGTCATGGAAAGTATTTAAGATTCTTTCACTAGTTTTTCCAATGTATTTCCTCATAACTTTATGAGCGGCAAGTTTTCAAATATCTCTTTTTTGCCAAATGAGTTTAGACTTTTGTTTTCTCCTTGTGGATATATTTCTTTTTCTTGAAAACTTTTTTGAAAGACATTTCGTGAAAATGTATCTTTGTTTGAAACGTGTGATACTTTTGTTTCGTCATCTTTCAATATTAACTTCTTGATTTTAATTTTCTGTTAAAGAGTAACTGGATTTAGAAGTTTCTCCTCAAATTCTTTTCCAAATGTTGCAAATTATGACAATTTTCTTGCTTACTCTATTTCGTACAAGACCTACTTTTTTCAAACCACTTTGGGAGTTTAAATTTGCTTTTAAAGAAGGTAATGCAAATCATGTCAGATTCTTTCACAAGTTTTTTTAATGCATTTCCCTATAGCTTTATGAGCAACAAGTTTCAAATATCTCTTTTTTGCCTAATAAGTTTTAAACTTTTCTTTTCTCCTTTTGAATATATTTCTCTTTTCTGAAAACCTTTTAAAAGACATTTTGTAAATGTCTATCTCTCTTTGCAAGAGCTGTGATACTTTTGTTTTGACCTTTCTGAATATTAACTTCTTGAGTTTAAGTTTTCTTTTAAAAGAGTATAACTGGATCTAAAGATTCTCCTTGAAGTTGTTTCCAAATGTTGCAAATTATGACAATTTTCTTTCTTACTGTGTTTTGTCAAAGACCCACATTTTTCAAACCACTTTGGGAGTTTAAATTTACTTTTAAAGAGTGTAATGCAAATTATTTCAGATTCTTTTGCAAGTTTTTCCAATGCATTTCCTCATAGCTTTATGAGCAGCAAGTTTTCAAATATCTCTTTTTTGCCTAATAAGTTTCATTTTGTTTTCTCCTTTGAAATATGTTATGACATATTGGAAAATCTATCTTTGTTTAAAAGAGTTGTGATAGTTTTGTTTTTCATTCCTAAATATTAACTCCTTGAGTTTAAGTTTTCTGTTAAAAAGTGACTGGGTTTAAAAGTTTCTTGTCAAAGTTGTTTCAAATGTTTGCAAATTATGATAATTTTCTTCCTTACTCTATTTTGTACAAGCACACTTTTTCAAATAACTTTGGGACTTTAAATTTGCTTTTAAAGAACGTCATGCAAAGATTTTTAGATTCTTTCACAATTTTTTTCTAATCTATTTCCTCATTACTTTTTGAGCAGCAAGTTTTTAAATATCTCTTTTTTGCCAAATAAGTCTAATTTTGTTGTCACCTTTGAATGTCTTTTTTTTTACAGTTCTTTATTATGACATTTTATAAAAATGTTATCTGTTTAAAAGAGCTGTGATACTTTTGTTTTGTCCTTTCTGAATACTAACTTCTTGAGTTTAAGTTTTATGTTAAAAGAGTTAAAAGAAATTCAAAGTTTCTCCTCAAAGTCGTTTGCACATGTTGCAAATTATGACAATTTTCTTCCTTACTCTGTTTTGTACAAGATCTACTTTTTTCAAACCACTTTGCGAGTTTAAATTTGCTTTTAAAGAACGTAATGCAAATTATTTCAGACTCTTCACAAGTTTTTCTACCGTATTTCATAAAGCTATGAGGAGCAAGTTTTCAAATTTCTCTTTTTTGCCAAGTAAGTTTTAAACTTTTGTTTCCTCCTTTCGAATATATCTCTTTTTTTGAAAACCTTTTTAGGGACATTTCATAAACATCTATGTCTGTTTGCAAGAGGTGTGAAACTTTTGTTTTGTCATTTTTCAATATTAACACTTTTGTTTTAACTTTTTTATTTTGTTATTTTGTTTTGTTTTGTTTTCCAAATGTTGCAAATTATGGCAATTTTCTTCCTTACTCTCTTTTGTACAAGACTATTTTTTTCAGTCAACTTTGGGAGTTTAAATTTGCTTTTAAAAAACGTCATGCAGAGTATTTTAGATTCTTTCACAAGTTTTTACAATGTATTTCCTCATAGCTTTATGAGCGGCAAGTTATCAAATATCTCTTTTTTGCCAAATGAGTTCAAACTTTTGTTTTCTCCTTGTGCATTTATTTCTCTTTCTTGAAAACTTATTGAAACACAATTCGTGAAAATCTTTGTTTGAAAGAGGTGTGATGCTTTTGTGTTGTGATTTCTAAATATTGACTTCTTGATTTTAAGTTTTCTGTTAAAGAGTGACTGGATTGAAAAGTTTCTCCTCAGAGCCTTTTCCAAATGTTGCGAATTTTGACAATGTTATTTCTTTACTCTGTTTTGTGCAAGACACTTTTTCAAACAACTTTGGCACTTTAAATTTGCTTTTAAAGACAGTCCTGCAAATTGTTCTGGAGTCTCTCACAAGTTTTTCTAATCTAATTCCTCATAACAGCAAGTTTTCAAATATCTCTCTTTTGCCAAATGAGTCTAATTTTGTTTTCTCCTTTGAATATATGTCTTTTTAGACAGTTCTTTATTATGACATTTCGTAAAAATGTTCTCCGTTTAAAGGAGCTGTGATAGTTTTGTTTTGTCCTTTCTGAAGAGCTTATGTTTTCTGTTAAAAGAGTATAACTGGCTTTAAAGATTCTCCTCAAAGTTGTTTCCAAATGTTGCAAATTATGACAATTTTCTTACTCTATTCTGTATAGGACCTACTTTTTTCATTGCTTTTAAAGAACGTAATGCAAATTATTTCAGATTCTTTCACAAGTTTTTCCAATGCATTTCCTCATAGCATTATGAGCAGCAAGTTTTCAAATCTCTTTTTTGCCAAATTAGTTTTAAAATTTTGTTCATTTCGTAGACATCTATGTCTGTTTGCAAGAGGTGTGATACTTTTGTTTTGTCATTTCTCAATATTAACATCTTGGTTTTAAGTTTTCTGTCAAAGAGTAACTGGGTTTAAAAGTTTACCCTTAAAGTCGTTTGCAAATGTTGCAAATTATGACAATTTCCTTAGTTACTTTGTTTTGTACAAGACCTACTTTTTTCAAACAACTTTGGGAGTTTAAATTTGCTATCAAAGAACGTCATGCAAAGCATTTTAGATTCTTTCACAAGTTTTTCCAATGTATTTTCTCATAGCTTTTAGAGCAGCAAGTTTTCAAATCTCTTTTTTGCCAAATAAGTTTAAACTTTTGTTTTCTCCTTTTGAATATATTTCTCTTTTTTGAAAACCTTTTTAAAGACATTTTGTAAAAATCTATCTCTATTTGAAAAGTGACGTGATACTTTTGTTTTGTCATTTCTTGATATTAACTTCTTGATTTTATGTTTTCTGTTGAAGAGTAACTAGATTTAAAAGTTTCTCCTCAAAGTCGTTTCCAAATTTTTTAAATTATGACAATTTTCTTACTTACTCTGTTTTGTACGAGACCTACTTTTTTTTCAAACAACTTTTGGAGTTTAAAATTGCATTTAAAGAAGGTCATGCAAATTATTTTGGATTCTTTCACAAGTTTTTCCAATGTATTTCCCACAACCTTATGAGCGGCAAGTTTTCAATTTTGCCAAATAAGTTTAAACTTTTGTTTTCTCCTTTTGGATATATTCTTCTTTTTTGAAAACTTTTTGAAAGATATTTTGTGAAAATCTATCTCTATTTGACAGAGGTGTGATACTTTTGTTTTGTCATTTCTATATACTACTTGATTTTAATTTTTCTATCAAAGAGTAACTGGATTTAAAAGTTTCTCCTGAAAGTTGTTACCAAATGTTGAGAATTATGACAATTTTCTTCCTTACTCTGTTTTCTACGACACACTTTTTCAAACATCTTTGGCAGTTTAAATTTGCTTTTAATGAAGGTTGTGCAAATTATTTTGGATTCTTTCACAAGTTTCTTCAATCTATTTCCTCATAACTTTCTAAGCAGTAAGTTTTCAAGTATCTATTTTTTGCCAAGTTTAAACTTTTGTTTTCTGCTTTGAATATATCTTTCTTTTTTGACAGTTCTTTATTATGACATTTCATAAAATTGTTCTCTGTTTGAAACAGTTGTGCTACTTTTGGTTTGTCCTTTCTGAATATTAACTCTTTGAGTTTAAGTTTTCTGTTAAAGAATATGACTGGATTTAAAGTTTCTCCTCAAAGTTGTTTCCAAATGTTGTCAATTATGACAATTTTCTTCCTTACTCTGTTTTGTACAAGACCTACTTTTTTCAAACAACTTTGGGAGTTTGAATTTGCTTTTAAAGAACATCTTGCAAAGTATTTTAGATTCTTTCACAGGTTTTTCCAATGTATTTCCTCATACCTTTATATTTCTTGATTTTAAGTTTTCGAGAAGTTTTCAAATCCCTCTTTTTTGCTCAATAAGTTTAAACTTTTGTTTTCTCTTTTGAATATTTCTCTCTCTTTTTTTTTTTAATAGTTCTTCATTATAGACATTTCGTGAAAATGTTCTCTGTTTAAATGAGCTGTGATACTTTTGTTTTGTCCTTACTGAATATTAACTTCTTGGGTTTATTTTCACCAAAAAAAAAAAAAAAAAACTTCTTGGGTTTAAGTTTTCTGTTAAAGAGTATAACTGGATTTAAAGTTTCTCCTCAAAGTTGTTCCCCAATGTTGCAAATTATGACAATTTTCGTCCTTACTCTGTTTTGTACAAGACCTACTTTTTTCAAACCATTTTGGGAGTATAATTTTGCTTTTAAAGAACGTCATGCAAATTATTTTAGATTCTTTCGCAAGTTTTTCCAATGTATATTCTCATCGCTTTATGAGCAGCAAGTTTTCGAGTATATCTATTTTGCCAAATAAGTTTAAACTTTTGTTTTCTCCTTTTGAATATCTTTCTTTTTTCACAGTTATTTATTATAGACATTTCATGAAAATGTTCTCTGTTTAAATGAGCTGTGATACTTTTGTTTTGTCCTTTCTGAATATTAACTTCTTGGGTTCAAGTTTTCTGTTAAAGAGTATAACCGGATTTAAAGTTTCTCCTCAAGGTTGTTTCCAAATGTTGCAAATTATGACAATTTTCTTCCTTCCTTTGTTTTGTACAAGACCTACTTTTTTCAAACAACTTGGGGAGTTTTAATTTGCTTTGAAAGAATGTCGTGCAAACTGTTTTAGATTCTTTCACATGTTTTTTTCAATGTGCTTCCTCATAGTTTTATGTGCAGCAAGTTTTCAAATATCTCTTTTTTGCAAAATAAGTTTAAAGTTTTGTTTTCTCCTTTTGAATATATATCACTTTTTTGACGATGCTTTTTTAAATTCATTTCGTGAAATTCTCTCTGTTTAAAGGAGGTGTGATACTTTTGTTTTGTCCTTTCTAAATATTAACTTCTTGAGTTTAAGTTTTTTGTTAAAGAGAGTATTACTGGATTTAATGTTTCTCCTAAAAGTTGTTTCCAAATGTTGCAGATTATGACAATTTTCTTCCGTTTTGTAAAGCAAGTTTTCAAATATTTCTTTTTTGCCAAATAAGTTGAACTTTATTTTTCTCCTTTTGAAATATCCTTTTACTTGTCTGAAGTTCTGACATTTCGTCAAAATCTCACTCTATTTTAAAGAATTGTGAGACTCTTGTTTTGTGTTAAAGCAGTTGACCTTCTTAATTTTTAGTTTTCTTTTAAATTGTAACTAGATTTGTCTTTTTAGACCATTTTTCTTTCAAAGAATGTCGCACAGAAATCTCTTTATTAATAGCTATATGAACAGCGAGTTTTCAAATATCTCTTTTTTGCCAAATTAGTTCAATTTTGTTTTCTCCTTTTGAATATATCTTTGTTTCTTTTGGAAAGTTTTGACATTCTGTAAAAATCTCTCTCTCTCTCCTTGTGGGAGAGAATGCAACGGGGTTTAAATTTTTCTTTCAAAATGTTTGTACGTGGTGGAAATGATTGTAATTTTCTTCCTTACTCCGTTTTGTTTGAGACCTACCATTTTCAATCAACATTGGATTGGGAGTTTACATTTGCTTTTAAAGAATGTCACGCAAATTATTTTAGATTCTATGTACAAGTTTTACCAAGTTATTTCTTTATAGATTTATGATCAGAAGGTTTGCAAGTATCTCTTTTTTCCCAAAACTTATATTTGTGTACCCCTCTATCTTGAAAGTTCTTATCTCTCTCTGTTTTAAATAATTTTGAGACTTTTCTGTTGTCCTTTCTAAATATTAACTTCTTGATTTGAAGTTTTCTATCCTAGAGCAATCGGATTTGAAGTTTTCTTCCATAATTGTTTGTAAATGGTGGAAATGATGGCATTTTTATTCCTTACTCTGTTTTGTACGACACTTACTATTTTCAAGACATGTGAATTAATTTAGATTTTGTCACAAGTTTCTCCAATCGATTTCTCAATAGCTTGATGAGAATTAATTTTCTTTTAAAGAATGTCATGTGAATTATTTGCAAATCTCTCTTTTTTGCCAAAAGAACGTACACTACTGTTTTGTCCTTTTTTGTATTTTTAAAAGTTGTGCTAAAACAGGTTTCATAGTATATCTCTCTGTTTTAAAGAATTGTGAGTCTTTTATTTTGTTTTTTCAAAATATTAACTTCTTGATTTTAGGTATCCTGTCTTTAAGTAACTGGATTCAAAATATTTTTCTAAAGTTGTTTCAAATGTTTTGTTAAATAGATTATTCTATTTTAAAAATTACAATAGCTTTGTTTTGTCCTTTCTAAATATTAACTTCTTGAATTAAGTTTCTTGCCTTTTGAGTGACTGGATTCAATGATTTCATTAAAAGTAGTTTCCAAATCTCGCAAATTATGGCAATTTTCCTCCAAACAAGACCTATTGTTTTCAAACAACATTGGGAGTTTAAATTTGCTCCTAAAGAACATCATGCAAATTATTTTAGATTCTATCACAAGCTTTCTTACTGATTCTGAATTACTTTATGAAGCTTGCTAGTATCTCTTTTATGCTCCAAAAAACTTGAACTTTTGTTTTATCCTTTATCTTTTATCTCTCTGTTTTAAAAGTTCTTTTTTAAATAGATTTCTTAATATCTCTATGTAATCAAGAATTGTGACCATATGATTTCGTCCTTTCTAAATATTGACTTATTGAATTTTCTGTTTTTGAGAAACTGGATCTAAAGTTTTCTTTGAAATTCATTTCCAAATGTTGCAAATTTGGGCAAGGCCTACTATGTTTCCAAATTATATTAGATTCTGTCACAAGATATTCCAACCTCTTTCTCAATAGCTTAATGAGCAGAAGGTTTGCATGTATCTCCTTTTTTCCAAAAAAGATCTTTGTTAAAGAGATTTCCTAATATTTCTCTCAGTTTTAAGTAATTCTGATACTTTTGTTTTCTCCTTTCTTAATATTAAAGTTTTCTGTCAAAGAGCAATCAGATTTAAAGTTATCTAATAAAGTCGTTACCATATATTGCGAATCATGGCAATCTTTTTCCTTACTCTGATTTGTACAAGACATACTATTTTTAAAGCAACATTAAGTGTTTAAATTTGCTTATAAAGAACATCTAGCAAATTATTTTATTATCTATGACAAGTTTTTCGAATTCATTTCTCCATAGCTTTATGAGCAAAAGGTTTGCTAGTATTTCATTTTCTTCAAAAAACTTAGACTTTTGTTCTCTCCTTTTGTATTCTTATCTCTTTAATTTAAAAGGTTCCTTGTTAAAGAGATACCCTAATATGTCTTTCTGTCTTAAAGGATGTGAGAATTTTATTTTTTCTTTTTCTACATATTAAGTCCTTGATTTTATGCTTTCTGTTTTCAAGTAACAGGATTCGAAGTTCTTTTTTTTCCAAAGTTGTTTTCAAATATTGAAAATCTTGGCATTTTTCTTCCTTACTTTGATTTGTATAAGACCTACTATTTTTCATACAACATTGGGAATTTAAACTTTTATGTTAAAGAGATTTCCTAATATCTCTCTCAGCTTTAAAAAATTGTGGGACTTTGTTTTTGTCTCTTTTTAAGTATTAAGTTCTTGATATTAAGTATTCTGTCATTGAGTGACCGGATTTAAAGCTTTCTTTCAAAGTGGTGTACAAATGTTGCCAATTTTGGCAATTTTTTCCTTACTCTGTTTTTGTACAAGACCAACTATTTCCAAACGTGATTGAGAGTTTAAATTTCCTTTAAAATTTCCAATCTATTTTTCAATAGGTTTTTGAGCAGAAAGTTTGGTAGAATCTCTTTGTTAAAGAGATTTCCTAATATCTCTCTCTGTTTTAAAGAGCTGAGAATTTCTTTGTTAAAGAGGTTTTTGAGCAGAAAGTTTTCTGTCTCCAAGTAATGGATTTCAATTTTTTTTTCCAAATGTTGAAAATCTTGGCATTTTTCTTCTTACTCCGTTTTGTACGAGACCTACTATTTTTCAAAAAAAAAAAATTGGGATTTTAAATTTGCCTTTAAAGAACTTCATGCAAATTATTATGGATACTATCACACGTGTTTTCAATCTATTTTGCAATGGGTTTATGAGCAGAAGGATTGCTAGAATCTAATTTTTTGCCAAAAATCAGACTTTTGTTTTCTCCTTTTTGTGTACTTATATCTCTCTGTTTTAAAAGTTCTTTGTTAAACAGATTCCCCCATCATCTCTTCCTGTTTTAAAGAATTCTGAGACTTTTGTGTTGTCATTTCTAAATATTAGCTTCTTAATTTTAAGTTTTCTATTAAAAAGTAATTGGGCATAAAGTTTCTTTCAAAATTTTTTGTAAATTGTGGAAATGAAGGTTATTTTCTTCCTTACTCTGTTTTGTCCAAGATCTGCTATTTTCAATCGACATTGAGATTTCAATTTGCTTATAAAGAAGCCATGCAAATCATTTTAGATTCCACAAATTTTTCCAGTCTATTTTGTAATAGCCTTGTGAGCAGAAGGTTCGCAAGTATCTTTTTTTCCCCCATATCTTAAAACTTCTGTTTTCTCCTTCTATCCACTTATTTCTCTGTTTGAAAAGTTCTTTGTTAAACAGAATTCTTTTTTAAAGAATTCTGAGACTTGTTGTGCTTTCTAAATACTAACTATTGATTTTAAGTTTTCTATCACGTAGCAACCAGATTGAAAGTTTTCTGTCATAACCATTTGTAAATGGTGGAGAAATGATGGCATTTTTCTTCCTTACTCTGTTTTGTATGAGATTTACTATTTTAAAAAACCATTGGGAGTTAAATTTGCTTTTAAAGAACGTCATGGATATGACCCACAAATAAAAAGAAAAGAAAAAGAATGTCATGTAAGTTAATTTAGACTCTATCACAAGATTTTCCAACCAATTTCTCAATAGCTCATGAGTAGTAGGTATGCAAATCTCTGTTTTTTGCCAAAAGAACGTACACTATTTTTTTGTGTTTTGTATTTTTAAAATTTCTTTGTTAAATAGATTTTCTAATAGATATCTCTGTTGTGAGACTTCTATTTTGTTTTTTCAAAATATATACTTCTTGATTGTAAGCATCCTGTCTTCTAGTAACTGTATTCTTTTTTTTTTCAAAAGTCGTTCCAAATGTTTTTTTAAAAATATATCCCTCTTTTTTATAAATTGCAAGACTTTTGTTTTTTCCTTTCTAAATATTAACTTCGACTTTAAGCTTCCTGCCTTTGAATGACTGGATTCAACGTTTTCATTAGAGTAGCTTCCATATATTGCAAATTATGGCAAGCTTCCTCCAAACTCTGTTATGTACAAGGCCTACTATATTCAAACAACATTGGGAGTTTAAACTTGCTTCTAAAGGACGTCATCCAAATTATTTTAGATTCCATCACAAGTTTATCCAACTATCTCTCAATAGCTTTGTGAGCAGTGTGTTTGCAAATATCTCTTTTGTGCCACTTTTGTTTTCTCATTTTGTTTACTTATCTGTATTTTAAAAGTTCTCTGTTAAAGAGATTTCCTTTTTTTTTCTCCATTCTAAAGAATTTTGAGATTTATAATTTTTTCCCTTATAAATATCTACTTCTTGATTCCCCTCAAGCTGGAGCATGTTTTCTGGAATTCAAAGTTGTTACATATGTTGCATATAATGACAATTTTCTTCCTTACTCTATTTTGTACAAGACCTACTATTTTCAAACATTGTGAGTTTAAATTTGCTTGTGATAGAACAACACCTTTTTGTGATTGCGCCACTTCGATTCCTAGGAAATATTTCAATTTTCCTAAGTCATTAATTTGAAACTGCTGCTGAATATAGGCTTTTAGCTCAGCTATACCAACCAAGTCATCTCCCGTGATGATAATATCATCAACATACATAATCAAGAATAGTTTGCCTCCTCCTGATTGTTTATAAAAGAAAGAATGATCATTTCCACATATTGATAGCCCAAAGACAGTACAACCTTAGAAAATCTTCCAAACCATGCTCGTGGAGACTGTTTCAAACCATATAAAGATTTTTTTAATTTGTAAACTAGTCCAGACTTCCCCTGAGCAACAAACCCTAGAGGTCGCTCCATATAAACTTCCTCATGGAGAGTGCCATGCAAGTAAGCATTCTTAACATCAAGCTGAAATAAATGCCAATTATACGTTGCAGCAAGAGAGATCAAAATACGAACATAAGTAAGTTTGGCAACAGGAGAAAATGTGTCTAAATAGTCAACCCCATATACCTGAGCATACCCTTTTGCAACAAGTCTTGCTTTTAAACGAGCAAGAGAACCATCGAGGTTAACTTTTACGGCATACACCCATCGACAATCAATAGCAGTTTTGTCTAGAGGAAGTGGTACTAAGTCCCAAGTTTGATTAATCTCGAGCCTGTAATTCTTCTTTCATTGCTGTCCTCCAGCCAGAACTTTGTAACGCCTTAGCGACAGACTTGGGGATAGGATATTGTTCAACAGTAGTTAAAAAGGCTTGAAAAGTAGGAGACACAAGTGAGAAATAAAATTTGCAATAGAATGTTGAGTACAAGTACGTGTACCTTTGAGATGAGCAATAGGAAGATTAAGATCAAATACAAGAGGAGGGACAGCTAATGGCTGATCTGGACCAGAAGAAGAAGACGACGTAGTAGTGACATGAGGAGTGGGGGGAGTAGTAGTAGCAACACGATGACGTCGAGTATAAACTTAGAGAGGAGGTGGTTTCTCTGTAGTTACTGGTGAAACATTTGGAATAGTAGACCGAATGGTGGTCACATACAAGTCTTCATCTAATTCAGACACATCAAATTGAACATTATGATAAGGAGTGGATTCGAAAAATGAAACATCAGCTGTTACAAAATATTTTCTCAGTAATGGAGAATAACAGTGATATCCCTTTTGAGTGCGGGAATAACCCATAAACATACACTTGAGTGCCTTGGGATCAAGTTTTGATACTCCAGGTTGATGATCACGAACAAAATAGACACAACCAAAGATACGGGGTGGTACGACAAACAGTGGTTTACTAGGAAACAAGGAGGAAAAAGGAATACCACCTTGCAGAATAGAAGAAGGCATGCGATTAATGAGATAACATGCAGTTAGAACAGTATTAGACCAAAAGGTTTTCGGTACCTTCATCTCAAATAACATGGATCTAGTAACTTTCAATAAATGCTTATTCTTCCATTCAGCAACACCATTTTATTGTGGAGTATTAGGACAGGAAGATTCATGGATCATACCATGTTGAGTCATAAAATCAGAAAAAGATGTGGAAAAATACTCCTTATCATTATCAGAACGCAGAACTTTAACATGCATGCCAAATTGAGTTTAAATTTTAGATATAAATGCACGAAAAATAGAAAATAATTCTGAACGATCTTTCATTAAATATAACCAAGTAACTCTAGAATAGTCATCAACAAAAGTAACAATATCTGAAACCCGAATTGGAAACCACATGACATGGACCCCAAATATCTGAATGAACTAATAAAAAAGGAGATGCTGATCGTTTAGTGACTTGAGGTGTATGACTAACACGATGTAATTTGCCAAGTTGGCATGACTCGCACTCTAGACTAGAAAGAGATTGAAAACTTGAATCCAACTCTTGAGGACTATGTAGAGAAGGATGACCAAGACGACAATGGATTTGATGTGGGGACGCAACACTTGTGCAAGCAACTGAAGAAGCATCTTCAAGTACATACAACCCTCCTTCCTCACGTCCTCTACCAATCGTCTTTTTCGTAGCCAGATCCTGGAATACACAAGAATCAGGATAAAAAGTTACTGAACACTGAAAGTTTTTGGTTAACTTACTAACAGACATTAGGTTAAATGGAAGTTGTTGAAGATAAAGCACTGAGGACAAAGGTAATGAAGGACTTGGGTTAACTGTGCCAATTCCCCACATGTGTAGGTGACCCATTGGCTTAAAGTAACTATGGACGAAGATGGAGAAAAAGAAGAAAATATACTTGAAAGACCTGACATATGATTAGAAGCCCCTGAATCAATGATCCAAGGACGAGAAGTAGCCGAAAGGCATGCAGTAGCATTACCTGTCTGTGCCAAAGTAGCAGTGGAAGAAACAGGCTGTGAGATTTGAGACTGTGTGTACCGAACATATTCCTCACCAGACATAACCACCACCTTGTCTTCAGATGATTGTGGAGTAGGGTTAATATTAGATGCCGTATTAGTAAATTGTAGCAAAATTTTTGAATATGACCAGATTTGCCACAATAATGACAAACTCGTGTAGTTCCCAAATTTGAATATGACCAGGTTTGCCACAATAATGACAAATTTGTGTAGTTCCCAAATTATCAGTAGATATATGGAATTTGTCCATAAGGATGCTGATTACCTTGACCTCTCCCTATTCCAATGCCTCGGCCTCCTCCTCGGACACCACGCCCACTATATCCACCACGGGTTCCTCCATCACTCCTATTACCACTACTAGTTCGAGTCTGGGACACAAGGGCTGAACTCCCCACCATAGATGATGTATCTTGAGAGGACTCACGAGATACTCGAAGAACTCGAGCAAATGTATTTGTGAGTGATGGTATATTCTCTCCTCCAAGAATCTGAGATCTAACATTTTCACACTCAGAACCAAGACATCTTAAGAATCCCATTACAGCCAATTGTTCCCTTTGACGTTGCATTTGTTGCATTTGTTGAATATCAGCTGAAATAGGGAGAACAGCATTCAACTCCTCATACAATCTCTTACAGTCTACAAAGCACTAAGTAATAGAGCGCCCCTTTCTTTCAAATCGATAAAACTCCTGCGATAGCTCATAAATCCATGACAAATTATCTTGGCCAGAATACAGCACATTCAAATACTCCCATAGTTCTCTCGATTTGTATCAACATGAGTTACCATGTCAACTATATTACTCTCTATAGAATTCAACATTTGACTAAGAATGCGTGCATCAACACCATCCCAAGTTACATCATCTCTGGGCTTAAACTCAGTTAAGTGTCTATGTTGCTTCCTGCCTGTCAAAGTAAGCTTCACGATTTTCTTTCATTGGTGGAAGTTAGCACTACCTGCGAGCTTCTTATCAGTAATTCGATTAGATGAAGAGGAAATCACCTCAGTCATCACAGTATTACTCTTCTCATTATCTCCTTCAATTGCACCTTTCGAGTGATCGCCCATTTTCCAAATAAAAATAAGTAAACTCTGACCTTAGCTTTCGTCAAACAACTCAGCCTCAATAATTCAATAACCCAATATTACCACTACCAAATAAAATGATAGAAGCTACCACACAGCTTTCAAATCATCAAATAAATAACTACACTATACCCAAGCAGCAACTTGCTTCATCACACGTCTCAAACAAATTAATCAGCCAAATTAGCAACTTTAAAGCACATTCTAACTCACAAAATCATCCTGAAATCATCCCGATGAGTGCTACTGCACTCTGTCGCTACAGCAACCCACAAGATCATCCCGAAATCATCCTCTCGTCGCTACGCTCTCGTCGCTTTCTCTCTCTAGGTTTTCCCTCTCCTTCACCGACCTCACGTACAAGAAGCGGCACAACTACACCATCAAATCCAACCAGCATAGGGTCATCAAAACCCCTGGTAGGTTAGCAAATCGCACAAGCACGAGCGTGCTGAAGTCGTGCAAGCGAGCTGAGCGAGTGTGAGCGCGCCACGCGAGCAGCACAATCAAGCCGTGCAAGCAGCGTGAGCGGCGCGAGTCGAGCAAGCCGCGCGAGAGAGAAGCCCTATTCCGGTGAACGGCGGTGATCCGGCTAGTCGACGGCGGTCCGACGAATCGACGGCGGCGAGCGGCTGCTCCGTCATCTAGGTTAAGCCCTAGGCTCTGATACCATGTGACGAAAACTTAATACGTATTATTCAATAAAATTTAATATATAGACATAAAAAATAAACCCTAAAGTGGTAAAGACTAATTTACCCTTCTTACTCCTAACACTTTTGAAGAATGTCATGCATATTATTTTAGATTCTATTACAAGTTTTTCAATTTATTTCTCATTAGGTTTATGAGCAGGAAGTTTTCAAATATCTTTTTCTGCAAAATAATTTAAAACTCTGGTTTTCTCCTTCTCTATATAAGTTTGTTTTTTAAAAGTTCTTTCTCAGAGAGGTTTTGGAACATGTCTGTCTGTTTTTAAGAATAGCGAGACTTCTTAATTTTCAGTTTTGGTAACTGGATTGCAATTTTCTATATATTACTAAGACCTGTTATTTTGAAACAAAATTTGGAGTATAAATTTGCCTTTAAAGAACATAATGCGCATTATGGTAGATTTTATCAAGTGTTAGTCGAATCTATTTCTCAGTTGCTTTATTAACTGCAAGTTTTTAGATATCTCAATAGCAATGGTAGTTAAGATAAGTAAGATGATCTACTTGATTGTTGAGAGAGCATTGTCAACAAGGTTCCGAATTGGCATTTGACAATTTCACATTTCCCTCGCTCATTATTTTTTAGATGATCAAGTGGTTTTTTGGGCTAACTAAAGGAGGAGAATGTCTAGGCTGCTAAATTTCGACTTATCTTGGCTTTCTTGGGTTAGCAAAATTTAAGGACAAAGTAATAATAGTGTCTAGTGATAAGTGGAAGGATTGATATGTCCATTGATGGTGTTTAGATTGGAGAGCTGCAAATGAGTTGTCCATGTGGTGTTCTGGAAAATGGTTTTTGGTGGCTGACTGGTAAGATTGATCATAGAGAGATCACTGACATTAGAGTATGACAACTGGTGGGGGGCGAAGGATGGTTGACAAGGATGGGTTTTGATTGATATCTGGTGGAAATTTGTCGACTAGCTATTATACCATTAGAAAGCCCTAGTATGCTCTCGAGGTCTCAGTGTGGTGAGCTGGAAAATGGTTTTCTGTGGCTGACCGATAAGATTGATTATAGAGAGATCACTGAAAATAGAGTATGACACTACCGGTGGTGAGCGAAGGATGGTGGACAAGGATGAGTTTTGATTGAAATATGCTTTCTACTTCTGCTATTTGTACGTTGTGAATTGGCATGTTCTACTCATTTGTTTATCCCCTTATTATGGGTTTTGCTGCTTGACCTTGCTCTATCTTAACAAAGAAAACAGTGGATCTATATAAATTCAAATCAAGATAGGTATTTCAAGAAAGAAATTTTTTGAAATTTTTCTTTGTTACTAGATTTTCTTGTGATTACTACTCCAGTCATTTTCCTTTTCATGTTTGCTGGGTCTTTGTATGGAATAGGAGATTCGGCAGCTATATTGATCTTGTTAGTTGATTATTGGTTGGAGGTTGATGTGAAAACAATTTGTGTAATTTTGAGGAAGTATAATTTGCAGTGAGTAGATGTTATAATATTAAAATATTTAGCTATGGAATGGTCTCTATAATTTTGCATGCCTATTGATCGAAACTCCACTTTAGGGTCGAGAAAAGCTGAGTGATAAGGGTAATGATGGTCTTCACTGGGATTGAATATGAAGTTTGGAAGAAGAAAAGTGACAGGATGTAGGACTAAAGCGGTTTTAAGAGCTTTATGTAATGTTAAATTAGTGGATATTTGATAATACTTTGGTTATGTTCAAATTTTTTACTTATTATGGTGTGAAACCTAGAAGGATAAATGAAATGATTCATATGATTTTGCTTGATTATTGAGGATGATGAGCGGCAACTTTGAGGATGAATATTCATTTAAGAGGCTAAGTTAAATAAAAACAAATATAGAACCAGACAGCTTCCAGAGCAAGTGATTTTGATCATTTTTTTGGAGGTATATTGATTACAAAAATTATTATTATCATTTTGGGTGAGTGTTTCAAATTGACGTTTGACGTGTTTTCGGCTGTAAAATTTGCTTGACTTGCAAGAGATAGTTTACTGGACAGAAGTTTGTCAATTTATGAAATGAGCCACCCAAATGCCAAATGAAAATTGTATATCTTTTAATTCTCATTAGGAGAGCTTTTTTTCTGTCACAACTAATGTGTTCTTTGTAAATGGTATGAATACTTGCGGCAAGGACAAAACTTTTTCTGACTTCTTTTTAACAAAAAAATGTCAAGACAAACACATTAAGTTATTTTTGGATGACACCATATGTTAAATTATGTGGTCCTTGGATTTTTAACTCAATAGTCCTCTGTCATTTTCACTTTGATTGGGCTACTTTTCTGTCTTAAGCATATGTACGTTTTCCAAAGAAACCAATATAAGATCAAACTAAATTCCACCCGGTTAGTTTGTGAGACCATTTGGCAGGAGCTGAGGGAATTATGTTTGGCGATTTGATGAGCTATCAGATTTAGTGATGGACTAGAGACGAGGGAACTATGTTGATTTTGTGAGTTGATTGTGGAATGGTTTTAATAATTTTGGATATTGAGTCATTGGTTCCTCTGAGTTGATTGTTGGAGTATTGATTTCTCTAACTTTTGCACTTGAGTTGATTGAGGAATCATTTAAATAGAGCCTTGGGTGATTATTTAAGCTCGACGTTAGGATGATTGTTATTATTTTGGGTGAGTATTTGACATTGATCTTTGGCAACTTTCAAGGGTGAAATTCATTTGAGGTGATGAGATGCTAGTGTCCTGACTTTAGGGAGAAACATAGAGCAGAATAATTTTGGGTAGATGTTGTGCAGTGGCGGACTTTCCACATTTTATCAGTGGGTGCAAATAAACTGGGCAGGACAAAGTGAATACCTAAAACGTTGAATTATTGAAATCAGTTATTTTCTGGGATTTTTAAAGAAGAATGACTGTCGGAGTACTGATTTTATAGAACATAAGCTACTTTGCTAGTGTCCTGTTTTCTGAAGTTGATATAGAGTCATAGGTTCCCTTGAGAAATTTTGTGGTTGATGTTTTGCAAATTAGTTAGCAACTCCATAAGGGGCTTAACGTGCTATATTATTTGAATCTCCATTTAGTTTACCCTTTGGTGTTCCTTCTTGATCTTGCTTTGTCTTAATATAACAAAAAGGGATCTATATAAATTGGAACCATGAGCAATTCTGTCAGGAAAGAAAATTATAGATCGAACATTTGCCTTTTGTTGGCTATATTATTTTGTGATTACTGTTGCAATCGTGTTCCTTTTCACGTTTCCCTGATCTTTATATAGACACAAATATTGGGTGGCTATGTCAATCTTCTGTATACTATTGAAGTGATTTTATTTTTCATGTTTTCTACTGTTTTGATGGCTCTGTTTGTAAACCTTTGTGACTCTAGCGAGTTTCTCTGCGCAAGGTTATTATTTTACTTTTGAAAAAAGCAGTATTGTCCCACTTAAGGGGAGTAATCACGTCCAGTCGAGCTGATAATAATGCCAAGCTTGATCTTGAAGCTCGTTTGTGTTAGAATTTCTGCCTGAACTTGCCTTAATAGAGAATCGAAATAATCGAGCTTAAGCTAGATTACAAATCAATACTCTTTAAGCTATCAAGCTTAAATTAGATTAAAATCAATGCTCTCAAGCTTGACCTTATATACTCTCAATCGAGTATATGATTTGTTTTTGTGACTATGTGACTAGCAAAATATTAATGAAAAAACAAAAGCTCTATTAAGCTTACAAGCCTGTCAAGCTGATTCGGACTCGATAAGATACTTAAGTAGCTCAGACTTTGAGCTTGACTTGAAACCATATGAGGTGATTTCTCAAGTCAAGCCCCAACTACTCTCTCGACATGATTTCACCCTTGTCCCATTGTATACGAGATGGATATCTCATTATTTTTCCTAAATCTCATAATATCTTGTTCTTTAACAGTAATTGTGTTTTGTTCAGGTGATTATGGATAAAGCATCCTGTAGTAAGAATTTGGTCTTCAGGTGGGCAGGTTTTATGAGAGAGAGAGAGAGAGAGAGAGGGTACAAGTTCACACTCGCTTTGAGCAACTGATTTTAATTATAGTCAGCTTATAATTTTGGCAATGTATTTCATATCAATATGCAACTGATATAGTTAACTAATCTACCTTAAGTGGATATTTGTGAATAAGTTCAACACTATATTTTGACAAATTTTTGTTTGACCAATTTAATTGTAGATTATCCATTCATTCATCCGGTACTTGTTTTTATTCATTGCATACATGGTTATAGTTGTGTAGTGATAATGCACGACTTACATCTTAAATGAATTTAGCTCATTTTCGGGAAAGGTAGTTAAATACTCGTGGTTTAAATTAAGTTGATTATTACTGAAGTGAGCAAATGATGAAGAAATTTGACATGGTTGATTTGCACTCGTAATGATTTTTATGGCAGTGAAGTACCTGGATTTTATGACGTGTTTGTGAATTTTTGTTATGATACATGCTGATAAAAGATGAAATCATTGACATGTTAGATTGGCATTGGGCTATAAGTACTTGAACTATGTAGAATATGTCCCTCAAGGGATTGACTTTTTCTATTGTATGCATTTAAATAATTGAGAAATAAGGTAAAAATATATTATGGCGATACCTCAAAATGTTATGTAATTACTCATTGAATGTTACTATGCTATTTTGCTCTTGGTAAGATTATCTCATACCTTAAACATAGAGATTTCATTTATTGTGCTTAGGATCCTTTCAAAATACGTTATAGATTAGTAGAGTTTTTGGAGTTTAGATTTGTGCTTTTGAATCTCTTTTAAGGTTTGGATCACAGTATACAACAAGAGTAGAGGTGTATATTTTATGTAGGGAGTATTGATTATGTATATTTTGTACATCATCTGAGGCGAAATTATTTTTCATTTGAAGTTCAAATTTTATGGGAATTTCAAGTGGTGACAATTTTTGGTATTAGAGCGAGGTTTATGGAGTGATAAAATAGAATTAGATAGAGTGTGGATATAGACTTTGAGTTTCATGATTAATTTGGTGGAGGAATTGTTGAAATAATAAGTTCGAAAGCAAGATTAATAGGTTATTTGATAAGTTATGATCTTTGGGAATTTTGTATATCTGATGGAGCCATGAATCCTAGTATTGGTTGATTTACATCATGGTTAGAGTGGATTTTAGAAGTGTTTAAGTTTTAATTTAAACCTCAGGCAATGAGTGATTGTCTTTTTGGTGTTTGGATATTTTCACCTAGTCGCAAGTTATTGTGTCTGTCATAAGTATTCAATATGAAATGGTTGAGATTTAGTTACTGGTGAAATTAGGCAAATTTAGATCATAAAACACAAACTTTAAGGTATTAATTTATAATAATAGTGGACGATCCTTTAGTGATATGTCACGATCAATTTTATGACAATTTATGATCTTTAGGCGTAAGTCGTGATTTTGAGGATTACATCGTAGTCGGAGGAGATTAAAAGGAGAATTTATATTGGAAGTCTCAATAGGTTGCATGGTGATATTTAGTATAATAAGAATTGATCTTAGGAGAAGTAAGCTTGAAAATTAAATTTCCTTCGGTGTGACAGGTGTGATCTTCGTAACTGTAGGTTGTGATATTTTGAGTAGTATATTATGATCTTTCATTAAAGAGTTTTGCGGAACTAGTAGGCAAGATCTTCATAACTGTAGGTTGTGATCTTCACAGTTGTAGGTTATGATCTTTTGAGTAGTATATTATGATCTTACTTTAAAGAGTTTTGCGGAACTAGTAGGCAAGATCTTCATAACTGTAGGTTGTGATCTTCATAGTTGTAGGTTATGATCTTTTGAGTAGTATATCATGATCTTACTTTAAAGAGTTTTGTGGAACTAAGTAGCTAAGATCAATTTCAACTGAGGTTTCATATGTAAGTCGAGTTGATTGAATTTTATTGAAAAGTAGATGAGTTCAAATTTTGGTGATTTAGTAAGTTATAGGCATTCAATCTTAAGTGATGACTTTTTGAGTGGTGACATTTTTATGAGGATTTGTGGTATAAATATAAGTTCTTGTTTTGGTGATCCTTGTCCTGGAGAGGAATACGGTACATTGCATTTGGAGAAAGTTGAGATAAAATTCGAGGAAGTAGATCTTATCTTAGTGTTATGATTCAGAATACCATAGTCGTATTCAAGTATAGTGACGTTAGGAGTGTTTAGGGTGCATTAAAAGTTTTTTTTTTTTTTTTTGGTGAAAGGTAATAAATATATCGAGGAGAGGCGAAAAGTTAATAATTCCATTTTGCTTGAAGGAGTAATTTCGAACTAATGCTATCAATGAGCTCTACTTGAGGAGTTATTAAGAACATTAAAAGTATTTGGAGGTTTTTATACAATACACGAGTTGATTTAGACGAAATCTTAATGTGGATGTTGTGATATCCTAAGGCTGTCTTAATTTCAAGGAGTCACATAGGACGATATTTGCCTTGTTTGTAAGCGTAGTTAACTATCAATGGTAGTATAAATGCTTGGTTCGTATTTTGTAGTATGGACCACCAATCAATCAATGAACACTAATTGTTCAATTTTATCTTCCTAGTATCTTTATGCTCTAGCGTCTTTTTACATGGCTGATCATGATTGCCTCTAGTATTTGTACTTTTAATTTTCTCATCAATTCGCGTTCCTATCTAAGAATTAGCAAAGGACCATCATATCTTTTGTCGATTGGTTTAGCGATCTATCTTTTGAAAGATGCATTGTCAGCCCTTTCCGACAATTCATTTACAAATCCAATGAACGATACAAAATGGTTCCATTTCCATATATTGAACCTTGAACCAAAGTGCACCCAAAAAAATGAACTTCCAATAAAGGCTTTGATATATCTATCGGGATGTTTATCGAGATGTCAATATTGCATTGAGAAATTGACCTTGTTCAAGCTTTGATTTAATTTCATTTGGTGTCAAATAGATTTGTTTAACCGTCCTAGTGGTGATCTACAGATCTAGGCCTAGCCCGTCTAAAGTTTTGCTCGAGTGCCCCTAAAGTCTCATGTTCTATGTCTATGCACTGTCTACATGAAATTTACATTGGCATTTCAGTTTGTTCAAATGTAGACTTGTCATTGTTTGATTAACTTTTGTTCTTATTCGTCTTTTTAAATTTTCATTGATGAACAACCCTACTAACTGCATTGGGAAAAGAATTTTTATCTACTTTCAGTTTTGTGCATGATTATGCCAGTGAAGTGTCTCCGGTAATAATTTTTATTGCTTGACCAATTAGATCAGTGTCATGTATTCCATCAAATGTTTTTATTCATTAGGACTTTCCTAAGATTGGCGATGTAAACTTTATCCGTCACTTGATGGCATAAAGATTAAATGAAGAGAAGGTATTGTCTTCATTCGGTGCAGGTGGGTTCAACCTACATGCACTGTTAGATCATTTAAGTCATACATAAGGTCCCCTAACGGCTGAACTAGGCAAAGTACCGAACGGTACTTCTCTCTGATGACTTGGACTAATCATATATAGGGGTGTTATGGCTTAAAATCATCAGCTAACAATGTATGGGAAAGCGCAAATCAGATTTTTTAACATGTTTTGCTGGTAAAGGACCTCGTGATATACTTTAATTACTATACACTCTACGTAATGGAAGAACAAGTCGAACTAATATCTTGTGCATGGAGTTCTCTTACTGGCAGCAAACTCTTAATTCATAAATGCAGAACACTTAAAGATATTGGAAACAAGTTATACATAGTTTAGCACAAGAGACTACCTTTCCTTTCCTGAATTTACTTGCCCGAATGCATTGTCTACATGGGCATCCACCAGTGACTGATGGCTTAATCGTGGCCTTAAAAGAGATTTTTGAATGAGAACTTAAACTCACTATGCCATTGCCAGCAGAACTCTAATGTCGGTTTAGATAGCGCAGCCAAAACAAGGACTTGAAACGAGAACGGGAAAAAGTTGTCCAATAAATGCTAGCAGTTACAAATTGATTTGGTGTAGGCGTTTTGTCAAACACGTCAAAGTTGGTAGCCCCAGACATTTATGTTTCTCCTTAATGTATTCGAGCTAAATCTCAATATGTGGTTGCAGGGATGCAAACTAATATGATAAATTATAAGTCTTTTCCCCCGTCTTTAGGCTCTTTGTAGATTCTGAAGCCCACCACCAATTCTCTAGCAACGTAAGGCCTAGGATTTTGGGCAAGTTTGCTCTTAGGACGCACAATTCTAGCTCAAGCATTCGAGGCCAGATTCTTATGCACGACTTCGACTCAGGAGTGAAGGAAAATGATTGTCGGCCCACTTTTCCAGCCCATTCATGGGTGGAGGCTATAGACAAAACTCAAAAACTCAAAATCAGAAGGAAAAAGTTTGTACCATAATAGAGCACAGGCACGGCACGCTAATATAAAACTAGGCGAACCTAAAGAGAGCACAAGAATGTTAGATTGAATGATTCGACCTGTATCATCGTCAAATATAGGATTTTGGAACTACTATGGCTTTGGTTTAAGGTTTTTAATTTTAGGACGTGGGCTCCCGGACGGCCGCCCGTGTGGGCACATCTCGATTTGTTCCAATTAGCCATGTAGTATCGTGCCATGCCGGCCAAGCCATTATGATGCTAATCCAGAATATGGGCCTATATTGTTGCTGTGCTTATTAGGAGTTTGATGCATTTGATGAATTTTACTCGACCCGATATAGCTTATGATGTATGTAGACTGAGTAGATATACACAAAATCTCAATGATGATCATTGGACTGCTTTGAGCAGATTAATGAAATATTTAAGAGAAACCATGAATTATGGTATTTTATATAATGGATTTCCCACTGTATTAGAAGGATACAGTGATGCTAATTTGATTTCGAATTCAGATGAGACAAAATCCACTAGTGGATATGTGTTTACCCTTGGTGGAGGTGCTGTAACTTGGAAGTCAACCAAACAAACAATAATTGCTAAATCCACCATGGAGTCAGAGTTTGTGACTCTAGAATTGGCTAGCAATGAGGTTAAGTGGTTAAAGAACCTCTTAGCAGATATTCCTTTGGGAATGAAACTGACACGTTCTATGTCTATGCACTGTGATTGCCAAGCGGCAATAGCCATTACAAAGAATAAAACTTTCAATGGTAAAAATAGACACATCAAATTGAGACATGATGTAGTAAAGCAGTTGCTTAAAGATTGAATTATATCCATTGATTTTGTAAAGTCAAAAGTGAATTTGGCCGATCCTCAGACTAAAACTATAGGAAGAAAATTAATTTATAACACATCGAGGGGAATGGGACTTAAGCCAATTGAGGAAAAGCAATAGTGATGGTAACCCAACCTATGTGATTGGCGATCCTATGAATTAGGTTCATATAGGTAATAACAAGTCAATTGTTGTTCTAGTGATACACTATTAAAAATTATTGTCCATCCTAAGATGAGAATGATGCAAAACTGCAAGGAATAAAGAGGTTGAGCTAAGTTCTTAATGAAATTCCATAATCATTATTGGTGGTGTATTAAGCTGCGTATCACACTTGATGGAATCACTTAAATTGTGTTGAACAACAAAGTTTGTGGGAGTGCAATGTGATTGATGAAAATTATAATTCACAAAAGAAATTTTTGGTTCATAGAAATTTCAAACTTCACCAGTAATTTTGTGAATTATATTTTATTTTTTCTAGGATTGGTTCATAGCCTAACAAGCACCGCCCGATGCATTGCACTCCAATGACCCAAAGCATCATATTAATTTTTTATTTTCAAAATCTTTTGAAATATGTGGGGGATTATTGGATATTTCAATCATATCTTGAAATATTTACAATAATAACTTCAATAATAGTTATGACCACATTGAAGAACATCATTATTTTCAACGGTCATATAACGGTTTTTTAATAATTATACAACGGCTTTTCAATCTCTTTGTAACGTTTAATTTATTTCTCAAATAAATCCTTCAGTATTTTACAATGGCTCTTTTAACGGCTCTATTTTGTCTAAATATAAAATCTCATAAGGCAATCTTAAAAATATACACTAAATGAAATAGAGAATATTCTTTCTTTTGAAATCTTTCATTTCATTTTCCTTGCTGAGTTATACACAACGTTGTTTTAGTTCCTTCTAATATTCAATGCAGAATATAGAAGAAAGTCTATTGTATCTTGGGAGGATAGCCGTCAGAAGCCTATCACAATGAGTTTTGCACTCTGAGAGGCGGAATTATCCTTAAGGATAGTGCTTACGCTTGAACACCTCAGACAAATTTATTTGTTCTCATCAGTTTTTTCCTACAAGATCTATCAAGATGATTGCAAGACATGGTCATATAACCTCACATTCGATAGAGACAGAGTTCAATAGGACCTTACATATCTTGCCATTTTTTATATATGAATATGATTAAGCTTGTATTGAAGGATCTTGACTAGATCAAGCCTAACAAATAAGACAATGTGCAATCATAACCGCACAGAAAAATTACACGGTTGGTCCTGGATCTTGTGCCGTTTTTTTCAAGGTAGTTCTCAAACCTGTAATTTGTTCAATCAAGTCATTAAGTACGTGGACTTGTCAAGTTTCTCAAACCTGTAATTTGCCGAAAGTATGATGGGGAAAAAACCCTTTTCATTGTATGGAATCAATTTGCACACACCAAACTTTAATTTTTTTTTTTTTCCCTAAATGCTCCTCTCTTCAAGACAATTATTACTGAATCACCTACCACTCATTCGCCCGTATTCTACTCTCATAATTTCTCTCGAAGGAACCCCTGGAGATTGTTGAAGTAGCAAAGTATTCTCGTTTTCCTCACTTGACTTTGAACCATCATATTTGCGCATTGCTTCAGGCCATCTCCATTAAATCAGAATTTTATGCTCTTGCGGTCAGTCGAGGTCTAGAGGATAAGGAGACTATCGTATCTGGAGTGTGATTAATCGGATATATATTGGCACCAAACATCTTGAGAACATATTTTTTTTTTTTTAAAGGAGCTTTTTACCGGGCGAAAACAGCTCATTTAATTTGCATGCTCTGAGCTTGAAAAATCTAGCTCTTTACAAGGTTTCGGAAGAAAACGATTTGCTTTACAAAATCCTTTTCATTGGGAAACAAGTTCACATTAAACCAGCTTCTGGTACTCCCCTATCCATTTGGTCCACTTGAATCGCAAGAGTTCGTGAAGTCTAGTTTAAAAGCAAATTAAGGCTAGGATATATGAAGATTAATTTATAAAATTCGTATAAATAATGATATGATTGATTAATATTTTATTTTTAAATTCGACCCACCTTGAAAAAAATAATGTTCATGTCCTCTAACTCCCATTATTGTGCTAACATCATAGCAGCATATGAAAATCTATACCTAGCCTCCCTATTATTGCTCAGGGTTTCCTTTAGTGAAGTTTCAAATGGAAGCGCACGTCATAATGACGTCAATACGCTTTGCTTCTTTTTCTTGTTCTTGTTCTTGTTCTTTTTCTTTTGGACAAAACTTCAGTGGAATTTGCGGGTCAATCCTTGATCGCAAGATCTTTCTTTTTCGTTACAAGGGAGGATGTGGTCGAGCTAAAATGACCGCTGAGCTGACTAGTGACCTTTCTCTTTTCCTCTTCTTTTTCGTATGCGCCATCATTAGGATGACCATTTTTCCATGTGCCAAGATTCCAATGTCCAAATCCCACTTCTCATGGACCGCTTTTGCTCAATTGCCCCCATTTAAGTGACCCAATATCTGAGCCCAATATCTTTACGTCAGTAAGGAGAAAAACGTTTGAAAAATCAACTACCAAGTCACCATGTTCTTCCACACAACGAGCTCCACATGGGTATGTGAAAGCATATAGCACCATGAGAGAACCAGAAGATTTTCTTTTTCCTTCTTGGAGTTTGAAGGCGTGCACTGTTGATGAGCGTGAAACATGATTGCTAAAGTGAAATAATTGCTTCTTTTGAAAAAAAAAATAAACATAAAAGAAAAGATTGTGGACCATAATCCTCCAATTCAAGTATGTAGGAGTAGATAGTCATGAGCAAAATCATTAGACACTTGCATGAATGTCTCTAAGCTGTTGTCACACGCATCTTGAGGTTTGAAGGTGGATTTGACTTATGAGTAACATCATGGATCTCTCCCGTCTAGTGTAGCATAAACTCTTTCACTGAAACCACTGACATAAGATATCCCCGTATTCAATTGTGGCCTCATTTATTTTCGTCCCCTCACCATTGCATACTTAACAAGAACCACACAAGATTCGACACCTCTCGCCCTAGTAATCACGCCTCACACTTAATGAATTGAATATGTGCCTATTTCGTCCATGAACCACCGCACATCCATTGAAGGAGGGGGTCTTGCTCTCCTTTACATTGACCTGGCCCATTCCATGTGGACCATTCTCTCAAAAGGAGAATTAGAAGTAACTACACTAGGTAGTGATCATTTGGGACGAATTTCACTTAAGAATAATATCATAAGGTTTCACCTATTTGACGTGGGACTTGAAATACAATGAACTCCTCCACTTAAACCATTGGCATGCAATACTTCCAGTGTTTGATGTGTAGTCCCATCCATATCCGCTCTTCCGCAAGCCTAGAAACCTACCTACTAGAAGCGACACCTCATTCGAGTCATCTTGCATCGGCAATCATTCCCATGCCTCATTGAATTGGGTATGGGTCTAGTTCGTTCAAATACCACGTATTTAATCATTCCCACGCCTCATTCCACGAAGCTTTCCAAAATAGTCAAAGTAGACATACAATATAATGACCATGTAGTTATAAGTCTTATGTATGAATATTTGACGTGAGACTTGGATTGTCACGAGTTTGCAAACTCCCATTGCTTACATGACTAGTGTTTTACCTTCTACGGGGCGAAATGAATGGAAAACTAATGTCGTGAAGAGCTTAATATAAAAGAAGTCATTTCTCATGAAAGTTCAACTCTCTAAAATGCAGCATGTTCTGACCAGAAAAAAAAAATAAAAATAAAAATGCAGCACGTGTTCTTCGTTTTCCTAGAAGGACGGCAATTATTAACCTATGGAGGACAATGATTCAGATAATAACACTTGAGGGTGGGACCGCAGTCCGTAAGATTCGATTGTTGATCTTTGATGTTGAGTACTGGGGAGCAGACGAACCCATGTGAAAAATGGCTTGCGTATTTGCAACGTTGGAAGATAGTGATGCTTCCTAAAAGGTTATAGAATTAAATTCACGAAAAACTCTAAATTGATACATGAGATAAATTTATTGAAAATTAATATTTTAACTATGAAAACTCTAAATTTGTACATTTGTGATAATTTACCATTTATTAATTTTCATTAAATAATTTTTTTTTTGGTAAAGAATTTTTGTTAAATAAATTAATATAATGAAAAATCACAAACTAATATACCTATAACAAATGGAGGATATAATCCCAAACTAGTGCATCTATCAACCATCATGTATTATTTAACTTAGCAATTTAATGGTAAAATTTAATGAAACTAATGGATAATAAATTTATCGCATGTATACCCGAGTTTAATCTTTTTTAGTCAAAAAATTAATTTGAGATAAATTTATTACACATATATCAATTTAAATTTTTTCATAATATTAACCTAAATTTTTATTTTGTGCACCGGAACAAAGTGATATATAATTCAAAATTTTGTGCCCTTGAGTGCTACAATAAATTGTTGGGTAAAATCTCTTCAAAGGTAAATAAGTGTACGTGGCATTTGTAATACAAGAAATGAACTTTAAATTTTAATCGCCAAATGCACGGCAGTTTCGACTTTTTGCGATTGATGCAATTGGAATCCATCTGACATTCGAAGACGTGGCGCTGACAAAATATTAAGGAGACAAACTTAATTTTTTTTTTTAATTAAAAAAGACTTAGTTGAGTTTTGTGTACAACCTCAATAACATGCTAAGCTAAAAAGATTGTCCAAAAAGTTGTAAATCCATTCTATTTTTATCAATTTTATCCGAAACATTTCAATTGTATCAATTAAGTTCTAAACATTTTTGTATTTTGTTAATTGAGTTCATTTAACTAATTTTGGCCAAAAAACGTTAACATGAACGTTAGTTGTTCTACATGATACAACCGACATTGACATGAACAATTAATAATAATATTTTTTTATTAATTTTTTTCCTTTTCCCCTTTTTCCTTTGCCAACCTCGAACTAGGGAGGCTCAGGCCTAGGTTGGCGAGGGCTGCCAACCTCAGGCACTCTTGCTATTAGGTGAGGATGACCCTTGTAAGGCCAAACACGGGCATCCCTTGCCCAAGGTCAATCCTTGCCTGAGGCCAGTGACCTCTACTTGCTATCAATGAGGCTCAGTGATGGTTGGTGAAGGAAAAGGGAAAAACCAAAAAGAGAAGAAGAGAAGGAAAAGGTAAAGAGAGGAAAAATTAAAAATATTTAAATTTAATTAAATATTGTCCATGTCAATGCCCGTCAATGCCGACAACACTATGTAGGATGGTTGGCATATACTTCAATAATTTATAGTCAAAATTGGCAAGATTGGCTCAATTAATAAAATGTGAAAAAAGTTGAACACTCAACATGTACAATTAAAAGTTTTAGGATTGAATTAGAAAAAATGTAGAAGCTTTATGACTTTTTAGATAAGTCCATGTTCAACCTCAATAACAACGCAAAAGTTCATATTTTCTTGTTCTCCTCGGAGCTGCAATTTCTGCTGCCAACATCTTGCAAGTTGGTTTTGGAGGAAATATCAGGAGCATATTGGCAAACATACAGTTCATATTCCTGGGAAAATTGGCATCCTAATGACTTATCAGCAACCACGATTCAAACTGATGACCCATGTGTATCACTCGCCGAGTTTACGACTAAGAACTTTTGCTCATTGAAATGGAATGTGCTTTTGTTGTGCGAACTTGAAGAATGAACAAGCTGTTGTCGGATGATTGGGGGAAAAAGTATAGCCCAAGTACCAAAACTTGACATGATGCAATATTTAAGTGCCAAAATTTAAGAAAGTGACACTTAAATGCCACCTTTGTTTTTTTTAAAGTGAAACATTTAAGTGCCACCTCCGACAAACCTCGCTGGAAATCTTAAGCGACAATTTATTATTATTTTTGCTTGCCTATGTGGCATGCTAGTGAGCTAACTTAGCAAAGAAACGCAAAAACAACGTCGTTTTGACATGGATTTGAATTTTAATATAAAAATTAATTTAATTAAATTATAAAAAAATTAAAAATTAGAATTATATATATAAGGGAGGAAGCATGCGGCTAAGGGCTCAGCCCTCACCATCGCTGCCTCCCTGCCATCGCGGAACCCTCACCCTAGATCTAGGCGCATGCTCATGAGCCCTTACCTCCGGTTGGCTGGGGTTGTCGGCCCCTAGCCAAGGCCCGGCGACCCCGACCGACCCTCCTCCCATCGTCGCCGGCCTTCCTAGTGATGGTGGGGAGGTTGTGGTGGCAACGAGGGCTCAACCCTCAACCGCATGCTTCCTCCCTCTTTTTTTCAATTTTTTTTAAAATAAAGTTAGTTTTAAATTTAATTTAATTAATTTTTATATTAATTATTTACCTACGTTAGTAGTAGTAAACGACATCGTTTTTGCACTTGTCTAGCCACGTCAGCGTGCAAAATGACATCGTTTTGTACTTTCCTCATCAGAAAATTGCCACGTCAGCAATTATATCAAATTTTCTCGCCATTGGTACTTAAATGATTAATTTTGCTCCGATTTTGACACTTAAATATCATTTTTCTAACTTTTGACACTTAAGTGTTTCTCCATGCCAAGTTTTGGTATTCCAGATATCCAGCACTCGATGATTGAGTGTATGTAGCGTGTTTCTGGTTCCATTCCATTATCAGTAGCCGTTTCTTGTGTGAACAGCTTCTTTTGCAGCAGCAACATCAGGGCAGTCTTGAGAGAACCCTGTGGATTGGCTTAGCGAGTTAAAAAGAAAATTAGCAGCATAAGAAACGTATTTCTTTTATGAATTAAGCTCACAGACACATTTTTGGCATCAATTTCTTGAGAAGCAATCGCTGGTTTTGATGTTGCGTGTGGAAAACATTTTTTGGTCGATTGTTAACAGAAGATAAACTGGGGCAACTTTGAAAGTGCATTCAAGCAATTGAATTACCCATTTCCAGGAATTTGGACTTCAATTTTAAGGGAGCTTATAACAACATCTTCAGAAGGCTATCAGACTACGGTTGGATGCACCTAATATGAGTAATTCAGGGTCCAGCATAGATGTACCTGATGTCTCAACGTGAATCGTTCTATAAATATATTTATGTTATGACTTTGTTTCAATTGCTTTGTGAAGTATGTTACGGGTTTCATAACACGACGGCTTTTGGTATATTTCTTGATACTGTTGCAGTGCAGTCATGGAGATTCTATAGTTTCCGATTGCAAGGTGTTTAGCGAAAAAGCGCATAAAAGTTGTAGAACTCATTTTCACAACAATTGAAGTCGTTGAACAAACGGCACTAAAATACCTCTAAAGCTGATTGATATATTTCCGACATCGATGTATATTAATATCAAGAAAAAAAAAAAACCGATGCTGACTCAGTCGACGACCCCTGCAATCCAAGGCCTCTTAGATAAAGTTTGATTTGTATGATCGGGGTAGAAGAGGGAGGGAGAACTGAAAGTTATCTTCGTCAATTGTCATTCATAGACATTCTTGACACGGGATAAAACAGGATGAAGAGACGAGTTATTCCTTTTCGAAAGTAGATCTACAACTTCTTGCTCTACATATTACAAACACAAGCTCTACACCCACAGTCTCTGCCCCACCTTCCTTTCTCATCTACTAGTGGCTTGCGTATAGCAGCTTCGTCAACCAATTGAAACGTGTGAGATCTATTTGATACGAAGCTTCACCAAAGTGTCGAGAGTTAGGCTTCAATAATGATTGAAGTTGGAACTCCCTGTCTGATGTATGTTCAAATGCTGCATTGGAAGCCTTCTTACTTAGCATCTGAATTAGAAGAAGAGCCGCCGCCACCAAGCTTAGGATCAGTTCGGTAGTAGGCAACCTCCCCGATGTTGGTGATCTCTCTTCAAACATTGTATTAATGTCCTGATCAAGTGGAAGGGCTATGGGCTATGAAGCACGGACACGTTGCCGAGCCTTCCGAGTCGTGTCCGACACGTGTCGACGTGTCCGACACGCTCGGACACGTTCGGACACGCGGTCAACGCGTGTCGAGAAATTCGACACGTGGTCAACTTTTCTTGACACGCTCGACACGCGTGTCCGAGAGATTGTTGAAGAAGACGATGGTGGGTAGAGAGGTGAGGTCGAGGAAGAGGCCGAGGAAGCGGAGGTGAGACCGCGACGGCGAGAGGAAGAGCATAAACTGAGCGATGGAGGGCCGGCGGCGAGGGCCTCGCCGTGAGGCTACAGCCCTGCAGCTGCTGCGAAGGAGGAAGGGCGGAGGCGACAGCGATGTGGCGACCGAAAGAGTTGAGAAGATCTTGAGGAAGAACCTGAGGTGGCGGGGAGAAGGTGGTGGCGTGGGGGGGGGGGGGCGGAGAGAGAATGGGAAGAACGGGGATGGAGGGGATTGTGATGGGGGGCACAGCCTCGCAGGGAGCAGATGGTGGCGTGGGGGAAAGGGAGGGGGAGGGGGAGGGGGAGAGGAGAGAGGAGAAAAGGGGAAGAAACCGAGGGGATGGGGGCGATTGATGGGGGCGCAGGTGATGGGGACGCAGGGAGCAGGTGGTAGCGTAGGGAGAGAGAGAGAGAGAGAGAGAAAGGGGAAGAGATTGAGGGGGCTGGGGGTGATTGATGGGGGGCGTAGGGAGCAAGTGGGCGTAGGGGGAAGGTGAGGGGGAGAGAGAGAGTGGGGGCAGATCGCAGAAATCGAAGGGGAGGATTTTGGGGGTGGTGGCGTGGGAAAAGAGGGGGAGAGAGAAACGAGGAGAGAGGATTTGAGAGGATTTGAGGGGGAATAATTTTTGTTAAAATAAAAAATATATTTTTAAATATGCACACTTATGAATATGTTTTTAAATTTTTTTATGAATAAATAGTGTAAATTTATTATAAGTTCTTATTTATTTATTTGTGAATTTGAATTAAATTAATTAAAAATAAAAAAAATTATTTAATATATAACGTGTCGGAACGTGTCGGAATTCTCTACTTTTTAAGAAATGACGTATCGCGTGTCGTGTCGTGTCGTGTCACGTGTCGCGTGTCGCGTGTCCGTGCTACATAGGCTATGGGCTTAACTTCTTCCGCTCCTGGTAATATTTCCCGAGCACTGGCTTTGCCGCTTCCGTCTGCATCATCGCATGAAAAAAGGGTATCTGATGCAAGCCTAGGGGAGGCTTTCTCAAACAATAGGATCGGGAGAGTGACTCGCACACGGAAACAGGACGAGCAGAAATTTCAGCACTGCGCGAGCTCGGGAGAACAGTCGTATCTTTGTCGATACAAATCGGATCGACCTGATTTCAAATCCAAATGAACAAAGACTTCTGGATCTACAATTTCTCTTTTTTGGGTTTTCTGAAATAAGCACTGTAGGATAGTCGAAATTGGGTTGGAAGTAACGAACAGAACAGGAAAAGATAGGAACTTCGCTGGTTGCTCTTCTAGGCCTCCAAGGAAGTTGAGGGGGGCACCGATTCTTCTAGATCGATGACTGCAACTCTTCAAGGATGCAGATTTCGAAAGCTCCGACTCTTCAAGGACGGAGTGAAAACTCTTCTAGGTTTTCAAGGATATGAACTCTACAAGGTTCATGATGCTTGCTTCAAGCAAAGCTTTTCATTTATCAAAATTTATCAAAAGTTGTCTTTCTTCTACAAGGGATTGGATGGCTTATATCATCAAAGAAACAAAGCATAGAAACTTGAAAGCATTAAAAAGCCTAGAAACTAGAAAAATAATAAAGAGCTTAGGAACTAGAAAATAATAAAGAGCTTAGGAACTAGAAACTAGTAAAAGCATCACGTCTTCATGGCTCCCAAGGTGTCTTCTTTCAAACTTCCGGGATGGACTCAAGATATCATTATGGCTTCTCGGTTTCATCGAGCTTTAATGCGGGCCGATCGTCTTGGTCGAGAGAGCCGGTCTTCAATGTGGGCTGCATCAGTATCTCTCAAGTATTCATCAAGAGATGCCATCATTATCGAAGCCCGTCACTTTGTAGATATGCATTATTTAGTCTGACAGAGACAGCGATGGGATGAACCTATTTCAATGATTCTCATGATACTTGCATCTACACAACAATGTTTCTATTTTTATCAATTAAAGCAATTTTTGTCTACCCAAAAGAGGGATATGTATTTAACTCACGGCTTCAATCAAGTGATAATGGGGGATCTGAGGGAAAAGATGGTGTATGACGTGAGTTTCGATATTGTGGTGAATGTTATTGAACCACCAGTAGTTGCGATTGAGTATGGTGAGCCCACCTCTTAAGTAACTCCATTCCTTAAAATAGAAAAAAGTGAAAGAGACAACCTTCAATTACTTGCATGAAATTATTGTCCCAAAACAAGAAAAAGAAGGTGGAAAGCGTCTTCTTTCATTGAGTGACATTACCTTTCCCCCGTACCAAGGCAGCCTGTCTTCATGACCATGGTGATGGAGGTAAGTCACAAAGTCCAGCCATATCTCAAAAATCTGATAAAACCAACAATAATTGGAAATGCACTCTGGTTAGAATCTATCGAATGCTAGGAAATACTACAATTAATGAACAAAATTCAGATATGGACAGATATGGCAAATCGTAAGTAGAGCTTATGAACAATTGGGTCACACTAAACATCGAAATAAAAGTTTGCCGTGCCGCTTAGGATGCAGAATTTTCAAATCCATAGTTACTATACCGAAACTTTAAACTTTAGTGAAGATGATGATGAAGAAAGAGGAGAATAGGAAGAGGGATTATTACCCAATAAGGGATGCCATAAAGCTTGAACAACTGGAGAGGATCCATCACGAAGGACAATCCAACAAGCAAACCCAATACGGCCATCCAACACACTGTGGATGTGATCACGTCTTTCCTCTCACTTGCCATGAATAGGTCACTCTCTGGAAGAAAAGGGTGACCCTCTTTTCGTCGGACTTCTTCTCCACTACAATATGTGAGGACCATGAGAATGCAAGTTCCTAACGACTCCATTCTCCCATTCAAAATTTGACTCTTTTTTTTTTTTATGATCTGTAAAAACTCAAGAATACTTTTTTCTGAATTCTCCGCTGAAATTTAGGCTTAGAACTTAAAAGAAGAATATGAAGTTCACAGACAATCTTGCTGGTCAGAGGAACTGGAATTGATTTTAATCAATTACAATCACAAAGGCATGTCCAAATCATTTGTACCCGAGCAGTTATGCTTGAGATCACGAATCGATAGCGAGGTATCGAATCTTAAAGAGAATAAACTAAGCTCCAAACTCAGGCTCTACCATTCAAAGCAAGCATTGATTGCTCCATGAGTAGGCGGATTCATGTTCGATTTGAACAAGTTAGTTGGGTCTATGATCTATCGGCTTGGGAATAAAGTAAGGCAATTCGGAAGGCTCTTTGTAAGATAATACTTTTCTCTCCTTGCTTTAACGTTGTTGATTCAAAATAAGCAACAAGAAGATGATCATCTTTGGAAGCATGTGTCGAACACTCACAAGATATAAGGGGTAGGCAAGCATCGGAAGAAATCGAACCCAACTTAGAAATTATGATACAAATAATTGGGGGGGGGGGGGGGGGGGGTGTGGCGCGAAAAAGGATAGAAAGAAGAGGACCAAGATGCAGAGGCAGACAACTAACAATTGCCATGACTCGTCCTTCTAAATGTTCCCGTGATTATAGTGATGAGTTTTGTGGCTGATTCTCCTGTCGAATTTGATGTGAAAGGAAGTGACATTTGGGATTGTTGGATTGCTAGTCTTATCGTGCGTGATTATTGACTAAAATCATTCAAAGTTCTAACCATTCAAAAGCTTCTTAAAAGGGAAGAGTTACGTAATTTCTATAAAACTAATGATTTAGATGAATTCAAACAAAACTAAGGCTTTGTTTAAGTTGTGGAAAATAAATGAATTGGAATATAATTTCTTAAAAATAATCACTTATCACTTATAAAAATGAACAAACAAAATATATTTCATGAAAATGTTCAGACATAAATTATTATCAATAATTTAAACATTTTTATAAACTAATTATTTAAAGCAATACAAACAGTATTTTTAAGAAAATATTTTTTATATTATTCATATTTTACGAAATAAATTGGGTCTAAGCATAGCAACTAGAAGCTTACCATCCATTGTAAGGCACAAGAATGGAGGAATGAAGAAGATGTCCCACCACACTATTCAGCTTGGGATTGTTTGAGAAGCTCCCATGCCTACTGTGCCGGTTTCGAAAGAAAAGATAAAGTGATTGGAATTTTCATAGGCAAACACGGTTACAAGACACAACTCAACTGAGAATTGATAAAGAGGAAATGCAAGGTGGAATAACTGAACCGAAGACAAACACAACACAAATTATGACAACGTTAATCTCCGTGAAATATGATGACATGATATGATTTTCTTTGCAAGAGACGAGCTAGAGACTATACCAACCGTGGCCGAGAACGAAGAGGGCCTAGAACATGGCGCCTTGGGGGGGCCTAATAGAGAGGCCAAACGACCCAGCTATTCAAATACGCCGCCCCACAGGCAAGCCCGAAGACGACGGCGATGTCTCCCAAGACATAGGTCATTGACCTCCAAGGATCCTTCACCCAGCAGTGCTTTCGTATCGCCGCTCTCTCGTCCGCCAGCTTGAATGGCAGTGTGGCCCCGTGGTCAAAGATTTCCTCTCCTCCTCTTCCTCCTTGCTCGCAGATGACCCCATTTCGTTTTCTCTTCTCTCCATCATCTTCTTCATCGATTGGTGAGACCCGCAATGGGGAGCTCACTCGGGTCGACAAGGGAGACCCACATGGTAGTCCAGTTGGACGGAGCATTCTGATGAGTCATTAGTGACGAGGATTCAATTGATGACCCCTATCAATTACTCGGTGAATCTATCACCAACGACTTTTGCTCAATGAAATGGAACGAGCTTTAGTTGTGCGAACTTTAAGAATGAATGAGTTGTTGTCGGATGATTGAGTCTTTGGTTCTGTTCTGTTATGAGTAGTTAATTCTTGTGGGGAAAATTGTTTAAAAACTTCTAAACATATTATACTTTTGCCAATTCAATCCTAGAACTTTTAATTTTGTCAATTGAGTCTTAAACATTTTCACGTTTTGCCATTTGAGTTTATCAATCGATTTTGACCGAAATCGCTAACATGGATGGCCACCATCCTACGGGCATGGCTAGTGTTAATGTGAATAATTTTTAATATTTTTTTAATATTATATCAAATCTATTTTTTCTTCTCTTTTTTCATCTTTTCCTTTTCCTTTTTATTTTTTTTTTTTTTTTTTTTTTTTTCCTTCCCTTCTTCCTCCTCTAGCCCCCACTGGGCCTCAGCGAGGCTCAACCTTGCCTTCATTGGGCGAGGTTGAGCCTTGCCTCAAACTTGCTAGATCTAGCAAGGTCGAGCTTTGCCCAACTATGGCAAGGCCAACATCACCTAGTGATGGTGAGGTCGACCTCGTTGACCCTCATCTCTGGCTAGTCATTGGCCATCATCAAGGCCCAATAACCAGCTAAAAAGAGAAGGAAAAAAAGAAAATAATAAATAAATAAATTTGAAAATATAAAACATTATTATAAATTATCTATATCACCGCTAGTCATGCCACGTAAAACGGTCAATATCTATGTCAACAATTTATGGCCAAAATTGATAAATGGACTCAATTGATAGAATGTGAAAAGATTATTAGTCAATTGGTATAATTAAAAGGTGTAAGATTGAATTGATGAAAATGCAATAGGTTTATGACTTTTTGACAATTGTTCATTATTGTAAACAGCTTCTTTTGTAGCATCAACATCAAGATGGCTTTGAGAGAACCCTGTGAGTAGGCTTAGCGAGTTAAGAAGCAAATTAGCAGGATAAGAAACGTTTTGACTTTTTGACAATTTTCCCGCTCCCATGTGAACAACTTCTTTTGTAGCATCAACATCAGGATAGCTTTGAGAGAACCCTGTGGGTAGGTTTAGTGAGTAAAGAAGCAAATTAGCAGGACAAGAAACGTGTGCGCTTGTATGAATTAAGCTCATGACACATTTTCGGCATCAATTTCTTGAGAAGCAATCACGCATTTCAATGTCGCACGTGGAGAGCATTTTTTCGTCGACAATTTAATAGAATATACTCTCGGGCAACTTTGAAAGTGCATTCAACCAATTGAATGTTCACATTTCCGGGAATTTGGACTTTAATTTCAAGGGAGCTTATAACATCTCAAGCAGGCTATCAGACTTGTGTTGGATGCGTCTAACATGATGTACAAAATGTCTTCAAATAAATTGTCTCATAACTATGGTTATGTTATAACCTCGTTTTAATTGCTTTTTGAAGTGTTGTACGTGTTTGATTACGCGATGGCTTTTCCTATATTTCTCGAAACTATTGCAGTGTAGTTGCAGAGATTCTATGGCCTCTAATTGCAAGGTGTTCTGCAAATACCGCATAAAAGTTGTAGCACTCATTTTTATAGTAATTGAAGTAGATGAAAAAACCGTCCCAAATGACCAATAAGGCTGATTGATACATTTCCAACATCGATGTATGTTAATACCAAAGAAAAGTAAATCTGATGACAAGCCCAGCAATCCAAGGCCTCTCAGATAAGTTTGATTTGTATGAATGGAGTGGAAGAGGGAGGCAAAACTGAAAATAATCTTCGTCAATTGTCATCCCTAGACGTTCTTGGCACAGGATAGAACAGAATGAGGAGACGAGTTATTCCTCGTCAAGTGTAAATTTACATCTTCTTGATTTACATACACAAGCTAAATCACAAAGTTAAGCGTTCCATATATATATTCTCCGTCTCCCCTTCTTCTGCTAGTGGCTTATGTATAGGCACAGAGAGTGGCTTGCCCTAGCAACTTCTTCAACCAAGTGAAACGCGTGAGACCTATCAAAGTGTCAAGAGTTGGCTTCAACAATGAGAAGTGGAAAGGAAACTCCCTGTTTGGTGTCTGTTCAAATGCTGCATTGGAAGCTTTCTCACTTAGCATTCAAACTAGAAGAGCCCCCGCCACCAAGCTTAGGGTTGATTTGGCAGTAGACAACCTCCCCGGTGTCGTTGAGGTAGTGATCTCTCTTTAAACTTTGTATTAACGTCCCGATCGAATGGAAGGGCAATGGGCTTGACTTCTTCAGCTCCTAGGAATATACCCCGAGCATCGGTTTTGCTGCTTCCGTTCGCATCATCCCAGAGAAAAAGGGCATCTTTCATTAATTTATGAAGAGACGCTATCATTATCGAAGCCCAATGCTTTATAGATACGCATTATCTTATCTAGCCTAACACAGAAAGCAACTGGATATTTATATTGCAGTGATTCTCACAAGACTTGCATCTACGTAGCAAAGCTTCTATTTTTATCAATTAAAGTGATTTTTGTCAATTCAAAAGAGGGGAAATGTATATAACTCACAGCTTCAATTAAGTAATAATGAGGGAATTGAGGGAAAAGATGCTGTATGACGTGACTTCCGATATTATGGTGAATGTTGCTGAACCATCCAAAGTCGCGATCGAGCGTGTGAGCCCACCTCATAAGCAACTCCATCCTTTAAAAAAAAAAAAAAGCGAAAAGAGATAACCTAAAATTACTTGCAATTGTCATCCCAAAAAAAAAGGTGGTGGAAAGTATCTTCTTCTATTGAATTATATTACCTTTCACCGGTATCAAGGGAGTTTGTCTTCATGACCATGGTGATACAGGTAAGTCACAAAGTTCAGCCACATCACAAAAATGTGAGAATTACACTATTGAAAACATGTTCCAATTAGAGTTCGTCCATTGCTAGGAAATATTAAGATTGACGTATAAAATTCAGATACCGACTAATATGGCAAGCTGTTAGTAGACCTTTCGAGCAACTCTGTGCCATTGAACAGCAAAATAAAGTCTACACGGAGTTGAAGATAATACCGAAGAAAGAGGAGAAGGGGAAGAGGAACTGCCCAATAAGGGATGCCATAGAGCTCAAGCGATTGGAGGGGTCACATCATGAAGGACAATCCCACAAGCAAGTCCACAATTAGACCATGTCTTGAGTTTGGGGCTGGAACACGATGTGCTTACTTGTTTGTAATGTTGAAGTCTTCTCTTTTAATAGCGCAAAGTAGGGGCTAGAGAAAAGAGAGCAAAAGTTAATAAGTTTTCTTGGCTTAACCCTAGGCTGTCCTTTTCTTACAAAAGTGGCCGCAAAGGGTGGGTGCTTGAATGTATAGGAGCTACACTTGAGTGTTCTCTTTCAGAGTTGTAGCCGCACAGCTACAGTGTGACGAGATGGCCGCACAGTAGCTCCCGATAAAAAGAGGCGGAGCTGCAAAAGTGGAAAAATCTGAGGGGGTTCTTCATGGGAAGAGAATGGACACCCCGTGCGGCACGGGGGACGTTCGAACAAGGAGCATAGAACACACGATGAATTTTGTGCCGTTAAGATTTTTACATCTTATTGAGTTAGTTTATCTGTAAATACTTTGGGCTTGGTAATAATTTAGCTGAAGGAAAGAGTCAAGCGTGTGAATAATTGTAACTCTAATTTTTTTATAATAGTATATTATTTGTTACTGACTTTTCTAAATGTCAATACCAATATTTGAATCGAACCACGTAAATTTTAATATTATTTATTATTCCTTGTTTACTTTCTATGATTATCTTGTGTTGACTTAATTACAAGATCCTAGTAAATTCCGTGTTAAGTTTTATAACAATCGGTATCGAGCTTGAGAATATGATTTTCTTGATTTTAATTTGAGGCTTTTGCTTATCTAATTATTATCTTTTAATTCTATTATTGCAAATATATCTAGAGTGAAAGTAGAAATTGAGAAGTTCAATGGAAGGAACAACTTTGGATTATAGAGCGTTAATATTGAGGCATTATCAACAACTCAAGGTTTGGCCAAAGCATTGGAGAGCAATGATAAGTTGCCCGAAAATGAAAGATGCCAAAAAGGACATGCTATTGAGGAAGGCAAGGCTTATAAACTTGTTGAATCTATTAGATGTTGTTTTAATAGAGGTGGTCGAGGAAAAGGATGCTGCAACATTATGGACTAAACTTCGGGTATTCTATGTAATGAAGGGTTTGAACAATTGCTTACACATATTGAATATGATATTTTAATTTAGCTATATTGATGGTATATCTACCAGATCCCACATAAATGAGTTTAATAAACTAATGGATTTAAAGAATGTCGATAAAATTCTAGATGATAAAGAGCAATGCATGATGTTGTTAGCTTCTTTACTAAAGTCATGAGAGTGTTTTACTTATTCACTATTACAGGGGCCTATTATGATTGCCTCAAAAGCAGTAAAGTTAACCTTGTTTTTTAAAGAGTGGCAAAGAAAGTTATGAGATAACAGTCTAGCACAAGATGTAGTACAAGGACTAGTGATTTGAGGTAGAGACCAACATTGAGGATCCAATGGCAACAAAGGTAAAAGTAGCTCAAAATCACACCATAGAAAGTTCAAGGGACATGTGAATGCTTTTAATATTTCAAGGAGGAGCCACATTAGAATAGACTATTCAAGACTGAGAAACTAAAGTGATAAGTAGAATGCCATGAGCAATGTGGGAAACGTTGCTGAGGAGAGCACCAATGATGTAGAGGCTATCTTATGTGTTACTACTAGTTCACCAAGAGATGGATCAATGCTAGATTTAGGTGTTCATACCATATGACACTTCATAGAAACTGGTTTATCACTTATCAAATTGTAAATGGTGGTAGAGTTCTAATGGGAATGATGTAGCTTGCAAGGTTGTGGGGATAGTGATAGTCCGAATTTGGATGCATGATGGGGTGATGCACATACTTTTTGATAGATGTGAGGGCATATACCAAAGCTCAAGAAGAATCTTATTTCTCTAGGAATATTAGATGACATCGAGTGTAAGTACATCCCTATGGAGTACTAATTCTCAAGGTGCCATGATAGTGATGAAGGGGAAGAAAGTGAATACTCTTTATCATCTATCGGGAGAGATCATAACAGGAATTGCTGCAATTTCATTAAGTAAATCAAATTCTAACTTAATTCGATTATGGAATGTGCAATTATGGCACATGAGTGAGGCAAGTATGATAGTGCTGAGTGAGAGCGGGTTGTTGAAGGGTAAGAAGATAAGGAAGTTAGAATTATGTAAGTACTACATCTTTTGGGAAATAGTAATTCATTCAATCAAGCAACCGGTTGAGTATATTTTTCTAGACATTCGAGGCCCATCTCTGATACCTTTAAAAGGAGATACTCGATAGATATTGACATTTATCAATGACTATTTAAAAAAGGTATGGGTAACTTTTGAAGCACAAATATGATGTTTTTGATCAATTTTAAGAAATTTAAGGCATTGATTAGAGATAGCCACATAAACAAATTAAGTGTTTGAGAACCAATAACGACATGGAGTTTTATGGTAAAGATTTTACCAAGTTTTGCAAGAGAGAATGGATTGTGAGACACGCATAGCACCCAAGTCACCACAGCAGAATGACGTAGTAGAAACGTAAGAACATCACTTAA
>CM029523.1:77530011-77724256 GCA_017140615.1 Eucalyptus cladocalyx | reverse complement strand
GTACATTATTCCAAATATCTTTAGGAATGGTTTTGTTTTCTTGGCATAGGATTCTTTGGAGTTATCGGTACTCATTTTCACAAAATCTACGAGATCTTGGATAAGATTTGTGAATCCGGGCTTCTCATTGTTAGAGTAGGTTTATAGGATGTGGTTCTATTTCGAGTGGTGCATCAAGAATACTACCATTATTTCTGCAAAATTCCATGGACGTCGGAAAAACAAGATGGTGTAAACTTGGATTTGGTGTCATGGTTCGGTTCTTTTTTCTAAGTCTTGTTTCCAACATGAGGATGATAGAACCAATTAAGAAAGTCTAAGAGATTCTTATCACTTTCTTTTTCGATGTTTCTCCCGAGCATGAATATCCTTGTGAGGTTGGCAATGAATCTTCTGGTGGGAATTTCAATGGCTATTAAGTACTTATTGGTTAAGTATCATAACAGTGTTTTGAGTGGTCAAAATCATTTTCTTTCGAGATAAGAGGATGAATGAAAGGATAATTCAAATTTAACCGAAAGGATAAAGAATCGAACCTCCATTGAATGCGAATAGGTGTGTTGCATTGCCTCATAAGTTATCGGGTTCTCTTTCGATGGAAATCATCGTTACGGATTTACTAGATAATCTCACGAAATTTCCAACAATGATCTTTGATCTTCTCAATCTTGTATTTCACGCCATGATTGAGTATATAGAAAATGAGTCTCTTGATTTGGTGGTACTTTGGGTCTTGACAAAAAATCAGCAAGCACACATAATTTTTTTCAGGAATATGTTTAGTTTCAAAAGAAGTATTTTGAGAACCACTCATTATCAAAACGAGTTAGAGAGTTTGGAATCATACATTTAAACTTGGTCATCGAGGAAAGATGCCATGTCTAATTCTACTAGGAAGTGATGGCCGATGAGATGAAACTCAAACTTTTATTCCGTTTTTTATTGCTAAGTTTCTTTGAAAGTTGAATGGTAATGCATTTCAGCTCTGGAGAAAACTTTCCACTTTGGAGTGCAGATGGTGTCTCTTATCATCAAGTTCTTCAAAGATGACGGTTGTCTAGTATTCATCACTGGCGTCAATCTGAAGAATTCATTTTCCTGTTGATGGTATCTGCAATGGTGGGAGATTCTGCATAATCTCCTTAAGCTCAAAGACTGCTTTAGTCTAAATTTTTCCCCAAGGTGGGGGATTCTTCTTTAGCATGGATTGCAAAGGAATCCAAGAGCTTTGCAATATTTGGGACAAAATCCTTGAGATAATTGATTATCCCAAGAAATTCTTGAACTTGTTTTGTCATGAAGTTATCTTCAGAAACTTCGGTTAGTTCTTGAGCGATATGTGGCCTTGGATAGTATGTACTTTTGTTGAGGTGCATACCAAGAAATTCAATCTGTGGGCAATATTCATTTCCTTTGAGGAAAGCATAATGCCATGCTTTTTTACGATTTACGCAAATTGCTCAAGAAGTTAACGGTGCGATTGTTCACTAAGACTATAGAGCAGAATATCGTCGATATATACGGCTGCACTTGATAGAATTGGCCGAAAGATACGACACATGGCCTTTTGGAAGAGGGATGGTGCTACTTTTAGGCCAAAAGGAAGTACTTTCCACTGGAAGTGCTGGTTTGGGATACAGAATCCTGTTTTGGATCTGTCTTCAGGATGGATGCCTAATTGCCAAAATCCAGCTTTAAGGTCGAATTTGGAATAAATATGGGCCTTTGTTAAACCTATAAAGAGAGAATCTTTGGATGGTAAAGAGAATTTATCATCTTTGAGAAAAAGATTGAGAGGTTGATAATTGATTACCAATCTCATTTTTCCTCTATTTTGCTGAGCACGCTTATTGACATAAAAGGCTTCACAAGCCCATTGAGAATCAGAAATTTCAATAAGGCATTGTTGCAATAGTTTTGAGCATTTCCTTTGAGCTAAAACCAAGTGTTTTGGCTTCATTCCCATATGACCTGCCTTTGTTGGGTTGATCTCTTCATTTTTTTTTAAAGGGAGGCGAACAAAGAATTCTGGGTTTTTCTATAAAGGATGAGAACATTTTTTAGCGAATTTCGAATGGGATTTCGAACAAGATTCTAGCAACTTTTGCATGATTGGATCTAATAGACTCATCGAATGAAAAAGAGTTTGAATATTGACGAACTCGGATAATTGATCTTTATATCTAAGACCTTTTCCGGGAATGATTCGAAACTGAGAGATTTGAGTCATGATATCACACCAAATTATCAGGTCTTTATTGGGGAGATTTGATCCAAAGATTTTTGCATTTATGGAGCACTGATGAAAGAACTGGACAATAATGGTAGTGGATCTGACTTTTGTGGAGAAAGTATCTCCAGAGGTGGAGTTGAAATATCGGACATGAGGAGTCCAATATTCTTCAGGCAGAACTTTAGTATCTAGAATGGAACAGCTTGCTCCGGTATCAATGAGAGCGATGACGTTGATAGGCTTAACAAACTTTAAAGTGAAGATTTTCACAGGGAAATGAGGACAGTGAATTTGACTTGAAAATATGTGAAAAATGTCTTCGATTCGAGTCGATTCGGTCTCACTTTGGAAGTTTGGTAAGAGGGTATGACACAAAGAGTTTGTTCAGATGGTTATTCATCGCGAGAGAATAAAGATTCAATATCATCATTTTCAAGGGACATACTGTTTCATTCTCAATCGAGATGATTCGACCTTTTTTCGCCTGAGGACAATTTTTGGCCAAATATCCTTTCTTGTTGCAAATGTAGCAACGGTTTGATTTCTTATGGCCTGTACGATCCTTCCTTTTGCGTAGGTATCACCATTTCTTCTTTTTCCGGAAATGCTTGGATCCATATTTGGATTTCTTTATCAAATACTTCTTGTAGTGTTTCTTCTTCCGAGAATACTGGCCACAAGTACCATCACAGTCTCACTTGGAGCATTTGATTTTTAACTTCTGGCGAGAACAGGCTGATTCAAGGGGCTTGTCATCTGTGATGTATGTACGAACCATCTGGCGCTTTAAGCATAATTCTTCAAGGCATAGATGGATTTCTTGTTGTATTTCTCCCAAGGAAATATCTTGTACTCTTCTTTGCTTTCCAAAGAAAGATCTTTCAACCATCTGGGATAGCTCTTTAGGGATAGAAGTTAGGAAGACATGCTTCAGGTTTGAATCTGCGCCAATTTGGTAAAAGAGCTGAAGCATTAAACTATAATGCTTATCAAGATGCTTTTCCTAAAGGGAGCAAAGCTATAATGCATCTTTTTCGAAAAATTCTCTTCTTTTTATCTCTATGAGATCTCCGGGTTTTCCCACAAAGACATGATATAAGTAAGTAATGGCATGGCTGAAATTGGCGACATCGAAACAAAATCCGGTCTTGTTTTGAAATTAATTGCCACGAGTTTAAGGCTTCTGTGAACCTTGTAACAAAGTTGTAAATGACATTATTCATATCATGGTTGGTAATGGTGTGTATTCAACCAAGTATGAAATTCTTCAAGTCTTTCTGGCCATTTTGGATAAGGAATATCGTCGATGGTGAAGAATTGTTTTGATGCCATGGATACATGCCTAATAGGATTGTTCCTAGTAGGATTACTTGTCCGACCAATTTACGGATCGAATAATTTGATTCCATTTCATAATCTGAAGAATCATGATCAACCATGAGTATTTGTGAAGTTCGGCTTAAAGGGGGAGAATCAACTTGTAGGAATTGAGAAAGATGAAGAAGAAGGAGATCTTGGATCGATTGATAGAAGGAGTTTGTTTAGCTGGGAATAGAATCGTTTTTCCGGGATGACAGGATCATTTGTTGAGTAATAGGATCAGGTTCAAGTACCCAAATCTTTTAGAAAAGATTCTAATGGATTTGATAACATCATGCGATACGGCTTGTCTCTTGTGACAATCGAACTTGATTACGTAGGTGAGCTCTTTTCTTTTCCTTTTTCTTCGCAGCCTTGAGGCGATTTCGTATTTCCGCCATCTCGGTTCTCTTCGTAGGGATCTTTACGGGATAGTGGCAAAAATGGACGTTTGTGGATGTGGGGGTAAATACCCAGTTCTAACGGGAGGTGCCAACGGATCGAAAGGTCTAAACCTTCATTCTTCAAGAAGTTGGATTTGCTTCTTGAGCTTTTCTATTTCTGGCTTTGGACTTTCAAGATAATGGTACCCAAGATGTTGTCCTGATTCTAAGGCGTGAAGTCTTTTTTTGGAACTCAGAAAATATCTTTTTGGTGCTTTCATCATATCTTCGGAGATCTTGTTGCACATTTCCAATCTTGGAATCAATAGCCTTAAAGGCATTGTTCTATGCCAACGAGTCTCGATTGCAGTTTAGAAGCGCAGCCCAGTGGGGTTTTTTTTTTCTGTCTCCCATGTTCATCCACATCAGTGGGGGTAGGAATCTTGGGAACATTGCAGTATCTGCCGTGTGGATCAATAAACTCTTCTGAGGTAGGGAACGAGTGTTTAGAGCTTTCCTTAACAAGAGGAGGAAAGTCAGTGTCTTGGAACATGGCAATAGAAGAAGTGGGTAGTGCTTCTGCTAGGACTTCAAGCGTGTAAGAATGTTTGTTAGCCCATTTGAGGATTGGCTTATAAAATGGAAAGAAAGTTTGCTTTTTCTGAGGAGGAAAAGGTGGAGGTGATTTTGGTGGATCTGGTAAGGTTCGGGATATAGTACTGGACTCTGGTGGTGGAGGTGGTGCATAAGAAACCATAAACTGGTATTTATCACACTCATCAAGAGTATCACAGAGGAGTTTCCGTCTAAGTACCTTTGGTACACCTTATCATTTGACCTTTTCCGTTGAGGTGGAGGTCTTGCAAGAGGGTTTACCTCGTCAGGGGAGTTTGTACAATAGGAACATTGGCAAAAAGCATCCCAAAAACAATTACCATAGTTGTCTTTATAGTAATGAACATGATGTCCATCACCATTGAAGTGTCGAACATGTTTTTTTGGATCTGGTTCGGAAATAGATTCAAGAACACATGGTTCAATCATGAAGAGGGTCTGGAAGATAGAAGGACTTTCTTCCTTTTCTTTGCCAAATTTGATTGAAACAGTTCCATCTTTTTTCCGTACAAACTCTAAGTCCGTAGACTAGAAGGGCTTGTTATGCTGGTGTAGCTTTTCGTAGTTGGTGATCCAAGTCTCTGGAAGGAGCTTGGCCAACGTATCCTTGGGAATCTGTCTAGGGACATAGATGCAGGAGGCTTGGTCATTTTGCATAGAGATGAACAAAGCATCTTCATTACCATTGTTGAAATTGAGGTGAAGGGCATGGTTCTGCACTCGATAAACCATCTGGTAATGTAGTGTTGCAGCTACAGAGTCAGCACTTTGAGGGGCTCCAGTAAGCTGGACTTGAACTTTTAGAAAAGAGAGTAGCTGGGGGTCTGATAGAGCGATATTGAAGTTTGGATACAAAGTCACAAAAACTGTTCCAGCATTTAAAGTAGTTTGAACAGTACTAATGCAAGCATGCTAATATTGTAAAAACCTGGTATCCAACAAAGCAATTCTTGCCACAACTGGCAAACCTTTACGACCATGGAAGATGAGGGCAAGACGAACAGCTCTATAATGGACATGAGTATATCCCTATTGAACCCATTCTAGAGGGATCTGAAGAGTAACAAAGTACTCTTTTTTAGTAGCAGGAATGGGATGCTGGTCGAATTTAGAGAACTGAACGTACTCTTTTACTTGCTTTGGGATTTGGTGAATAAGCTGGCGGATGGAGCGAATAGGTGAGAATGACGAGTTGGGTTTAGCAAAAGCTGACTAAGGATTCATAAGAGAAAGTTGGGTTTCAGAAATCTTGGTTTTATCGCTTAGAGAGACTTCATAAAGATAATCTATTTTAGAAGCATTGGAAACATGAAATTCTGGAGAGGTTGAAGATGAAGAGGAAGGAACAAGAGAAAAGGTGCTTCAAGGATTTCTGGCTGTGTAGACTCTGGTTGTGTGGTCATAGTGTGAAAAGATCTTATTAGCTCTGGAAATACAGTTTCTGCAATAAATGCATAACAAAAATGGATTACTTATAATCCACAATAAACAAAAGGGAAAATATAAAATTTTTCATGGTTCATGCAACAAATCAGAATAATAATTTAAAAAAAAAGAATTACTAATAATCCATAACGAACAAATTAGAAGATACAAAATTTTCTTTTTTTTTATTCTTTTTTTTTTGCCGGTCAACGATGGTCAACGCAGGTCAATGATGGTCAACGATGATCAACGGTCAATGGTCAACGAATCAAATGGGTCAACAGTCAACGGGTCGAGTCAATCGGGTCAACGGGCCGTCGGGTCGAGTCACATCGGGTTGAACTAGTCGGACCGGTTAGGTCGATCGAACAAATTGACTGGCACGTGTTGCGCACATGTCTTTGGTGACGTCATGTGGATGTTTGCTAGCGCGTGTCGCATGCGCCAGGCTTCCGTGCAAGCGTCGCACGCGCTTGGGCCAAAACGGCACATGCGGAAGACCAAATTGGCGCATGCATTGGCGCGTTCGACGACCTCCGGCGGCGATCCGCTACTCGATTTTCTCATATCGGCGAGAGCTTCGACCCTACGTTATTGAAAACGAATTTCAACTTACAGAAAATCACAAAATAAGGTGAATAGTACGCGCATGTCAGGGTTTTTTCGTCCCCAATCGGCCAACGGTGGTGTTTCACGAAAATTCAATCAAAAACAAATCATAAACATAAAAAAGGATCGGGAAACATGAACAATGGCTCTGATACAAATGTTGGGAATAACTGATTCTCTAAAATAGATTCGACACTAAATCGAACTCCTAAAATGAATGTGGAAAACGAGCCCGAGAATAATATGTATCACCGATCAAAGATACACCACGGAATCGAGCGTACCTTATTATCCACAAATTAAACATCAATGTTGAAGATTGAGGAAGGATTTTGATCTGGTATGTCGAGGAGCATACTATTGGTTCAAAAAGGGGAGAAAACTTACGTTCTTTTTTAGAGAAAGAGAGTAAAACATATTAGGAGGAGAGAGAGTCTTCACGTGCGTATGCCAAAAGGTACTTTCTTTTTTCTTTTTACTTTCCCTCGAAGCATCTCTTCCAAAGGACGCATTCTCTCAACGTAACACCTCATCCAAAAGACACAACCTTTCCTCCATGGGTCCTAAACCTGCGGGCCGGGTTCTTAGGCCCAACATGGGGGAACGGGTCCACTTAGGCCCATCAAGTCATAGACTAAACCCATCAATACATGTGTCTAGGATGTTTGGTAAAGGATGATCAAAGGATTTTAAGGGGTTTAGGCAATGTGATAAGGAAAGACGATTCCACCATTTTATGGAAATAGTTTCATAATTGTTGAAGTAATGGTGAAGGAACTAAGGGATATGAAGCTTCCCACTCAATGGGTGGAGGGCTAAACCCTACACACACGGAGCTTATGGAGGTCTCAACATGACACCCAACTATCGCATTAAAACCCATTTTTCTAGGACTCCATTGGCCGACTAAAAAAGTCTTTGCCTTGTCAGAAATCTTTTTTTTTGCTTTAACGATATTCATCACTGTACTCAATTACAGTGGACACATCTTGACTTTTGTACAAATATCTGCTCCATAAATATCTAGTCGATGCTACATTATTCGAGAAATTGCATCACGCATAACCTGTCTATAACTTAGGCCTAGCATCATTCCAACATCTTCCATGAGCCCTAACTCCGCACAATACAAATACTACCATATAGTCAATTTTTTGCCACACCCATCTCTCTCCCTCTCTTGGAGTAAGTTTGAGCCTTTGGCTTTCAGGTGGGTGCACAAAACACAAAGCAACCTCAAAGTCAAAGAGACCCACTTTCCACTGGTTTTGAACCGGTTAGTGCTAATAAAACTTGCAAGTAGGACTAGCTACCATCCAGATTGAAACTACACGGATACTGATGGATGAATAAATTTTGGAGGTCCTTTCATTTGGCAAAACAGAATTTAGTTTCCACACACACAAACTTGCTAACAATTGCTATTTCCTTCTCTCTCTCTCTCTTTAAAACATTAAAAATGGATGAGAACGCTGCCACCAAGAACAACCAAAACCGCCGCAACCGCCAAATCGGTGACATCTCCATTTTGAATGCCTCCCCAAAGCGTCTTCAGATGCTTCAGCTCATACTCCTCCGACAGCCACCTCAAACGAACTAGTAGTCAACCTTATCTTCTTATATTCCTAATTCATTTCTGCTTATGAGAAATATAAATTTTATGCACTCAAAGTAACAATTTAAACATAATTCCTTCATATATTATTACTAGAAAACTTAGGAGACAATGAAAATATTTCAAATGTAAAGAGTCGATTAGATTTTATCGGTTGATCAATCCGGGACATTGTGGATGGTGAGTGCACACATGATAATAGCCGTGATAGGATTGGGAGTGCTTTTGCTTGCATCGGACATTGCTCTGCTGGGCTGGATTGCAAGTCTTGTTGTGATGTTCTTTTTCTCCTCTGTGTGCTACTGCACTAGTCACCTGGCGATCTCAACTCCAGCAGATATAACCACACTTACATGGACTCTATTCGTTCAATCCTTGGTATGGAATTCCATCACATGTTATCACTTGTCATTACTTGAAATCTGCACTTTGATTAAATTTCCCACATGAACAAAAGATCCAATGGAAAATAAAAGAGTGAGATTTTGGGGGAAATAAATCTCCAGACATCCATCAAAGAGACCGGATCATGATCATATTAATCTAACTTTTAGGTTTTCCTAGTGCTTTGCTTCGACTAGTGTTCCCTGCTCAAACCTGGCATTTGGATTTGCTGCATGATCTCAACAACTCCGAGACATGAAAGGAATCGGATGTAAGATTGGCCTAATAGTGGTATTGGTCACATTAAAATCTTGTTCTAATTATCGAAAAATGGCTTGCAACAGTCAAAGTGCAGAATGTCAGGGTGAATGACAAGGGGAAAAATTAGCGAACAGAAAAATTGCCTATCATTATAACAACACTTTCACATAACCATGGCATTTTGAAGAAATATCATCTGGTAAACCCTTTTGGTAGCCGCACCAACGGTAGAGCAAAGCGTCCAAGATATCTTAGAAACCTCGAATGTATTCCTTTTCCCTGATGTCACTCCTGTAGTTGGGTAAAAGGAATCTATTTTACATCTTCATATTGCCATTTGAGAGAGCTCTAGTTTAGTTGGAAATGTGGTTCTTGCTATACTCACAAGATTATGCTTTTAAAGTGAGGTTCCACTTTGACCTTTTACTGAGTAAAAATTTATAGACATTCATTATACATTTGTTTTGCAGAAAACAAGTGATATGAAAAATATTTTCCAAAAGATGATGATTTTTATTGTTCAAAATAACTAGTCAATAAATAATATTTTATCTTTTTATTATAATTTATGTTTAAACATATTTGTAAAAAATTTATAAAATATACAAGTGATCGACTTTTGAAAAATATTTTCCAAAATGTTGATCTTTTGTGTAACAAGTGTATGCTTATTTAGAGTTTATTTTTGTGCAAAATTGACTAATTGAAGATATTTATTTATAGTTTATTTTTTACATGGGCAATTTATGTTAATTTGTGAGTGGTAAGATAATTTTTTTCATTCATAAAATACTTACCAACGCAAAGGTAATTTAATGATGCTGAAGCTAAATTTACATACACAAAATACAATTTTAAAATATAAGTTTGCTTTCGTGATATAATAGCTTGTATTGCTACGATAAGACTTTATTAGCTATGAATAAGTAAAATTAAGAAGAATGTCAAGGATTAGGGAAAATTACTTACTATCACTGCGACTTCGAATTAGGTAAGTTACTGTAGCCGTTGTTAGGATTACATCATATCAAATAAATTTGAACAAATCCAACACGCTGATTAGCTGAAGAGGTTAGACGTCGCCAATTTACCGTTTCGACCTCGCGCGCCCAGCTCACTTTCCTATTCTACGAGGGGCAAATTCGGAACGACAGGCGAAATAGGTAAGTTACTGTTAGCCGTAGCCAATTTACCGTTTCGACCTCAATCCACTTTCCTATACTGCAAGGGGCAAATTCGGAACGACGGGCGAAATGACGCTACATATTCGCTACGGCTTCATCGGTTCAGTCGCATCGTCTCTCTCTCACCTTCTTCTTCTTCTTCTTAGCATGTTGCCACTCCGCTTGCTTCCTTTTCCTCTCTCGACGGAGCCACATTCCGGCTCAATGGGAGATGGCGGAGCTGCGTCTGCTTCGGCCGTGTGGCCGATCGTCGAAGACGGGACGCCCCCGTGTGGGGGCCACAGAGAGAGAGAGAGAGGAATGGGGCTATGATCGGGGCTCGGCGCGCTCTGTGGCTGCAAAGGCGGGGCTGAGCAACGACGTTCGGGGGGCGGCGGATTCGAGGGCGTGCTGGAGTTGAGGCGGACGTGTGAGTTTCTCGAATTTTTTCTCTCTGGCTTTTTTGAATGGGTGTTGTTGCGTGATGACTATGCTGCTGTCGTTTGGGGCGTAAATCTTGTCGGAGGAGATTGGGTTTTGGTTCTTTAGTCTGATTTGTGCCAAAACCTTTTATTTCTCAAATCTTCTTTGTGAGTGGGAATTTTCTTCTAAAGAACATGACTTATGCTAGAATATCTCTCTCAGCAGTAATTTTTCGATAAATCTGTGCTCTTTCTTATGAAAATGTTCAGATTTTTGTTTTTTGTACATATAATATGAATCTGGTGCTTAGAAAGTAACTTGATTCGTTTGCTAGAGTTTTTCGGTTCTTCAACCTGTTTGGTGATCTGTTGTAACGTGAACATATCAACGAAATATATGAAGAGTGACATGCCTCAACAAATCATACTGTTTGGTGTACTTCGATTTTGGCAAAGCACCTTTTCATATGATGATTCACTATTGCTTATCCTCAGATCAAGCCTTGTAATCATTTTGCTACAGATCTTGCACCCGTGCTTTTCTTTACCATTTTGCTTTGCTAAATGTTGTACGTGATGGAATTTTTTCCTCACTGTGATTTATCCATGACTTAGTATATTTGTCTTGTTATACCATTTTGCTTTTAAAGAACCGCATACAAGAATCTCTTTCTAAATAGCTTTATGAGCAGCAACTTTTCAAAAATATCTCCTTTTTCCCAAATAAGTTTTGACTTTTGTTTTCTCCTTCTGAATATATTTCTCTTTTTTGAAAACCTTTTTTAAAAGACATTTCGTGAAAATCTATCTTTGTTTGAAAGATGTGTGATACTTTTGTTTTATGATTTCTAAATATGAACTTCTTGATTTTAAGTTTTCGTTAAAGAGTGACCGGGTTTAAAAGTTTTTTCTCAAAGTCGTTTCCAAATGTTGTGAATTTTCACAATTTTCTTCCTTACTCTATTTTGTACAAGTTCAAATAACTTTCGCACTTTAAATTTGCTTTTAAAGAAGGTCATGCAAATTATTCTGGAGTCTTTCACAAGATTTTCTAATCTATTCCCTCCTAACTTTCTGAGCAGCAAGTTTTCAAATATCTCTTTTTTGCCAAATAAGTTTACTTTTGTTTTCTCCTTTGAATATATCTGTCTTTTTTTATAGTTCTTTATTATGACATTTTGTAAAAATGTTATCTGTTTAAAAGAGCTGTGATACTTTTGTTTTGTCCTTTCTGAATATTAACTTTTTGAGTTTAAGTTTTCAGTTAAAAAAGTTAAAAGAGTATAACTGGATTCAAAGTTTCTCCTCAAAGTCGTTTCCACATGTTGCAAATTATGACAATTTTTTCCTTACTCTGTTTTGTACAAGACCTACTTTTTTCAAACCACTTTGGGAGTTTAAATTTGCTTTTAAAGAACGTAATGCAAATTATTTCAGACTCTTTCACAAGTTTTTCCAATGCATTTCCTCGTAGCTTTATGAGCAAGTAGTTTTCAAATATCTCCTTTTTGCCAAATAAGTTTAAACTTTTGTTTTCTCCTGAATATATTTCTCTTTTTTGAAAACCTTTTTAAAAGACATTTCATGAAAATCTTTGTTTGAAAGAGGTGTGATACTTTTGTTTTATGATTTTTAAATATTAACTTCTTGATTTTAAGTTTTCAGTTAAAGAGCGACTGGGTTTAAAAGTTTCTTCTCAAAGTTGTTTCCAAATGTTGTGAATTTTCACAATTTTCTTCCTTACTCTGTTTTGTACAAGACACTTTTTCAAACAATTTTGGCACTTTACATTTGTTTTTAAAGAAGGTTGTGCAAATTATTCTGGACTCTTTCACAAGTTGTTCTAATCTATGTCCTTATAACTTTCTGAGCAGCAAGTTTTCAAATATCTCTTTTTTGCCAAATAAGTTTAATTTTGTTTCTTCCTTTGAATATATCTGTCTTTTTTCACAGTTCTTTATTATGACATTTTGTGAAAATATTATCTGTTTAAAAGAGCTGTGATACTTTTGTTTTGTCATTTCTGAATATTAACTTCTTGAGTTTAAGTTTTCTGTTAAAAGAGTGTAACTTGATTTAAAGTTTCTCCTCAAAGTCGTTTCCAAATGTTGCAAATTATGATAATTTTCTTCCTTACTTTGTTTTGTACAAGGCCTACTTTTTTCAAACCAATTTGGGAGTTTAAATTTGCTTTTAAAGAAGGTAATGCAAATTATTTCAGATTCTTTCACATGTTTTTCTACCGTATTTCCTCATAGCTATATGAGCAGCAAGTTTTCAAATTTCTCTTTTTTTGCCAAGTAAGTTTTAAACTTTTGTTTCCTCCTTTCGAATATATCTCTCTTTTTTGAAAACCTTTTTAGAGACATTTCGTAAACATCTGTCTTTTTGCAAGAGGTGTGATACTTTTGTTTTTTCATTTCTCAATATTAACTTCTAATGTTCCTCCTCAAAGTTGTTTCCAAATGTTGCAAATTATGACAATTTTCTTCCTTACTCTCTTTTGTACTAGACTACTTTTTCCCAATCAACTTTGGGAGTTTAAATTTGCTTTTGAAGAACATCATGCAGAGTATTTAAGATTCTTTCACAAGTTTTTCCAATGTATTTCCTCATAGCTTTATGAGCGGCAAGTTTTCAAATATCTCTTTTTTGCCAAATGAATTTAAACTTTTGTTTTCTCCTTGTGGATATATTTTTCTTCCTTGAAAACTGTTTGAAAGACATTTTGTGAAAATCTATCTTTTTTTTTTTTTTTTTTTAAAGAGGTGTGATACTTTTGTTTTGTGATTTCTAAATATTAACTTCTTGATTTTAATTTTCTGTTAAAGAGTGAGTGGATTGAAAAGTTTCTCCTTAGAGTCTTTTCCAAATGTTGCGAATTTTGACAATTTTCTTTCTTACTCTGTTTTGTACAAGACACTTTTTCAAACAACTTTGGCACTTCAAATTTGCTTTTAAAGACAGTCGTGCAAATTGTTCTGGAGTCTCACAAGTTTTTCTAATATATTTCCTCATAACTTTTCTAAACAGCAAGCAAGTTTTCAAATATCTCTCTTTTGCCAAATGAGTTTAATTTTGTTTTCTCCTTTAAATATATCTGTCTTTTTTTTTTTTTTATAGTTCTTTATTATGACATTTTGTAAAAATGTTCTCTGTTTAAAAGAGCTGCGATACTTTTTTTTGTGCTTTCTGAATATTAACTTTTTGAGTTTAAGTTTTCTGTTAAAAGAGTATAACTGGATTTAAAGATTTTCCTCAAAGTTGTTTCCAAATGTTGCAAATTATGACAATTTTCTTCCTTACTCTATTTTGTACAAGACCTACTTTTTTCAAACAACTTTGAGAGTTTAAATTTGCTTTTAAAGAAGGTAATGGAAATTATTTCAGATTCTTTCACAAGTTTTTCCAATGCATTTCCTCATAGCGTTATGAGCAGCAAGTTTTCAAATATTTCTTTTTTGCCAAATAAGTTTTAAACTTTTGTTTTCTCCTTTTGAATATATTTCTCTTTTTTGAAAACCTTTTTAAAGACATTTTGTAAAAATCTATCTGTGTTTGAAAGAGGTGTGATGCTTTTGTTTTGTCATTTCTCGATATTAACTTCTCGATTTTAAGTTTTCTATTAAAGAGTAACTGGATTTATAAGTTTCTCTTCAAAGTTGTTTCTAAATGTTGCACATTATGACAATTTTCTTGCTTACTCTGCTTTGTACGAGACCTACTTTTTTTCAAACAAATTTGGGAGTTTAAATTTGCTTTTAAAGAAGGCCGTGCAAATTATTTTGGATTCTTTCACAAGTTTTTCCAATGTATTTCCCCAAAACTTTATGAGTGGCAAGTTTTCAAATATCTCTTTTTTGCCAAATAAGTTTAAACGATTGCTTTCTCCTTTTGGATATATTTCTCTTTTTTGAAAACTTTTTGGAAGACATTTCATGAAAATCTCTCTGTTTGACGGAGGTGTGTTACTTTTCTTTTGTCATTTCTAAATATTAACTTCTTGATTTTAAGTTTTCTGTCAAAGAGTAATTGGATTTAAAAGTTTCTCTCCAAAGTTGTTACAAAATGTTGCAAATTATGACAATTTTCTTCCTTATCCTGTTTTCTACGACACACTTTTTCAAACATGTTTGGCAGTTTAAATTTGCTTTTAATGAAGGTCATGCAAATTATTTTGGATTCTTTCACTAGTTTCTCCAATCTATTTCCTCATAACTAGTTTTCAAGTATCTCTTTTTTGCCAAATAAGTTTAATTTTGTTTTCTGCTTTGAATATGTCTTTTTTGATAGTTTATTATCATTTCATAAATATGTTATCTGTTTGCAAACTGCTATGCTACTTTTGGTTTGTCCTTTCTGAATATTAACTGCTTGACTGGATTTAAAGTTTCTCCTCGAAATTGTTTCCAAATGTTGCCAATTATGACAATTTCTTCCTTACTCTGTTTTGTACAAGACCTACATTTTTCAAACAACTTTGGGAGTTTCAATTTGCTTTTAAAGAACGTCTTGCAAAGTATTTTAGATTCTTTCACAAGTTTTTCCAATGTATTTCCTCATAGCTTTATGAGCAGGAAGTTTTTAAATACCTCTTTTTTGCCCAATAAGTTTAAACTTTTGTTTTCTCATTTTGAATATATTTCTCTTTTTTGAAACTTTTTTAAAGACATTTCATAAGATCTATCTCTGTTTGAAAGATGTGTGATGCTGTTCTTTTGTCATTTCTAAATATTTAGTTCTTGATTTTAAGTTTCTGTAAAAGAACCGGATTTAAAAGTTTCTTCACAAAGTCGTTTCCAAATATTGCAAAATGGCAATTTTCTTCCTTCCTCCATTTGTTCAAGACACTTTTTTCAAACAACTTAGGTGTTTAAATTTGCTTTTAAAGAAGGTCATGGAAATTTTTTTGGATTCTTTCACAAGTTTTTCCAATCTATTTCGTCAACTTTATGAGCAGCAAGCTTATATCTCTTTTTTTAAACTAAGTATAAAAGTTTTGTTTTCTCCTTTTGAATACATGTCTTTTTTGACAATTATTGATTGTGACATTTCATAAAAATGTTCTCCATTTAAAAGAGCTGTGATACTTTTGTTTTGTCCTTTCTGAATATTAACTTCTTGAGTTTAAGCTCTCTGTTAAAAGAGTACAATTGGATTTAGATTTTCTCATCAAAGTTGTTTGCAAATGTTGCAAAATATGATAATTTTCTTCCTTTGTTTTGTACAAGACCTACATCTTTCAAACCATTTTGGGAGTTTGCAAATTATTTAAGATTCTTTCACAAGTTTTTTCAGTGTATTTCCTCATAGCTTAATGAGCGGCAAGTTTTCGAATATCTCTCTTTTGTGAAGTAAGTTTAAACTTCTGTTTTCTCCTTTTGAATGTATCTCTCTATTTTTTTTATTTTTTTTACAGTTCTCTATTATAGATATTTCGTAAAAATGTTCTATGTTTGAAAGAGCCGTGATACTTTTATTTTATCCTTTTTGAATATTAACTTCTTGAGTTTAAGTTTTACAGTTCTTTTTACAATTCTATATTTGTCTTTTTTGACAGTTCTTTTTTATGAGATTTTGTAAAGATGTTCTCTGTTTGAAAGAGCTGTGATACTTTTGTTTTGTCCTTTCTAAATATTTACTTCTCGAATGTAAGTTTTCTGTTAATGAGTATAACTGGATTTAAAGTTTCTTCTCAAAGTTGTTTCTAAATGTTGCCAATTATGACAATTTTTTCCTTTCTCTGTTTTGTACAAGACCTACATTTTGCAAACAACAATGGGAGTTTCAATTTGCTTTTGAAGAGATGCCTTGCAAAGTAGTTTAGATTCTTTCACAAGTTTTTTTTTCCAATGCAGTGGCAAGTTTTCAAATACATCTTTTTTGCCAAATAAGTTTAAACTTTTGTTTTCTCCTTTTGAATGTATTTTTCTTTTTAGAAACTTTTTTTAAAGATATTTCGTAAAATCTATCTCTGTTTGTAAGAGGTGTGATACTTTTGTTTTGTCATTTCTAAATATTAACTTTTTAATTTTAAGTTTCTGTAAAAGAGTAACTGGATTTAAAAGTTTCTCCTCAAAGTTGTTTCTAAATGTTGCAAAATATGACAATTTTCTTCCTTTCTTTGTTTGTACAAGACAAACTTTTTCAAACAACTTAGGGAGTTTAAATTTGCTTTTAAAGAAGGTTGTGCAAATTATTTTGGATTCTTTCACAAGTTTTTCCAATCTATTTCCTCGTAACTTTATGAGCGGCAAGTTTTATCTCTTTTTTCCAAATAAGTTTAAACTTTGGTTTTCTCCTGTTGAATACATGTGTTTTTTTACAGTTCTTTATTATTACATTTAGTAAAAATGTTCTCAATTTAAAAGAGCTGTGATCCTTTTGTTTTGTCCTTTCTGAATATTAACTTCTTGAGTTTAAGTTTTCTGTTGAGAGTATGACTGGATTTAGAGTTTCTCCTCAAAGTTGTTTACAAATGTTGCAAAATATGACAATATTCTTCCTTACTCTATTTTGTACAAGACCTACTTTTTTCAAACCATTTTGGGAGTTTAAATTTTCTTTTAAAGAACATCGTGCAAATTATTTTAGATTCTTTTTCCACTGTATCTCCTCATAGCTTTATGAGCAGCAAGTTTTCAAATATCCCTTTTTTGCCAAATAATTATAAACTTTTGTTTTCTCCTTTTTAATATATCTCTTTTTTTTACAGTTCTTTCTTACAGACATTTAGTAAAAATGTCCTGTGTTTGAAAGAGCTATGATACTTTTGTTTTGTCCTTTATGAATATTAACTTCTTGAGTTTATGTTTTACAGTTCTTTTTACAATTCTTTATGTCTTTTTTGACAGTTCTTTATTATAACATTTCATAAAAATGTTCTCCGTTTCAAAGAGCTGTGATACTTTTGTTTTGTCCTTTCTTAATATTAACGTGTTGAGTTTAAGTTTTCTGTTAAAGAGTAGGACTGGATTTAAAGTTTCTCTTCAAAGTTGTTTCCAAATGTTGCAAATTTTGAAAATTTTCTTCCTTACACTTTTTTGTACAAGACCTACTTTTTCCAAACCATTTTGGGAGTTTAAATTTGCTTGTAAAGAATGTCATGCAAATTATTTTACATTCTTTCACAATGTATTTCCTCATAGCTTTATGAGCATCAAGTTTTAGAATCTCTTTTTTGCCAAATAAGTTTAAACTTTTGTTTTCTCCTTTTGAATATATCTCTTTTTTTACAGCTTTTTATTATAGACATTTGGTAAAAATGTTCTCTGTTTGAAAGAGCTATGATAGTTTTGTTTTGTCATTTCTGAATATAAACTTGATTTTAAGTTTTACAGTTCTTTTTACAGTTCTTTATGTGTCTTTTTGACAGTTCTTTATTATGACATTTTGTAAAAATGTTCTCTGTTTGAAAGAGCTGTGATACTTTTGTTTTGTCCTTTCTAAATATTAACTTCTTGAGTTTAAGTTTTCTGTAAAAGAGTATAACTGGATTTTAACGTTTCTCCCCAAATGTTGCAAGTTATGATAATTTTCTTCCTTACTCTGTTTAGTATAAGACCTACTTTTTTCAAACTATTTGGGAGTATAATTTTGCTTTTAGAGAACATCATGCAAATTTCTTTAGATTCCTTCGCAAGTTTTTCCAATGTATTTCCTCATAGCTTTATGAGCAGCAAGTTTTTGAATCTCTCTTTTCTGCCAAATAAGTTTAGACTTCTGTTTTCTCCGTTTGAATATATCTCTCTTCTTTTATAGTTCTTTATTATAGACATTTCGTGAAAATGTTCTCTGTTTAAATGAGCCGTGATACCTTTGTTTTGTCCTTTCTAAATATTAACTTCTTGGTTTTAAGTTTTCTGTTAAAGAATATAACTGGATTTAAAGTTTCTCCTCAAGGTTGTTTCCAAATGTTGCAAATTATGACAATTTTCTTCCTTACTTTGTTTTGTACAAGACCTACTTTTTTTCAAACAACTTGGGGAGTTTAAATTTTCTTTGAAATAATATCATGCAAACTGTTTTAGATTCTTTCACGTGTTTTTTCAATGTGCTTCCTCATAGCTTTATGTGCAGCAAGTTTTCAAATTTCTCTTTTTTGCCAAACAAGTTTAAAGTTTTGTTTTCTCCTTTTGAATAGATCTCGCCTTTTTGACAATGTTTTATTAAATTCATTTTGTAAAAATTTTCTTTATTTAAAGGAGGTGTGATACTTTTGTTTTGTCCTTTCTAAATATTAACTTCTTGAGTTTAAGTTTTTTTTTAAAGAGAGTATAACTGGATTTAATGTTTCTCCTCAAAGTTGTTTCCAAATGTTGCAAATGATGACAATTTTCTTCCTTACTCTGTTTTGTAAAGCAAATTTTCAAGTATCTCTTTTTTTCCAAATAAGTTGAACTTTTATTTTCTCCTTTTGAAATATCCTTTTACTTGTCGGAAGTTCTGACATTTCGTTCTCACTCTATTTTAAATTGTAACTAGATTCATCTTATGATACCATTTTTCTTTTAAAGAACGTCACACGGGAATCTCTTTTTGTTAATAGCTATATATGAACAGCGAGTTTTCAAATATCTCTTTTTTGCCAAATTAGTTCAATTTTGTTTTCTCCTTTTGAATATATCTTTGTTTTTTTGGGAAGTTCTGACATTTCGTAAAAATATCTCTCTCTAGAGAGAGAATGCAACCGGGTTTAAAGTTTTCTTTCAACATGTTTGTAAATGGTGGAAATGATTGTATTTTTCTTCCTTACTCTGTTTTGTTTGAGATTTACTATTTTCAATCAACATTGGATTGGGAGTTTACATTTGCTTTTAAAGAATGTCACACAAATTATTTTAGATTCTATATACAAGTTTTACCAAGTTATTTCTTTATAGATTCATGATCAGAAGGTTTGCAAGTATCTCTTTTTTTCCCAAAACTTATAACTTTTGTTTTCTCTTTTTGTGTACCTTACTATTTTGAAAGTTCTTATCTCTGTTTTATAATTTTGAGACTTTTGCATTGTCCTTTCTAAATATTAACTCCTTGATTTAAAGTTTTCTATCATAGAGCAACTGGATTTAAAGTTTTCTTCCATAATTGTTTGTATGGTGGAAATGATGGCATTTTTATTCCTTACTCTGTTTTGTACGAGACTTACTATTTTCAAGAATGTCATGTGAATTAATTTAGATTTTGTCGCAAGTTTCTCCAATCGATTTCTCAATAGCTTCATGAGAATTAATTTGCTTTTAAAGAATGTCGTGTGAATTATTTGCAAATCTCTCTTTTTTGCCAAAAGAACGTACACTACTATTGTGTCTTTTTTTGTATTTTTAAAAGTTCTGTGTTAAACAGATTTCATAATATATCTCTCTGTTTTAAAGAATTGTGAGTCTTTTACTTTGTTTTTTCAAAATATTAACTTCTTTATGTTAGGTATCCTGTCTTTAAGTAACCGGATTCAAAATATTCTTCTAAAGTCATTTAAAATGTTTTGTTAAATGGATCATTCTATTTTAAAAATTGCAAGAGTTTTGTTTTGTCCTTTCTAAATATTAAGTTCTTGGATTTAAGTTTCCTGCCTTTGAGTGACTAGATTCAACGATTTTATTAAAAGTAGTTTCCAAATCTTACAAATTATGGCAATTTTCCTCCAAACAAGACCTATTGTTTTCAAACAACATTGGGAGTTTAAATTTGCTCTTAAAGAACGTCATGCAAATTATTTTAGATTCTATCACAGGCTTTTCCAATCTGATTTTGAATTACTTTATGAAGCTTGCTAGTATCTCTTTTACGCGCCAAAAAACCTGAACTTTTGTTTTATTCTTTATCTTTATCTCTCTGTTTTAAAAGTTCTTTCTTAAAGAGATTTGTTAATATCTCTATGTAATAAAGAATTGTGACCATATGATTTCGTCCTTTCTAAATATTGACTTCTTGAATTTTCTGTTTTTGAGTAACTGGATCTAAATTTTTCTTTGACATTCATTTCCAAATGTTACAAATTTGGGCAAATTTGTGCAAGACCTACTATGTTTCCAAATTACATTGGAAGTTTAAATTGGCTTCTAGAGAACATCAAGCAAATTATATTAGATTCTATCACAAGATATTCCAATCTCTTTCTCAATAGCTTAATGAGCAGAAGGTTTGCACGTATCTCCTTTTTTCAGAAAAACTTAAACTTTTGTTTCTCTTTTGTATACTTATCACTCTATTTTAAAAGATCTTTGTTAAAGAGATTTCCTAATATTTCTCTCGGTTTTAAAGAATTCTGATACTTCTGTTTTCTCCTTTCTTAATATTAAAGTTTTCTGTCAAAGAGCAATCAGATTTAAAGTTGTCTTCTAATAAAGTCATTACCATATATTGCAAATCATGGCAATCTTCTTCCTTACTCTGATTTGTACAAGACATACTATTTTTAAAACAACATTAGGAATTTAAATTTGCTTATAAAGAACATCTAGCAAATTATTTTATTATTTATGACAAGTTGTTCAAATTTATTTCTCCATAGCTTTATGAGCAAAAGGTTTGCTAGTATCTGTTTTCTTCAAAAAACTTTGACTTTTGTTCTGTCCTTTTGTATACTTGTCTCTTTAATTTAAAAGGTTCTTTGTTAAAGAGATACCCTAATATGTCTTTCTGTCTTAAAGAATGTGAGAATTTTATTTTGTCTTTTCTACATATTAAGTCTTGATTTTATGCTTTCTGTTTTCAAGTAACAGGATTCAAAGTTCTTTTTTTATCCAAAGTCGTTTTCAAATGTTGAAAATCTTGGCATTTTTCTTCCTTACTTTGATTTGTACAACATTGGGAATTTAAATTTTCTTTTAAAGAGATTTCCTAATATCTCTCTCAGTTTTAAAAAATTGTGGGACTTTGTTTTTGTTTCTTTTTAAGTATTAAGTTCTTGATTTTAAGTATTCTGTCATTGAGTGACCTGATTTAAAGCTTTCTTTCAAAGTAGTGTACAAATGTTGCCAATTTTGGCAATTTTTTCCTTACTCTGTTTTTGTACAAGACCAACTATTTTCAAACGTGATTGAGAGTTTAAATTTGCTTTAAAATTTCCAATCTATTTTTCAATAGGTTTTTGAGCAGAAAGTTTGGTAGAATTTCTTCATTAGAGAGATTTCCTAATATCTCTCTGTGTTTCAAAGAGCTGAGACTTTTATTTTGTTTGCCTTTAAAGAACTTCATGCAAATTATTTTAGATACTATCACAATTGTTTTCAATCTATTTTGCAGTAGGTTTGCTAGAATCTAATATTTTGCCAAAAATCTTAAGACTTTTGTTTTCTCCTTTTTGTGTACTTGTATCTCTCTTTTTAGAAGTTCTTTGTTAAACAGTCTCCCCCATTATCTCTCTCTGTTTTAAAGAATTTTGAGACTTTTGTGTTGTCATTTCTGAATATTAGCTTCTTGATTCTAAGTTTTTTTTCAAAAAGTAATTGGGTTTAAAGTTTTCTTTCAAAATTTTTTGTAAATTGTGGAAATGATGGTTATTTCCTTCTTTACTCTGTTTTGTCCGAGATCTACTATTTTCAATCGACATTGGGATTTCAACTTGCTTATAAAGACGCCATGCAAATCATTTTAGATTCTACACACAAGTTTTTCCAATCTATTTCGTAATAGCCTTGTGAGCAAAAGGTTTGCAAGTATCTCTTTTTTCCCATATCTTAAAACTTTTGTTTTCTCCGTCTGTCTACTTATTTCTCTGTTTGAAAAGTTCTTTGTTAAACAGATTTTCTAATATCTCTCTTTGTTTTAAAGAATTCTGAGACTTGTTGTGCTTTCTAAATATTAACTATTGATTTTAAAGTTTTCTATCACGTAGCAACCAGATTGAAAGTTTTCTTTCATAACCGTTTGTAAATGGTGGAGAATTGATGGCATTTTTCTTCCTTACTCTGTTTTGTACAAGATTTACTATTTTAAAAAAGCATTGGGAGTTTAAATTTGCTTTTAAAGAACGTCATGTAAGTTAATTTAGACTCTATCTCAAGTTTTTCCAACCGATTTCTCAATAGCTCATGAGTAGTAGGCATGTAAATCTCTCTTTTTTGCCAAAAGAACATACACTATTTTTTTGTTGTTTTGTATTTTTAAAAGTTCTTTGTTAAATAGATTTTCTAATATATATCTATGTTGTGAGACTTTTATTTTGTTTTTTCAAAATGTTTACTTCTTGATTTTAAGTATCCTGTCTTCGAGTGACTGGATTCAATTTTTTTTTTCCAAAGTCGTTCCAAATGTTTTGTTAAACAGATTATCTAATCCCTCTTTTTTTAAAATTGCAAGACTTTTGTTTTTTCCTTTCTAAATATTAACTTCTTGACTTTAAGTTTCCTGCCTTTGAGTTACTGGATTCAACGTTTTCATTAGACTAGTCCCATATCTTGCAAATTATGGCAAGCTTCCTCCAAACTTTGTTATGTACAAGGCCTACTATATTCAAACAACATTGGGAGTTTAAACTTGCTTCTAAAGGACGTCATCCAAATTATTTTAGATTCCATCACAAGTTTATCAAACTATCTCTCAATAGCTTTATGAGCAGTGTGTTTGCTAATATCTCTTTTGTGCCACTTTTGTTTTCTCATTTTGTTTACTTATCTCTGTTTTAAAAGTTCTCTGTTAAAGAGATTACCTTTTTTTTTCTCTATTCTAAAGAATTTTGAGATTTATGTTTTTTCCATTATAAATATCTACTTCTTGATTGCAAGTTTTCTGTCCTAGAGGAATTCAAAGTTGTTTACATATGTTGCAAATAATGACAATTTTCTTCCTTACTCTATTTTGTACAAGACCTACTATTTTCAAACATTGTAAGTTTAAATTTGCTTTCGAAGAATGTCATGCATATTATTTTAGATTCTATTACAAGTTTTTCAATTTATTTCTCATTAGGTTTATGAGCAGGAAGTTTTCAAATATCTTTTTCTGCAAAATAAGTTAAAACTCTGGTTTTCTTCTTCTCTATATATGTTTGTTTTTTAAAAGTTTTTTTCAGAGGTTTTGGAACATGTCTCTGTTTTTAAGAATCAGTTTTGGTAACTGGATTGCAATTTTCTATATATTACTGAGACCTGTTATTTTGAAACAAAATTTGGAGTATAAATTTGCCTTTAAAGAACATAATGTGCATTATGGTAGAATTTATCAAGTGTTAGTCGAATCTATTTCTCAGTTGCTTTATTAACTGCAAGTTTTTAGATATCTCAATAGCAATGGTAGTTAACATAAGTAAGATGATCTACTTAGAGTGTTGAGAGAACATTGTCAACAAGGTTCCGAATTGGCATTTGACAATTTCACATTTCTCTCACTCATTATTTTTTAGATGATCAAGTGGTTTTTTGGGCTAACTAAAGGAGGAAAATGTCTAGGCTGCTAAATTTCGACTTATTTTGGCTTTCTTGGGTTAGCAAAATTTAAGGACAAAGTAATAATAGTGTCTAGTGATAAGTGGAAGAATTCATATGTCCATTGATGGTGTTTAGATTGGAGGAGCCGCAAATGAGGTGTCCATGTGGTCTTATGGAAAATGGTTTTTGGTGGCTGACTGGTAAGATTGATCATAGAGAGATCACTGACATTAGAGTATGACACAACTGGTGGGGGGCAAAGGATGGTTGACAAGGATGGGTTTTGATTGATATCTGGTGGAAATTTGTTGACTAACTATTATACCATTAGAAAGCCCTAGTATGCTCTCGAGGTCTCAGTGTGGTGAGCTGGAAAATGGTTTTCTATGGCTGACTGATAAGATTGATTATAGAGAGATCACTGAAAATAGAGTATGACACTACTGGTGGTGAGCGAAGGATGGTGGACAAGGATGAGTTTTGATTGAAATATGCTTTCTACTTCTGCTATTTGTACGTTGTGAATTGGCATGTTCTACTCATTTGTTTATCTCCTTATTATGGGTTTTCCTGCTTGACCTTGCTCTGTCTTAACAAAGAAAACAGTGGATCTATATAAATTCAAATCAAGATAGGTATTTCAAGAAAGAAATTCTTTGAAATTTTTCTTTGTTACTAGATTTTCTTGTGATTACTACTCCAGTCATTTTCCTTTTCATGTTTGCGGGTCTTTGTATGGAATAGGAGATTCGGCAGCTATATTGATCTTGTTAGTTGATTACAGGATGATTTGTATAATTTTCTAGTTTTGGGCGATTATTGGTTGGAGGTTGATGTGGAAACAATTTGTGTAATTTTGAGGAAGTATCATTTGCAGTGAGTAGATGTTATAATATTAAAATATTTAGCTATGGAATGGTCTCTATAATTTTGCATGCCTATTGATTGAAACTCCACTTTAGGGTCGAGAAAAGCTGAGTGATAAGGGTAATGATGGTCTTCACTGGGATTGAGTATGAAGTTTGGAAGAAGAAAAGTGACAGGATGTAGGACTAAAGCGGTTTTAAGAGCTTTATGTAATGTTAAATTAGTGGATATTTGATAATACTTTGGTTATGTTCAAATTTTTTACTTATTGTGGTGAGAAACCTAGAAGGATAAATGAAATGATTCATATGATTTTGCTTGATTATTGAGGATGATGAGCGGATACTTTGAGAATGAATATTCATTTAAGAGGCTAAGTTAAATAAAAACAAATATAGAACCAGACAGCTTCCAGAGCAAGTGATTTTGATCATTTTTTTGGAGGTATATTGATTATAAAAATGATTATTATCATTTTGGGTGAGTGTTTCAAATTGACGTTTGACGTGTTTCGGCAGTAAAATTTGCTTTTGACTTGCAAGAGATAGTTTACTGGACAGAAGTTTGTCAATTTATGAAATGAGCCACCCAAATGCCAAATGAAAATTGTATATCTTTTAATTGTCATTAGGAGAGCTTTTTTCTGTCACAACTAATGTGTTCTTTGTAAATGGTATGAATACTTGCGGCAAGGACAAAACTTTTTCTGACTTCTTTTTAACAAAAAAATGTCAAGACAAACACATTAAGTTATTTTTGGATGACACCATATGTTAAATTATGTGGTCCTTGGATTTTTAACTCAATAGTCCTCTGTCATTTTCACTTTGATTGGTTGGCTACTTTTCTGTCTTAAGCATATTTTGTACGTTTTCCAAAGAAAGCTATCAATATAAGATCAAATGGTTTTAAATTCCACCTGGTTAGTTTGTGAGACCATTTGGCAGGAGCTGAGGGAATTATGTTTGGGGATTTGATGAGCTATCAGATTTAGTGATGGACTAGAGATTTCTAAAATTTTTGATGGGTGAAGGTGAGTTGATTGCAAAATGGTTTCTGTAGTTTTGGGTGATTAGGGAACTATGTTGATATTGTGAGTTGATTGTGGAATGGTTTTAATAATTTTGGATATTGTCATTGGTTCCTCTGAGGTGATTGTTGGAGTATTGATTTCTCTAACTTTTGCACTTGAGTTGATTGAGGAATCATTTAAATAGAGCCTTGGGTGATTATTTAAGCTCGACGTTAGGATGATTGTTATTATTTTGGGTGAGTATTTGACATTGATCTTTGGCGACTTTCAAGTGTGAAATTCATTTGAGGTGATGAGATGCTAGTGTCCTGACTTTAGGGAGAAACATAGAGCAGAATAATTTTGGGTAGATGTTGTGCAGTGGCAGACTTTGCACATTTTATCAGTGGGTGCAAATAAACTGGGCAGGACAAAGTGAATACCTAAAACGTTGAATTAGTGAAATCAGTTATTTTCTGGGATTTTTAAAGAAGAATGACCGTCGGAGTACTGATTTTATAGAACATAAGCTACTTTGCTAGTGTCCTGTTTTCTGAAGTTGATATAGAGTCATAGGTTTCCTTGAGAAATTTTGTGGTTGATGTTTTGCAAATTAGTTAGCAACTCCATAAGGGGGCGGACGTGCTATATTATTTGAATCTCCATTTAGTTTACCCTTTGGTGTTCCTTCTTGATCTTGCTTTGTCTTAATATAACAAAAAGGGATCTATATAAATTGGAACCATGAGCAATTCTGTCAGGAAAGAAAATTATAGATCGAACATTTGCCTTTTGTTGGCTATATTATTTTGTGATTACTGTTGCAATCATGTTCCTTTTCACGTTTCCCTGATCTTTATATAGACACAAATATTGGGTGGCTATGTCAATCTTCTGTATACTATTGAAGTGATTTTATTTTTCATGTTTTCTACTGTTTTGATGGCTCTGTTTGTAAACCTTTGTGACTCTAGCAAGTTTCTCTGCGCAAGGTTATTATTTTACTTTTGAAACAAGCAGTATTGTCCCACTTAAGGGGAGTAATCACGTCCAGTCAAGCTGATAATAATGCCAAGCTTGATCTTGAAGCTCGTTTGTGTTAGAATTTCTGCCTGAACTTGCCTTAATAGAGAATCGAAATAATCGAGCTTAAGCTAGATTACAAATCAATACTCTTTAAGCTATCAAGCTTAAACTAGATTAAAATCAATACTCTCAAGCTTGACCTTATATACTCTCAATCGAGTATATGATTTGTTTTTGTGACTATGTGACTAGCAAAATATTAATGAAAAAACAAAAGCTCTATTAAGCTTACAAGCCTGTCAAGCTGAGCTCGACTCAATAAGATACTTAAGTAGCTCAAACTTTGAGCTTGACTTGAAACCATATGAGGTGATCTCTCAACTCAAGCCCAAACTACTCTCTCGACATGATTGCACCCTTGTCCCATTGTATACGAGATGGATATCTCATTATTTTTCCTAAATCTCATAATATCTTGTTCTTTAACAGTAATTGTGTTTTGTTCAGGTGATTATGGATAAAACATCCTGTGGTGAGAGAGAGAGAGGGTACAAGTTCTCACTCCCTTTGAGCAACTGATTTAATTATTTTGGCAATTTATTTCATATCAATATGCAACTGGTATAGTTAACTAATCTACCTTAAGTGGATATTTGTGCAATAAGTTCGACACTATATTTTGACAAATTTTTGTTTGACCAATTTAATTGTAGATTATCCATTCATTTGTCCGGTACTTATTTTTATTCATTGCATACATGGTTATAGTTATGTAGTGATAATGCACGACTTACATCTTAAATGAATTTAGATCATTTTCGGGAAAGGTAGTTAAATACTCGTGGTTTAAATTAAGTGGAAATTTGACATGGTTGAGTTCACACTCGCTTTGAGCAACTGATTTTAATTATTCAGCTTATAATTTTGGCAATGTATTTCATATCAGTTAACTAATCTACCGTAATGATTTTTATGGCAGTGAAGTACCTGGATTTTAGTGAGCGTGTTTGTGAATGGATTTTTGTTTGTGAATTTTTGTTATGATACATGCTGATAAAAGATGAAATAGTTGACATGTTAGATTGGCATTGGGCTATAAGTACTTGAACTATGTAGAATATGTCCCTCAAGGGATTGACTTTTTCTATTATCTGCATGCAAATAATTGAGAAATAAGGTAAAAATGTATTATGGCGATACCTCAAAATGTTATGTAATTACTCATTGAATGTTACTATGCTATTTTGCTCTTGGTAAGATTATCTCATACCTTAAACATAGAGATTTCATTTATTGTGCTTAGGATCCTTTCAAAATACGTTATAGATTAGTAGAGTTTTTGGAGTTTAGATTTGTGCTTTTGAATCTCTTTTAAGGTTTGGATCATAGTACACAACAAGAGTAGAGTTGTATTTTTTATGTAGGGAGTATTGATTATGTATATTTTGTACATCATTTGAGGCTAAATTATTTTTCATTAGAAGTTCAAATTTTATGGGAATTTCAAATGCTGACAATTTTTGGTATTAGAGCGAGGTTAATGGAGTGATAAAATAGAATGTGGATATAGACTTTGAGTTTCATGATTAATTTGGTGGAGGAATTGTTGAAATAATAAGTTCTGAAAGAAAGATTAATAGGTTATTTGATAAGTTATGATCTTTGGGAATTTAGTATATCTGATGGAGCCATGAATCCTAGTATTGGTTGATTTACATCATGGTTAGAGTGGATTTTAGAAGTGTTTAAGTTTTAAGTTAAACCTCAGGCAATGAGTGATTGTCTTTTTGGTGTTTGGATATTTTCACCAAGTCGCAAGTTATTGTGTCTGTCATAAGTATTCAATATGAAATGGTTGAGATTTAGTTATTGGTGAAATTAGGCAAATTTAGATCGCAAAACACAAACTTTAAGGTATTAATTTATAATAATAGTGGACGATCCTTTAGTGATATGTCACGATCAATTTTATGACAATTTATGATCTTTAGATGTAAGTCGTGATTTTGAGGATTACATCGTAGTCGGAGGAGATTAAAAGGAGAATTTATATTGGAAGTCTCAATAGGTTACATGGTGATATTTAGTGTAATAAGAATTGATCTTAGAAGAAGTAAGCTTGAAAATTAAATTTCCTTCGGTGTAACATGTGTGATCTTCGTAACTGTAGGTAGTGATATTTTGAGTAGTATATTATGATCTTACATTAAAGAGTTTTGCGGAACTAGTAGGCAAGATCTTCATAACTGTAGGTTGTGATCTTCACAGTTGTAGGTTATGATCTTTTGAGTAGTATATTATGATCTTACTTTAAAGAGTTTTGCGGAACTAGTAGGCAAGATCTTCATAACTGTAGGTTGTGATCTTCATAGTTGTAGGTTATGATCTTTTGAGTAGTATATTATGATCTTACTTTAAAGAGTTTTGTGGAACTAAGTAGCTAAGATCAATTTCAACTGAGGTTTCATTTGTAAGTCAAATTGATTGAATTTTATTGAAAAGTAGATGAGTTCAAATTTTGGTGATTTAGTAAGTTATAGGCATTCAATCTTAAGTGATGACTTTTTGAGTGGTGACATTTTTATGAGGATTTGTGGTATAAATATAAGTTCTTGTTTTGGTGATCCTTGTCCTGGAGAGGAATACAGTACATTGCGTTGGGAGAAAGTTGAGATAAAATTCGAGGAAGTAGATCTTATCTTAGTGTTATGATTCAGAATACCATAGTCGTATTCAAATATAGTGATGTTAGGAGTGTTTAGGGTGCATTAAAAGTTTTTTTTTTGGTGAAATGTAATAAATATATCGAGGAGAGGCGAAAAGTTAATAATTCCATTTTGCTTGAAGGAGTAATTTTGAACTAATGCTATCAATGAGCTCTACTTGAGGAGTTATTAAGAACATTAAAAGTATTTGGAGGTTTTTATACAATACACGAGTTGATTTAGACAAAATCTTAATGTAAATGTTGTGATATACGAAGGCTGTCTTAATTTCAAAGAGTCGCATAGGACGATATTTGCCTTGTTTGTAAGCATAGTTAACTATCGATGGTAGTATAAATGCTTGGTTCGTATTTTGTAGTATGGACCACCAATCAATCAATGAACACTAATTGTTCAATTTTATCTTCCTAGTATCTTTATGCTCTAGCGTCTTTTTACATGGCTGATCATGATTGCCTCTAGTATTCGTACTTTTAATTTTCTCATCAATTCGCGTTCCTATCTAAGAATTAGCAAAGGACCATCATATCTTTTGTCGATTGGTTTAGCGATCTATCTTTTGAAAGATGCATTGTCAGCCCTTTCCGACAATTCATTTACAAATCCAATGAATGATACAAAATGGTTCCAGTTCCATATATTGAACCTCGAACCAAAGTGCACCCAAAAAAATGAACTTTCAATAAGGACTTTGATATATCTATCAGGATGTTTATCGAGATGTCAATATTGCATTGAGAAATTGACCTTGTTCAAGCTTTGATTTAATTTCATTTGGTGTCAAATAGATTTGTTTAACCGTCCTAGTGGTGATCTACAGATCTAGGCCTGGCCCGTCTAAAGTTTTGCTCGAGTGCCCCTAAAGTCTCATGTTCTATGTCTATGCACTGTCTACATGAAATTTACATTGGCATTTCAGTTTGTTCAAATGTAGACTTGTCATTGTTTGATTAACTTTTGTTCTTGATTCGTCTTTTTAAATTTTCATTGATGAACAATCTACTAACTGCATTGGGAAAAGAATTTTTATCTACTTTCAGTTTTCTGCATGATTATGCCTTTCAGTGAAGTGTCTCCTGTAATAATTTTATTGCTTGACCAATTAGATCAGTGTCATGTATTCCATCAAATGTTTTTATTCATTAGGACTTTCCGAAGATTGGCGATGTAAACTTTATCCGTCACTTGATGGCATAAACATTAAATGAAGAGAAGGTATTGTCTTCATTCGTGCAGGTGGGTTCAACCTACATGCACTGTTAGATCATGTAAGTCATACATAAGATCCCCTCACGGCTGAACTAGGCAAAGTACCGAACGGTACTTCTCTCTGATGACTTGGACTAATCATATATAGGGGTGTTATGGCTTAAAATCATCAGCTAACAATGTATGGGAAAGCGCAAATCAGGTTTTTTAACATGTTTTGCTGGTAAAGGACCTCGTGAGATACTTTACTTACTATACACTCTACGTAATGGAAGAACAAGTCGAACTAATATCTTGTGCATGGAGTTCTCTTACTGGCAGCAAACTCTTAATTCATAAATGCAGAACACTTAAAGATATTGGAAACAAGTTATACATAGTTTAGCACAAGAGACTACTTTCCTGAATTTACTTGCCCGAATGCATTGTCTACATGGGTATCCACCAGTGACTGATGGCTTAATCGTGGCCTTAAAAGAGATTTTGGAATGTGAACTTGAACTCACTATGCCATTGCCAGCGGAACTCTAATGTCGCTTTAGATAGCGCAGCCAAAACAAGGACTTGAAACGAGAACGGGAAAAAGTTGTCCAATAAATGCTAGCAGTTACAAATTGATTTGGTGTAGGCGTTTTGTCAAACACGTCAAAGGTGGTAGCCCCAGACATTTATGTTTCTCCTTAATGTATTCGAACTAAATCTCAATATGTGGTTGCATGGATGCAAACTAATATGATAAATTATAAGTCTTTTCCCCCATCTTTAGGCTCTTTGTAGATTCTGAAGCCCACCACCAATTCTCTAGCAACGTAAGGCCTAGGATTTTGGGCAAGTTTGCTCTTAGGACGCACAATTCTAGCTCAAGTATTCGAGGCCAGATTCTTATGCACGACTTCGACTCAGGAGTGAAGGAAAATGATTGTCGGCCCACTTGTCCAGCCCATTCATGGGTGGAGGCTATAGACAAAACTCAAAAACTCAAAATCAGAAGGAAAAAGTTTGTACCATAATAGAGCACAGGCACGGCACGCTAATATAAAACTAGGCGAACCTAAGAGAGCACAAGAATGTTAGATTGAATGATTCGACCTGTATCATCGTCAAATATAGGATTTTGGAACTACTATGGCTTTGGTTTAAGGTTTTTAATTTTAGGACGTGGGCTCACAGACCGGCCGCCCGTGTGGGCACATCTGATTTGTTCCAATTAGCCATGTAGTATCGTGCCATGCCGGCCAAGCCATTATGATGCTAATCCAGAATATGGGCCTATATTGTTGCTGTGCTGAATGAAATCTTATTAAATTATGATAAGCATATGTGTGGGAAAAAAATGTAAAAAATTCCTTAGCAAGGCCTATTTTTCAATACACTATTTGCCCAAATCAAATGAGCTAGAAGATTAAATTGGAAGAGTTCTCAACTTTAGGTGTAGTCCCAATTTCATCGCAAACTTTTTTTCTCATAAAAACTTTTAGATTAGTCCCAAATCTGCCTTCACGTCCAAAGATCACCATTGATTTTTGCAATATTATCAACATCATGATATTATTAATTTTTTTTTTTTTTTTTTAATAATGTGAGGATGTTGATGAAAGCGCATGTTAGGTTTTGATAATGAACTTTCAACTAATTTCGATGTTGATAATTTTGAGCAAACTAGTGGTGATTTTTGGACATGTGGATAGATTTTGGATTAAAGTGAAAGTTGAGGATTTTTTATGAGATGAAAAAAAAATGGGGCAAAAGTAAGATTGAACTAAAAGTTAATGATTTTTTTTTTGGGAATTAGAAGTGCTTGAGTCATTGATCTAAGAAATGATAAGTTTAAGTGATGATTAATAAAGTTATGAACTTGAGAGGGATTGAATTTTATTGAAAAGTAGATAAGTTCTAATTTTGGTGATCTAGGAAGTTATAGGCATCCAATCTTAAGTGATGACTTTTTGAGTGGTGACATTTTTATGAGTATTTGTGGTTTAAGTTCATGTTTTGGTGATCCTTGATCCTACAAAGGAATATAGTATATTGCCTTGGGAGAAAATTGAGATAAAATTCGAGGAAGTAGACCTTATCTTAGTGTTACAATTAAGAGTACCATAGTCTATTCAAATATAGTGATGGTAGGAATGTTTAGGGTGTATTATAAGTTATTAATTCCGTGGTGCTTAAAAGGACTAATTTTGAAATAATGTTATCAATGAGCTCTGTTTGAGGAGTTATTAAGAGCGGTAAAAGTATTTGGAGGTTTTTATACAATGCATTAGAATTGATTTAGACAAAATCTTCACATGGATGATGCGACATTCTAAGGCTGTCTTAATTTTAAAGAGTCACATAGGACAATATTTGCCTTCTTTGTACTGTTAACTATCGGTGGTAATATAAATGCTTGATTTGTAGTTCGTAATATGAACCGCCAATCAATCAATGAACACTATAATTGTTCAATTTTATCTTCCTATTATCTTTGCATTCCAGCATCTTTTTACATGGCTGGCCACAATTGCCTTTAGTATTTGTACTTTGAATTTTTCATCAATTCTCGTTTTCTATCTAAGAATCGGCAAAAGATCCCTCATATTTTTGTCAATTGGTTTAGTGGTCTATCTTTTGAAAGATGCATTGTCGATACTTTTCAATGAAACATATACATATCAAATGAATGTTACAAAATGATTCCATTTCTATATATCGAACCTCCATCATTTTCTCTCATTTTAGACACTCGTGTTTTATAACTTAAGAAACCATATTGCACCACAAGATAATCTTTCAATCAAGACTGGAGACATCTATCAGGATGTTTATCGAGGTGTCGATATTGCATTGAGAAAACTAAACTTGTTCAAGCTTTGGTTTGATTTCATTTGGGGTTAAATAGATTTGTTCAGCCGTCCTAGTGGGGATCTAGGCCTGGCCCGTCTAAAGTCCTGCTCGAGAGCCCCTTATGTCCCATGTTAAATGTCGATCCACTGTCTATATGAAATTTTCCGTAGGCATTTCAATTTCTTCAAACGTAGACTTGTCATTGTTGGATCGACTTTTGTTCTTTATTCGTCTTTTTAAATTTTCACTGCTGAACAATCTGCTTGCTGTCTGTCATCGGTAAAAAAGAACTTTTATCTGCTTTCACTTTTGTGCATGACTATGCCATTCAGCGAAGCGTGTCATGCAATAATTATATCGCCTGAACAATTAGACCAATATTGTGTAATCCATCAAATGTTTGTATTCATTACGATCTTCAAAGAGCTGCGATGTAAACTTCATCTATCACATGATGGCATAAACATTACATGAAGAGCAGCTATTGTCTACATTCGATATAAGTGGGTCCAACTCACTGCATCGTTAGATCATATAATCTCACATGTGAACTGGGCAAGCACTGGATTCAGTACTTCTCTCTATTGACTTGGACCAACCGTATAGAGGACTGTTATAGCTTAAAATCCTCGCCTAACAATGTATGTGAAAGCACACAGCCGTCTTTACATGTTTTGCCGGTGAAGGGCTTTGTGAGATGCTTTACTTACTATTCCCTCAACACCATTATGGAAACGATATCTTGTGAATGGAGTTCTCTTATAGGCAGCAAATTCTTAAGTCGTAAAGCAGAACATTTAAAGATATTGAAAACAAGTTGACATAGTTGAGATGAATGCATATTCTCCATGGGTATCCACCAGTGACTCATGGTTTAATCCTGGCCTTAAAAAAGGTTTTGGAATGTGAATTTGAACTCATTATGCCATTGCCAGCAAACCCCAAACGTCAGTTTAGATACGCAACCAAAACTGGACTTGGGAGAAGAACTTGAAAAAGCTGTCCAATGAATGTTGGCAGTAACACGAGGAATATGATTTGGTGTAGGCATTCTGACAAATAGGTAACAGGGTTGGCAGCCCCATACATTTATGTTTTCTCCTTCATGTTTTCGAACTAAATCTCAATACATGGTTGCATGCATGCAAGCTAACATAATAAATTATAGATCTTTCCCCCATCTTTAGGCTCTTTGTATATTCTGAAGCCCACCGCCAATTCTCTAGCAATGTTAGGCCTAGGATTTTTGGCAAGTTTGCTCTTAGGACGCACAATTCTAACTCAAGCATTCAAGGCCAGATTCTTATACACGAATTTTCAGGAGTCAAGGAATATAACTGTCGGCCCACTTGCCCAGCCCATTCATGGGTGGAGGCTATGGATAAAACTCTTTTAAACTCACACTCAGAAGGAAAAAGTCTGTACCATGACAAAGTACAGGCAGAACAGCACACTAATATGAAACTAAGCGAACCTAATAGAGCACGAGAATGTTTGAATGAATGATTCAATTTGTGTCATCCCCAAATATAGGCTTCCTGAACTCCTAAATGGCTTTGGTTTAAGGTTTTCAATTTTAGGAGGTGGGCTCGCAGGCCAGCCACCCGTATGGGCATACATGAGCTGCTCCACCTAGCCGGGTAGAATCGTGCCATGCCGGCCAAGCCATTATAATGCTAATCCGTAATGTGGGCCCATATTCTCGTACTCCTGAATGAAATTTTATTAAATTATGATAAGCATGTGTGTTGGAAAAAAAATGTGAAAAATTCCATAGCAAGGCCTGTCTTTCGATACACTATTTTTGTAATGTAAGCAACGTTTTTTATTGAGAGATTTACGAGGGTGATGATCAGAAAAATCACATTGCACAAATCAAATGAGTTAGAAAATTAAATTCAAAGAGGATCCTTAAATTTAGGGGCTAATTCCCTATAAAAAAACCTTGACTTTAGGTTCAATCCCAATTTCATCCAAACTTTTTTTTTGTCCCATGAAAATTCATCAACTTTTACTCTAATATCAAATCTATTTACGCATTCAAAAATCGCCATTGATTTCTTCAATATTATCAATATCATAAGGTTGTTATTGTTCCTTACAAGGTAAAGATGATGAAAGCGCAAGTTTTAATAATGAACTTGTAACTAGTTCTAATGTTGAAAATTTTGAGCAAACTAATGGAGATTTTTGGACGTGGAAGCGGATTTTGGGATTAGAGTAAAACTTTGGGATTTTTTTATGAGACAAAACGAAAATTGGGGTATAATTGAGATTGGACCTAGAGTTAAGTATTTTTAAGAAATTAGGCCTTAAATTTAAAAGATTCGACCATGTACAAGTAGGAGCTCTCTCCCTTGGCGGCACCGTCGTGGAAGTGGAGAGGCAAGTGGACTCCTTATTGGGTCGACTACTTGATGGCCACGAAAATTATATTAATGTCGTTATTAATTCTAGTAATAAAGTAGAACATCTAGATTCTCCAGGTCATTCCCCGGTTTTCGGAATCAAAGTGTCTTTAGAACTTTGTGCCATGTGGTCGACAATTTATTGGGGTCCCTAGATATGAAATGTACCTAACATGCTATTGTTATTTAGGTGGTCTATGTGAAGTCATTCGCCCACTCATCACTTTGCTCGACAAGAATTGAAGGACCCAAAGGATTCGAAACTCCAAGGAAAGCGATGTTTTGGCACTATTGAAACCCACAAATAGGGCCAAAAAAAGATAAAACGCCACATGCTATGGAGACAAAAAAAAAATTGAATAGTATTTAACGTGTCTTTCATGTATAGTTTAGCCAGAAAATTATGCCAATATGATTTTTCGGGGTGACCATTGAGTAGGAAAGGATACAATTTTTTCTCTAATGTTTTGAGGGTGTTTTGAAAACTCTAAATTCACAATATTATTCTTTTAAAACTCTTACTATTGTGTAACAAAGTATTACAGATTTTCGTGTATAATTCAAAACTATCACTATTATCAAGGTGTTATATCTTACTATAAAGTAAGTAATGCTAATTTAGGGATAAATTAGAGACCTTACACTTCTTGAGCCAAAGAGTTCTTGTTACCCTAGTTTCTAATAGCATGTCTAGTAAATTTGGATGGGAAAACAACAGAAATAGTGTTTGAATTTTGGCCCAATGTGCAATTTGATCATTGTGGCCTTGAATTTTTAATTTATTCAATATAGTTAACTTTTTTTACATGTTCACTACAGTTCCTGAACTGTATGAAATTGTTCGATATAATCCTTGATCTTATATTAATAGAATGACCGCATTAAATATTTTTATACAGTTTATGAACTATATAGAACATGTATCAAAATTTTATGGATTAAAATGAATAAATTAAAAGTTCAAAGACTACATTACACGTTAGGTTAAATTTTAGATACCGTATTAGGCAAATTAAAAGTCTAGAGATTAAATTGTATATAAGATCAAAATTTATGGATTGTTTGTGTCATCATCCCAATTTGGAATGGAGGATGAGTCTTAAGTAATATGACAATGTCTTTAAGTTACTCATTACATCTTGCTATGCCCTCTCTCTCTCTCTCTCACGCACAACATATGTTTGGAAGGCTAAAAAGCCCTCTTTACACCGATCCAAAAAAAAAAAACCCTATTTACGCTCTTTCCACCCGCCTTCGTAGAGGGGACCATAGTGTTCCATTAAAGGAGTGGTCAAAGTTTCAAAACTAAATAATTAAGGGGATAAACAATAAAAATAGGAAGAAGAAACGAAGCTAAGGTCGGCAAGTATATTATAGTCTGCAATTGCTTTCAACATCCAATCAAAAGCAATAACAAACGCTCTTTAAAGGTACGGACGAGAGACGAGCATCGATTCCTTTCAACAACAATGGAGGAGATTCTTACACGCGAGAGTGCAATACAAAAGTGAACTTTATCGGTAATTAAATTATGATTTTAGTCACGCTACTTGCTGTCTCTCTTCTCCTGTATATAAGCTCGAAGGCTCCTGCCATGGAGAGTGCAGCGATTGGTTTTCTCAACCCATCTTTGGTTTTTCTTCCGTTAGGAATAAATCCCTCTTTGTATATAATTTCCTTTTCTTCCACTTTGATTGCCTTTGATTGAGGGAAAAGGCTGCAAAATAATTTAGGTAAGTCGTTTATATAACTAGTGCTAGCTCCTGTTAATTTGTCCTACGACTAAGAATTGGGGATTGGTAAGAGTTCAAGAAAATAATGTCCAGCCTACTGTTTTCCAAGGTGGCTAATGTCCATTTGGATCCCTCGAGGAAGAGAGAGAGAGAGAGAGGCCTGATTCAAGCTACTCTAAAGCCCAGAAGAAAGGAATCAAACAAATAAGCCCATTTTCAAGCTGTACTCACGAGCTCCCAAAAAAGCCCATGAGGAGGATACTCATGAAAGCAGCATGGCCACTTTAATCATTGTAGGACGACAAGCTATTGTTGCTTCAGGGAGCTCTACCACTAGTCTATAAAAATACTTGCTCAATACCATATTTCCATCATTGATTTGTGATAACGGCACAAATGGTCCATCAAATTTGGCCAATATGCGATATGATCTTTGAACTTTTAATTTGTTTAAAAAAATTGCCTATGATACAAGTTAAGGAAAATGAAAATAGAATTTGTGATAAGTATGCTATTTCACACACACAGTCCTTCCTTAACCTCATAATAGGAACTGCTTATTAGCCACTAAATTCATTTTTCATTTTTGACTTATATCATATCAAATTTTAGGATAGCAAAATTCTAATGCATGGGTTCCATATTGTGACAAGTGTAGATGTACTACCAGTATTGATAAACGCATTCCCAATCTTAATGGATGGGCAACTATTTTGCAGCTAAGGGCGCCTAGAAATTATCGCCTGTGCCCATGCTCAAGGGTATCAAATCCGTCATGAACTCTTGATTGTTTGACTTTTGGTGCAATTTCCCCACCCTTCTCCATCGAAGAGAAAATCAATGACTATAATTGCCTACTATTAGTTCAAGCAATAGTCTTCCCCCCTTCGATATCCTGACAAAAGCCCCAACCTCCTATAAGCGTTTCTATTTTATATTATACAATAATGAAGAAAATGATGGTATTTTGTAATTGAGGATACTTGGCTGACAAATTAATTACAAGACATCGTGGCGAAGCACAAGCTAATTTACCAAGTTCCACCTATAAGCTGATTTATAGCGACATCCCAAGGCATAGGATGTCGCTATAACTGTCTATCTAGAGGTAGCCTCCTCTAAAGTGAGATAGGGAGGTGAGAAAATAGAGGCAGTCAAGCCCAACACTAGTGACATTCAATTCTGCCTATCTACTAAGTCGCCCGGGAGATTGTTCTCTATGCCTGTGTTCATGTGTATCAAATTTGTCTTGACCTCTTGATCATTTGATTGTTGGCGCGGATTCCATGCACTTTTCCATCAAAGAGGAGATTGGTGATCATAATCGCACGCTGTCAATTCTTACAATAGCCTTCCCTATGATGTCAGGACAAAACCCCCACCCTCAAATAAGCGTGTCTATCAACAGTGTCTTGTAATTGGGGATACTGGATCGATAAATTAGTTATAAGACATTGCACAAAGCATTGGTCAACCCAATAGGAACCCTTGCAAGTTCCACCTCATTACTGTAGGCATAAGAGATTGCTATAGCTGCCTACGCGAAGGTAGCCTCTTTTGAAGAAGAGATGGGGAGTCTACCTTCCCTCGAAGGCTCCTCTTGTTCCTAGGTGTTTATTTATCTCCCCCACCTAGGAGGGAATATCCCCGGTATTTTTATTTCCCATAGTTTAGATGGAACCTTTTAAGAACATGCTCAAATCCAATCTATTTTATATTATACGGTAATGAAGAAAATGGCATAAATGATCTTTGAATATTGATTCAAATCTATCTCTAAACTACTAATTAATTTGATTTAGTCCATGGATTTGGTCAAACGTTGAGAATATGATACAAACAATCTCTAAATTTTGACCTAATGTACAACGTAATTCTTGAAATTTTAATTTATTCAATATGATTCATGAACTAAGCCTAACGTGCAATGTGGTCCTTGATACCAATGAAGGGATTTATGCTTAGAACAAGGGAAAACTAAGTCAGTTGTAGTGGGCATGCTATCTCACAATAGGCGAATCACATGTTCAAGCCCTTTGGAGATTATTTTTTAGCTACAGACTACCTAGAGATTTAATAAAGAACATAGAGACATTCAATAATGCCAGGATAATAACATTTCTAACTAATCAAGTTGCATTTCTTAAAGGATCCTAACAAGTTGGAGAAGAATAAGTATTTAGAGAAACACGGAGAGATTTGGAAGATAGGGAAATTTACTACATAGCCTCCTACTTCTTCATTACCATTACAAGGCCTTTTATAGGTGATGAGAACAACAAATTTAAAGTAGCAGTAGAAAATAAAGACAAGACAAGACATCACAATAGACTGGGGTCCTTGACATGGTTACAATGGACAAAGGTCCTAACCAATTATTGCAAACTTAGGATTATGGGCAAGTACTAGCTACTATTTGCTACAGTAGTGAACAGTGACTAGTACTACATTAACTTTATTACAAAATTATCTCCATATGGAGTTATAGTCATAATTTGAACTATTTGAACTGTGATATGCAAGTTGTTCTTCCATATGATGTAGTTTAAGGTCAATGTTAGGAACAGGAGGACTTTCGGAGCCTTAAGCGTTCTCCCTTTGTGATAACAAGGCATTCCACATGCCTAGACCACTTGAAGAGGGTCTTTGCTAAAGTTCATGTGTCCTAGAAGGTCTTGGAATGTCATTGTTTAGATTCATCTGTGGTCCCTTAACTTTTGATGCATATTCAACTTAGCCTTTGAACTATATGAACATATTTGAAATTGTCCTTTGATTAATTCAAGTTCATGAATAAAATTAAATATTTTTATATAATTCAAAAAACTATGTTAACCATGTATCAAAAATTTATGGATCACATTATACATTAGATAAAAATTCAAAAACATATTAAATAAATTAAAAATTTATAGATCACATTACATATTAGATCAAAATTTGAGGACCATTTGTGTTCATTATTCTTTTAATATTTAATATGGCTCATGAACTTTTAAGTATTTTTATATAGTATAGAGATTAGATTGCACGTTTACCAATAATTTAGAACCACAATAAACAACTTTAAAGTTTAATGATAACCGTACATTTTGATTCAAAATTTAGAGATCACAAAAAAAAGATTAAAAATTCATGCATGATATTGTACGTTGAGATCAAAATTTAAGTACTATTTATGCTATTATCTCTCTAAAAATGAAAGATGAGTTCACAACTGACAGGTCTTAAAAGTATTTTTCCCATCCCTAAGCGTTTCGAATAACTTACTAAATCAAAGGAATACGCGGATTGAGCATTACAGCGAGCCTTCGTCCCCCCTGTGATCGAGGACAACAAAGAAATGTCACGGGGAAAGAATAACGCGACAATGTACGGGGCGATGTTTGTTTATCACTTTTTTTTTTTTATGACACTTTTTGTCCTTTCCCGTTGATATTAAATTACAATCGGCACGTTGTGAGGAAGTATGACAAAATTTGTCGGTGAACGTACGTGCCAATAATTGACTTTTGTGAAAGCTTCGACACTCTCGAATTTGGAACCGAGCGAGTACTGTAGGGGCAACAAAATTTGAATCAAGCGAAAAGTTAAAAAAGTCAAAACACTTTTAGGGTTGACGTGGTGGTGATTTACAGCCGAAGTCTTAGACTAAAGATGGAAAACGCCAAACGCGCCGTGTCTCGTGGGAGCACATTTGTCGGGGCCTTGTGATTGCGGTGACCCATTTTTCTTCATTTTTTTTTACATTTTACTTTTTGGCTTTTCCAGCGGGTGATTTAGATAACCGGGGCGGGTGAAGTACAGTAGAGGTTGGTCATTAATTCAGTTCAGGCCGAGGGAGACCTACCAGTCCGAGGAGATGAGAGGTAAAATCGCCGCACGTGACTTGGTGAAACAGTCGTATTCCACGCACGTGCCAAAAAGCCGAGAATGGTGGACGAGGAAGGACGAGAGAGAGGGAGATAGAGACAAGGAGATGGGGGTTGTACTCTAATCGCGGTCTATCTTGTCTAGACAAAAAATGGAGTGAGAAATTAGGACAAACTCTCGATAGTGCTTGATCTCGACTTCATACGGTAACTTCTTTGGCTTCTTTCGATTGCTGCATTGTCTTGTGAGTAGACTAGACGTGCTAGGATGGGGACCGCGGTAGTTCAGATTGAAATTGAATTAAATCAAGCATGAGGTTCCCTCTTTGTTATCTCGAATGGGTCTATTTCATAAGAATAGCAATTGCATTCACACAATGATTTGGATTGAAATTGAATTAAATCAAATATGAGATTCCATCTTTGTTATCATGAATGAGTCTATTCCATGAGAATAGCAACCATTTGAGCCGGATTAGAAGTCACATCATGTGTACACAAGCCGAAGACAAATACCACTTTCAAAAGAAAAGAGTACAAAGCAAACACCATTTTCAAATAGTACATGAGCTTGATTAGTCAAGGGCATATATGATAAATGCTGAGATTAATGGATGGACATCGTGATCCATTGATTAACTTGTTATATCACATCAATCATGTCACGGGTGCGTAAAACGGTTTCTCCATCTTGGTGATTCAGGGATGAGATCAAAAGATTGGACAAGAAAATAAAAATAAGGCTTATTTATCGAAAAGGAGAAAAGATTGACATTTGTTTCAATGAATAAGCTAACTGGAAAAACATATAATTTTAAAATTCGCCTTTTGCATCACTCTGAAAAAAATCAGACAATGGAAGATTTTTTTATATTCAATACCAATTTATGTCATCTTCTTAGTTTATTTCTATAACATGATGCAAGCAATCATTTTAACTAGGAGTGATCGGGTCAGGGTGAGTAGAGTAGAGAAGACTTGTATCATCTGTACCTAACCCTATTATAACCGGTTTCTATTTTATAGACCCTATACTAGACCCTGTTTGTATTTGACCTCATACCTGACCCACCCTGTTTTTCCGATCCGGTTCTAAGGTCAACCTTGTTTCCACTTTGGAATCTATTTTGCAATCTTCCAATATCCTATATGATCTTGAATTTTATATTAATACGCGAAAAAAATAACATAATCCTCATAATTTGTATTAAAACATTAAGCACTTGTAATAAATAAATAAATACTTGAAATTTTTAACTAAACTAAAAATTAAGGATCCACAAGTCTAATTATAATAAATAAAATCAGAAGACAAAGAATTAGCAACAAACATGGGTATAATATTAGTCATATTCCCACAACTATTACATGAAGTTACTCATTTATGCAAGCATAACTCCTCCTACAAAAGAGAGATTAGGTGAGCAAGGAGAGTATAGAAGGAGATTAACTGAAAGGATTTACCCAGTGAAAGCATAAAAGAATAGTAAAACAATAGGCTGGACATTAGCCACCTTGGAAACAAGAGACACTTCAAATTTGTCCATGCTTGAGGCCCCTTGTTTACTAATACACCACTCTCAGTCTATTGCACAGTCTAGACACATTTCTCACCTTTATCTTTATACTTGTTTTGGGAGCACAAAGAAACATATTCATGTTACGCCAATGCTGCCATTTACATTATCCATAAGATCAAAATCAAATGTAAAGTGGGAAAAAAAGTTTGAGAGGGCATTTGGTATAGCTTCTTGACAACAACTAAACTTGTGAGGAGATGTTGCAGCTTTTCTACACTTCATAGTTGCAGCATCCTCACAACTGCAAAAACTTACAATTTCTTTCAGGATCCCTATTTAAAATTTTTAGTAGCAAAAACACAAGTTAGAGCACTTCATATCGCAAGTAAAGCACAGACAACACCTTTATCGTTCAGCCACTATTATATGGAATGGACCAAAGCTAGTCTTTTTTCTTTTTTTTTTTGATCGAAGGACCAAAGCTAGTCTATTAACTACATATATGAGTATAGAAGCAACAGGAATTCCAGAAACCTTTGATTGCCAAAATAATACGATAGTACACGTGCATAGAGAGGATTAACATCCCTTATCCAAAGCCTGATAAAATCTATATGAAACTTTTGCATCATCTTCTTCAAGCGGAACACAAACACAAGATAATTCAGAGTCCATCAGGGATAAGTCAACGCAAAGTTTTTGATTAGCATGTAGCTAGGCATCACAAAGATGCATACTCCTCTCCTGTTTATGTAGATTTGAATTATATGTCACTCTCAAGCATTGATTTCGTTTTATTTATTTTTCTCTTCTTTTAGGTATCATGTGCCTCGATCCTTTCTAAAAGCCTCTGGTAACCTACTAGTTCTGCTAGAAGAAGTTGGTGGTGACCCCCTTCATGTATCCTTATGCACCTTATCAGTCTCTCCCTTAAACGACACCTCTTCACACTTCCATCTTCCTTCATGAGATGAGGAGATTGAACACAGATGTGGGTAAAGCTTTTCATAATTATGACAGGGTTCTTTCTGGAAAGAAATGCATCAGCAGCCAACTCAATATGAAGAGATACATCACATAGGTTATGAGGAGGAACATTCAACTGTTGAATTTGTCAGACATTCAAAGATAGTGACAGAAAGTACTGAGAAGTAATTTGAGCGCTACATCATTTATAGAGACCTCATTGTATTGACCTTGATTGTGCTTATTCTTCCCATTGTTGATAATTTCATCCACTGATTAAAAATTGATTTGCATGAGCACCTGCAAGGTGCTCTCTGGACCAATTTTGTGCAGCATAATGATTTTTCCAATTTCAGTCATTTTTGTGCATCATGAGCAACCTTTCGTCTGGAGAATGGCCAAGTTTGTACAAATAATGGCCAAGTTTGTACAAATAAGTGATCAGCTCGTTTCTAAAGTTTCAGAGGAACTCTGTGGCATAATTCAGTATCCCTGCATAATTGTACCATTCAACAAACATTTAAAAACATTTCAAGATGGTCTAGAATTGAAAAAGATACGAAATTACAAAAAGACATATGAACTGGAAAGGACTTGCAAGAAATGCACGCTTGATATTTTTAAAAGCTTATTTTACCCCAAAATTATGACCATTTCATGTGAGCCACGTTGGATCTTTTCCATGTTTTCCTGGTAACGGCCCTAGCGGATGCTTATTTTACCCTCAACAGCATTACGTGATGTAAGAAGAACAGACCATCGAACTAATATCTTGTGCATGGAGTTCTCTTACAGGCAGCAAGCTCTTAATTTGTACATGCGGAACACTTAAAGATACTGGAAACAAGTTAGACATAGTTTAGCATAAAAGAAAACCTTCCCTGAGTTTTCTTACCTGAATGCATCTTCTCCATGGGTATCCACCAGTCACTGATGGTTTGTTCCTGGTCTAAAAAGAGGTTTCGAAATGTGAACTTGAACTCATCATGCCATTGCCAGCAGACCCCAAACGTAAGTCTAGATAGTACAACCAAACTAGGACTTGTGACATGAACTTAAAAAAGGAACTTGATTTGGTGTAGGTGTTTTGTCAGACAGTTAACAGTTTGACAGCCCCCACCATTCATGGAGTCTCCTCGATATATTTGAACTGAATCTCAATATATGCTTGCATGCATGCTATCTGACATTATAAATGATTAATTTGTTTCCCCATTTTAGGCTCTTTGTAGATTCTGAAGCCCACAAAATGTTTTCTAGCAATGTAAGACCAAGGGCTTTGGGCAAGTTTAGTCTTGGGACGCACAGTTCTAGCTTATGCATTCAGGCCGCATTCTTATACAGGACTCGGATTCAAGAGGCAAGGAATATGAGTGTCGGCCCACTTGTCCAGCGTGGTCGGCAACATTTTTTGGAACAATTTAATACCCCACAATCTATGGAGACAAAACACGAAGAGTATTGTACACGTGTTTCATGTTTAGCTGAGTCAGAAAATTAGGCCAATACAATTTTTCAGGATGCCCATCGAGTCCGAAAGGATGTAATTTTTCTCTAATGTCTTAGGTGTTTTGAAAAGTGTTAATACTCTAAAAAAACTCCAAACTAATATACCTGTGACAAATTTATCCTAAACTAAACCCCAAACTGGTATACTTTTGACAAATTTACTCCAAACTGGTATACTTATAACAAATTTACCCTCTGTTAGTTTTTGTTAAATTTTACTGTCAAATTATTAAGTTAAATGACACGTGACAATTGACCGATATACCAATTTAGGATTTTACGCTCAGTTTATCATAGTTTTATAATTTTTGTGATTTTTTTATGGTATTAATCCAATTTAGCGGATGGTATATTTATCACAAATTTATTAGTTTTGAGTTTTTTACGGTTAAATAAATTAGTTTATGGTAAATTTATCATAAATGTACAAGTTTATGGTTTTTTTATAGTTAGTCGAGGTAAATTTGTTACATGTGTACCGGTTTGGGGTTTTTCATGGTAAAAAAAATAGTTTGGAGTAAATTTGTCACAATTGCACCAGTTTGAGATCTTTCAGAGTATTAACCCTTTTGAAAACCCCTGGTACAAATATTATCATTCCTTTTGAAATTTTTGACTCTAGTAATAAAGTATTGTAGTTTTCTGCATACAATTCTAAATATGTATCCAACATTAATTATAAGTAGATAATTTGCTCTACGAAGAATTTCTTTCTCTGGATCTTATAAATTTAAGACCTTGGGTTTCTTGAGGCACAAAGTTCTCATTGCCTTGCTAACCGTAGGATTTTATATTAGCATCTCCATGCAATGGATGATGTTGTGTCTTGACTTAGAGATGTGGTTTTTAGCATCGAGTCTTTAACTAATATGACAATTTCATAGGTCGCAAATTACATCTTTCTCAACAAACGGTCAAAATTTCGAGTCTTTAACTAATATGATAATTTCATAGGTCGCAAATTACATCTTTCTCAACAAACGGTCAGAGTTTCAAAGAAAAAAAAAGAAAAAAGAAATGAAAAATAATGATAATTGGAAATTGTCGCGACTAAATTTTGGGGTGATCCACCTAAGATTTGGCTAATGGATTATTATGCCTAGACTTAGCTCAATCTCTCCTAAACTCATACCAATTCACAACTTAAGTTTAAACTCTTAGATTTTTAAATCGGGAGTCGCCACTAATCTATTTTCCGGTGGGTCAATTAGAAACCCAAGTAAAGTAACGGGAAATTTACTTTACTCCTATGAACCAAAGGTTTGTGAGTTTGGGGACTTGATTACGTTAGATTTCTCTAACGCCCTTTTGGTATATTTCTCTTTTGAAAAAAATATTTGGTAGACAGCTTGAATTGATTTTAATTTACCTCCTTAACATGTGAGATATTCATGCGAGTATGCAAATCACCAATTTAACACCCAAGTAAAGTAATAAATAAATTGCAGGACTTACCTCATAACAATGAAAGTATTTATGTTGTTAGATAAGAATTTATATCAACAGTCTTAAATATAATTTCTAATTAACACGCAATTTTTTTTTTTTTCACTTATTTAATGAGAATTATGCTTTACGCAATGCATACAACTAATCTAACATGAAATGATATAACATACCTAAACTACATGACATGAGCAAAATAATTTTTTTGGATTTTCTTAATGAGCATGCGAGTCTATCTGAAGAATGAAATTGATTTATTCTAAAGAAAAAAATTTTTGGTATTTTCCATGAAATTCGTAATTAAGGAAAATGCAAAAATGATCTAGCTAAATTAAGATTCTATCTAACTTTAAACTAGGATATTAATCTATCTAGAAAAATCTATCTAAACTTAAAATTAAACATGCAATTTCATCCTAATATGTAATGACGTACAAATAATGCCCTAGTTCTACATGACATATGCATGACGATTTTGTGTTTTTTATTATTAATTTCGAAATTAAAAATTGTCAAATAATTAAACATGCAACCTAAGTTAAAAAAACTAGCATCCTAAATTGATTGACTTTTAAAAAAAAAAATATATTTTAAAAATTCAAAATAAAATTCCTATTCTAAATATACAAGATAACCCTAAGAGGCGGAATATTCTAAAACAAACCTAATCTATCTCATATTTTTGATTTTTTTTACAAAATAAAATTGATCAAATGACACAATGGAAAAATCAGAGCAAGATAAGATTGATATCGCACATGAGATTGGATTGACCAATTTTAAATAAATCGCAAATCGAATCTTGAGCGTGAGATCGGATTGACGATTTTCCAAGCGATTGCGAGTTGAATTTTGTGGCACCCCTCGACGGCCCCCAATCCATTAGGGTCGCCACACTTCTTTTCCTCATCCCGGATGTCCTTTTTAGATCGATGGACTTCAGGGAAGTCCTATGGGGGTTCTTTCATGTACATGATTGGTCCCTACGCAATGAATATGACGGAAGCGTATCCAACAACTCCCATTTCCCTATACATAGAAATGATACACACACTAAACACGTATATAGATAATAGCTGGACACTTTTATTTACACATATCTACTAGATGGGCATTGTTTGTTGGTACATCCAAAAGGCCGTAGTTTCCTATACTCGGCAGTATCCAACAACTCCCCTTTCCCTATACATAGAAATGATGCACATACTAAACATGTATATAGGTAATAGCCAGACACTTTTATTTACACATATCTACTAAATGGACATTGTTTGTCGGTACATCCAAAAGGAAGTAGTTTCCTAGACTCGGCGATACTTCAAAAATTAACCGACAACTTGAGCAGCCATTTACATAGAGTCCATCCTTTAGTGTCGGCATCCAAAAATTCTCACTATGCTGTCCTCACTCTCGCAGTCACTCCTAGCCACTCGATCCCCCATTGTCGTCTTCTGGTGGCGGTGGCAATGGCCCCCGAACTCGCCTGTTCCTACGGACGAATAAGACAACATAATGCTGGAGTACAGGATCGAAGGGAAGATCGGTGTCGAACATCATGATTACTCTCACCCGTATGAACGTTAGTCCCTGCACGTCAAGATTCTAGAATTTCAATTGCTCCCACTACAAGTCGGTCAGGATCTGTAAAATGTACCGGGAGATGCGGGCAGCGGAGATATAGTTCTTAATCTAAAATATATTAGTCTCCAAATGGGTGAGCAACCATTTAGTAGTTAAAGATTTACTAAACTATATTATGCAGAATCATCATCATCTGATTCCATTTAAAATTCACAAATCACAAAACCAAAGGAATGGGTAAGCATCAAATTCAATAAAACTTTTCAAAATAATGGCAAGTGCAGTTTCAAAACCAGAACACATTATTTCAATTTCATGGGTCCCGATTATAAGGCCAAATTAGTATAATGCGTCACATACCAAGCTACACAATTTTGTCCCATAATCAGGCGCAACTTAGCAGAACAATCAATTTTAAAACTCAAAAGATTTTCGGAGAACTAGTGTTTGCGTCTCTCTAGGCATTCGCACCCAACCTGGCGTCGCAAAAGCCTCCGGTTCCATATTTCAATCATTGGGCATCCGGAGCGTGTCATGTCTCACTTCTAGGCATCTCACACCTCACCTAACATCACGAGGACTCTTGGGGGCCCGCCACGTGAATGGTTACCCCTACCCTCCGGAATCTGTATCGTCATATATCCTGGCATTCCAACACTCCCGAGGAACTTCTGGGGCTCACCAATCCCTAGGTATCTAGAACGTGTCATGTCTCACCTCCAGGCATCCCGACTCCCGGGGATTATTGACCCAAGAGTCCAACGATAGCAATAACACATCAACCATGGTGTAATAATTAAATCATTTCAATGCCAAAACATTTTTGAATCGTCAATATGGAAAATCTGTTGGATTTTTCCCCGAAAGTCCCACTTTCGCAAATTTCCAATCGTTTTCGAATCCATATAAAGAAACTTGAATGGAAATTACCCTTCCTAGCTTGGAACAAAACAATTTATTGAAATCTACAAATACATTTGAAATTGGCACATCGATAAATTCAAATCTCAATCCCAATTCCAATGGTTTAGAATGTTTTCTATAAAAAGTTCATAAGTCTTTAAAATATGAAACATTTCTTAAAACATTTGGGTATGTTGTCACAATACACATAAATTTTGATGCAAATCAAGAGATTTTCTAAAACATTTTGTGAACAAAAGTCCCGAGGTATTACCATTTCAACATTTGGTGTAAAAATCGAAGACTTAAACCGAAGCACTCACGAAAACTTCTCAATTTTTTAGCCTCAAATTGATTCAATCATTCTAAAAGTCACAATCCAACATCAGCAATCAAACCATTTCAGTCTAACAGCACTTCCTCAAACAACAACAACACTACACTATATAGGTTAGTAGACTCTAACTTACCTTAGGTCCAAAGGCGTCGATGGCAAGAAATCGGGGAGCTCATGGGTCACAAACATGGCTGAGGCTGTGGGATGGCTGGATCAGCGCAACGGGGACGGCGGCTGCTCATGCATGGCGAAAGGAACAGTCCCTTTCTCCCTCTCTTACTCTCACACGTTTCCTTTCTCTCGATTTCTCTCTCTCGCGCTTGGTGCTCGCTGTTCTCTCTCTCTTTCGCTCGCTTCACTGGTTTTGTTGACAAATGCCAGTCAACAAATGAAAGCTTCGGCGGTAGAAGGAGATGAAACGATGGCCTAATGCTATACCGATGATGATAATGATGAAATAGTGTCTGCAAATGGTGCCAATGACACAATCTGTCGGTACTCCCATTGACCCGTGACGAGCCATTACTTTATTCAAGTTCCGATGAAAATCTAGATAACATAGGGTTCGGACGTGAAAATTAGACTATCAATCCTTAATTTAATAGGCTATTTCATGTCAGGAAATCTCTTAACCATACATTAAGGAATAATTCAAGTAAAGAAATAAAAAATAAAAAAAAAAAGGAAAAAATAAAAAAAAAAACTACCTAATTGGGATTTTTCCTAAATCCGGGTTTAGCAACCAGGCTCGTGAATCGCGATGTACTCGACGTGGCTCAACGAAGGGTGGCTGTGATGGTGGGTCGCCGTCGATTGGAGCTCCGGCGAGGGGCAGTGAACGCGGCCGGTGAGAGGGAGATACTGGAGTCACGAGTGCTGCAACGGCGTCGCTCGAAGGGAGCTTGGAGCGGCGTGCAGGGGGCGCAGCGACCGACTCGAGCGGCTGGCGTCGGCGACGTTAGCAGGGGCGCCGGGCGGAGGGACAACAGTGACTGCGTCGCGGCATGGGGCGCGGCAGAGCAGGGACAGAGGCGGAGCAGCAAGCGGGTCACGGGATCTCGAGCTGCTGGCGTCGGGCACTTGGGCTGAGCAGAGGCGGGCCACCGGCGAAGGCAAGGGCCGCTGGCGATGCAACGTCGCAGCTTCTGGGCTGAAACGAAAACGCGAGCTCGCGGGCGAGGGTTCCGGCGAGATGGGACAGCGACGGCTTCGCGGGTCCGGCTCTGGCGGAGGCACGTCGACTGGCTGGGGATCTGCTGGCGTCGGGGGGGTCGGCGACAGCGGGCGGAGACGGTGGTTAGCTGCTCTGGCGGTTGGCAGAACGGCAGTGGCGGTCAGGCGGAGGGAAGCGCGTGCTACCTGTCTTGTCACGTCTACTCCCTGTCCTCTCACACTTTTCTTTTCTGACCTGCTCTCTGTCCCCCCCCTGGCCGCACGTACCCCCTCTCCGACCTTTTGCATTTTCTCAAGCTTTTTCCTTTTAACTTTTGGAGCCCCACCCCCAACGAAGAAACAAAAGAACCAAAGGAAAAGAAAAACTTTTTTCTTTCGTGCTTAAACCTTTGACCTAGAAAACCAAGGAAAAACCCCTTCGACGTGAAAAAAAAAAAAAAAAAAGAAGAAGAGAAAACCTCCTCAACGTGGCCGTATATCTCTTTTATGTGGCCCCCCTCCTCCAAGGAAAAAGTAAGATCCCTTTTATATAGGCAGGTGACGGGATCATGTAAACAATACTCCTTCGATATATATATTTTGTATATTCTGCTCCTTCGATGATTTTTCATATATTCACTCGACCCATATCTCCTATTCAACGAGCTGTCTTCCTCATGTTCCACCCTAAATCTTTCGATCCCCCACAAAATATATCTCGCATGAAAATATGGAAAATTTACCGAATATATCAAATTGTGATTCTTTTTGAGCGAATTTTTGGTAATCAGAGAATACTAGACTTGGGTCAACTTCCTCTCGTCGCGGGCTTAATCCAACTCGTCCAATTGAAATTTAGAACCATTAAATCAAACACATCTTTCATCGTCCAATGCAAAATGCAATAATAAAATGCTCATAAAACTATATGCCATGCAATTTAATTTAATTTAATTTAATTTTTTTAGAGGTTAAAAATTAATCCTTAATTTTTATATAATAAATAAATGACTAGACCGCAATGGTTTCGCACTTTCTCCCCACCGAGGGGGAAGGGGTTTGAAATCCCGCGTCCCCATTGTGTGACTCACTCGTGGCTGGGTTTGTGGTAGTGACCTAGTTCATCCCGAATTTACTCCATCGGCAGTCGACTGTTCCAAGGTTCTCGGGTCGCTAAACAAAAAAATAATTGATTGAGCCGTCAAAATTTAGATGTCCATAAAATAAAAATAGGGTTGGCTAGTAAATTGATAGTTTGCACCTACTCTGAATATGCTTTTAAACGCAACAACAATCATTGACAAAGACTTGTCCAAAAAAATATCATTGACAAGGACCATCAACAGTAAAGATTCTTACACGCAGCACGAGACAGAAAATGATGAGATTTCTGCACCTGTTGTTTACTCTTTTCTCCTATGTATAAGCTTGAAGGTTCCTGCCATGGAGAGTTGCTACAATTGCTTTTCTGAACCCATCTTTGTTGATTGAGGGAAAGGTTGCAAGTTGTTAAGGTGAGTGTTATCTCTAACTAGCGCTGGCTCTTGTTAGTTTGCCCTTATCAATGATCGTGATGATAAATATTGGGTTTCATGGTCTTGCTATTGTTTATTTCCATTGCTGAAGAATTTTGAGCAAAGTTCTGTTTTGTTGTGAATGCATACTCAGTCTAACCACTCTATATGATACCTCAAACGCATTTGGTATTTCCTGTGCTTTCCCATAAAGTGATCAAAACCAATTCACATTTTAAAAGGCTGTTCATTAGACTTGATCCGCTCATCCAGTTGGCATATTCATGAAGAAAATCTACTTCAATCAATGTAATTTTCCCTTTTATTTGTCATTTTGGACTGCACTTATGGCTACAGCGGACTTTTATACGCTCGAATAAACTCTAAGTATCTTAGTAAGTGAAGCAAGAAAGGAAGGAACATGGAGGCTAGGCCGTGGAACTGGGTTAGTTCTCCTCTAGTTGGTGCTTGACTGGTCAGACCCTTGTAATGCGGTCAGTGTGGGAATTTGGGTTACCGAGAGAGAGAGAGAGTGGAAGGAATAGGTTAAACTGTTTTATGACTTTATACCTGTGTGGTCCTTTGATTTTTAAAATATGCTCCAACGTTATGTTAGGGGGGATTAGGAGGGAAGAGACATAGTTCCAAAAAATACAGTTGTGTTTGGATGGAGAGAAATAAACGGATGGAAAGGATTTGGAGGGATTAGGAAAGATTAGAAAGAATTGATCCAGTCAATTTTATATGCATTTTTAATTCTTGGAGGGATTCGTAAGGATTTTCATATAAATAAACAAATTTATTCTTCTTTCTACTTGTTCTGCTTCCATTTCATAATGCATTCTTTCCCTCACAAGCATTTAAACAACATGATAACTCAATCACTTCGTATCATTTCTCTTCTTCTTTTTTCCGCATAATTATTTAAATATATTCTTTTGTCCTCATATGGTTACTTCATGATACCTAATCTGCCCTTCCGTTACGCGTGGATTTGTTTCTTTTTCTTTAGAAGCCATAATAATATATTGAAAATGACTTAACAGATAAGCTTAAGTAGATTTACAGCACATGCAAAGCGTTTGGTAACTTTTTGCAAAATGTACAAACCATTATGCCTTGAAATTTGGCTTAACACTATTTCAACATCTTCCATGCATCCAAACTCCGCATATTATAAATGCACACTTCAGTCCCTCCTCCCCCTCCATTCTAAGTTATAATCTCTCTCTCTCTCTCTCTTGGATCGAGAGTGTATTTTGAAACCTTTAGTTTTCAAGTGGGTGCACAAAACACAAAAGCATCCTTAGAGTCAAAGGAACACACTCTTCACTAATTTTGATTCGGTAATTAAACCCAGATTGAAACAACATGGCCTCTGGGCTTTGATGGATGAATAATTTTGAAGTTCCTTTCTTTTGGCAAGACATAATTTTAGGATGAATAATTTTGAAGTTCCTTTCATTCGGCAAGACATAATTTTACTCCACTTGCACAACTTACTAACTATGAGATTTTGTGGGATCACGGCTAATTGTTCTAAAAGTTTAAACTATTAAATGAAAGCGTGTTTTATTAGTATTCAAATATTCTTACACTCCTTCTCAAGCTTAGTTTGGTCTTTTTTGCCTAGTACTAAGCATGGAAATTTAATTGGGGAGGCAAATGAGATTAGCAAAGATTCAAACCCAAGACTTCCAATTCTTATGCCATATAAGATATTGCGGGATCATAATTAACTATTCTAAAAGCTTAAACTATTAGATAAATGTGTACTTTATTATTTAAATATTCAAATATTCTAACACCTGCAATTGCTCTTTAGTCATCTTTTTTTGGACATTAAAGTTTGGTGAGAACACTGCCCCCAAGAACAACCAAAACCACCACCACCAAGTCGCTGACATCTCCATGGAGGGGGACCGCCCCAGAACTGGTAATCTACATTATCTTCTTGTATCATATGTTCATTTCTAATTGTTTACTATAAGTTTGACACATCAACTTGCAAAATATACATTTTTTTGTACTACAAGTAACAGTTTAATATACATTATCCATGTGTGATCTCTTCATAAATTACTGAAAAACTAACCTAAGAGTAAATGAAAGTTTTCCAAATGGAAAGAGTTGAGCGGATTTCATTGCTTGATCAATCAGGGACCTTCTGGACAGCGAGCGCGCACATATCATCAGCGATGGTAGGAACGGTACTGCTTTACGTGGCATGGGACATTGCTCAACTGGGTTGGATTGCAGGCCCTGCTGCGATGTGCTTAATTTCCTTTTTGTGCTACGGCACCTCTTGGCTCCTCTGTGATTGTTATGACTCTGCCTCTCCCGACCGTAACTGCACTTACGCAGACTCTGTTCGCTCAATTCTCGGTATGGAATTCCATTACTGTGTTGTTGCTTCTCATTATTTTGGCTCCCGCACATTGATTAAACTTCCCATTAACTTTTGTATCCAGATGTATAGCAAAAAGAGTCGCGTAACTTTTAATTATGTGATAATAGGAACTCTAGAATATTATCATTTTCAGAGTTATATTCTCAGGTGGAGTAAAGGCAAAAGCATGTGCTTTTATTCAATATTTGACCTTATTCGGAATGGCCATCGAAATTGTGGTTGGAGCATCTCTAAGCATGATGTGAGTACAATTATATTTTTCCAAACTCTTAACAAATTTATTTAGCAGATCACATTGAACGTCCAATTCTACTGTTTCTAATATGACCTGGCCGATTCAATTTTATGTATGTTCCCTCTTTTCAATAAAAAGGGCGATAAAATATACGGAAAAAAATTGCTTCCACAAGATTAAAGGTGACAAGGAGTGCTACATTTTGAGCAATCCGTACGCGATCATATTCGGCATCACAGAGATTCTGCTGTCCCAGATTCCGCATTTTGATGGAATATGGTGGGTTTCTATTGTGTCTGTTGTCATGTTCTTCACTAACGCTTTGATTGGGCTCGGCCTAGCAATTGCCCGAGTTGCAGGTACAGATTTCTTCTTTTCTCAAGCCCGATGGCTAAGAAATTTCAAGTGATTATATTACCCATATCTTAGCTAAGAAGTTTATTCCAGCAACTTCTGTCTTGATGAGCAGCTGGAAGAAAAGACGAGAGCAATGAAGCTGAGAGTGAAACCCAAGAGATATGGACGAGTTTCGAAGCTCTTGGAGATATCGCCACTGCGTACTCATTTTCTGAGATCCTTATTGAAATTCAGGTACTTAAACGTAATTCCATCTGTTCAAAAACCGAGGAAATGGAGAAGAGTGGATAGAAAAGGACGGAAATACCCTTTTTGCCCTTGTAATCTTTGGCAGGACACTATCAGATCCCCATCAAAATCGAAGACCATGAAGAAGGCCACTTTTTGGAGCACCGTGGTGATGACGACTTTGTTCATGCTATGGGGCTGCGTGGGCTATGCTGCTTTAGGTGACGACACTCCATATGATCTTACGGACCTCGCTTTCGACGACGGACCATTCTGGCTTCTTTATATCGCCAATGCTGCTTCTTTGATCAATCTTGTTGGACAATACCAAATATACAGCCAGCCGATTTTCGCCTTTGTCGAGGAACAGGCTGCTAACAGATGGCCTCGCACCAGAGACAGAGAGACCCCCCTACCGGGCTTGGGCCACTACAAAATGAACCTCTTTAGGCTTGTTTGGAGGACGGTTTTCGTGATCCTGACCACCGTGATATCAATGGCATTCCCGCTCTTCAATGATGCTGTGGACATCATCACCTTGGGATTTTGGCCTCTAGCGGTCTATTTTCCCGTCGAGATGTATATTAAACTGAAAAAAATTGACCGATGGAGCCCTACATGGGTATGCCTCCAAATGCTGAGCATGGCCTGTCTTGTGATATCGATCATGGCAACTGTGGGTTCGATCGCACGACTTAAGGACTACCTTAAGGATTATCGACCATTCGGGATGAGCACCTAAAAAAATGCACGGACCTTTGGTTGATCAGCCATTTCCGGAGGAGACAATAATATCATTGAAGTTTCTAGTTGCACTGATTTGTATGGAATACAAACTCCGCGTTGAAATATATTTATGCGTATTATAAATTTCCCTCTAAAAATATGCTGTTAGAGATTATTTTAAATAATGAGATTATTTAGTAGAACAGCTACATGTTGAGGATTCCAGTTTCGTTGTTTTTTTTTTTGTAGAATTGCAGACTTTTTATATACCATTGACTGCTTATGAAAACTTTCTCTTATATAAGGATGACCAAAAATTGTCGTTTCTTTTTAAAGGAAAAAACATTATGAATATTTTGGTTATGCAAATCGCCACGTCAATGTACATTGAGTTATGCTCCACTTATAGAATGACAGGCATGCCGACCTTACAAGATTGACATTACTGGGAGAAATTGTCATATAAGATTCGGAAGTCTCGTGTCATTGTCATGTATACATCGGCAACCAAGAATGAATAAATCTATGGAGAAAAAAGGAACAGAGATGAATGGATAACAATGTTTTGAGAGAGTATTTTTTTCAACCCTTGGATGACACTTAAAAATTATAAAGATGGAAACTCCATACGAATTAGGGATGCAAAATAAGTACGTAAATTCACGTGTGATTATAAATTCCTTCAAATAATCAAAGTAGAAATCAATTAGAAATAGCAATCGTATGGAAACTCCATACGAATTAAGGATGAATGATGAGAATAATTTTTATTTTTCATTTTTGTTCCAGAAATAGCAAAGTAGAAATAGATTCGGAATAGAAATCGAAGTAAAAATTTTATACTTTTCTATTTATGGAATAAAAATGAAAAATAAAAATTATTCTCATCGTTCATCCTTGCTATGAATCGGTCATCCATCCGTCACCACCGACCATCGTTCGTTGGTTGCCAATCGTTGTCACCCACCGTTGTTGGTTGCCGGTTCGGTCGTCGTCGGCCGTCGCCGATCGTCGATCCCGCCATCGATTGCCAATCGTCGCCATTGGTCACCGGTCGTCGCCTATCGCCGGCAATGGCCGGTAGCCCGCTGCCAGTCGTCAGTCAACGATAGACGACTGCTGGTCACCATTCGCCAATGGCCGCCAGTTTGCCACCGTCCATTAGTTTGTCGCCGGTTCGCTCTTCGGTCCGTCCGCCGCCGATTCGCTAATCCACCGTCGGCCGTCGGTCGCCGATCCACCACCGTTCGAAAGGAAGAAGTTTTATGTCGTTATCAAACAAATTTCTATTTTTAGAGTAGAAATTTTATGTCGTTATCAAACGGGTATTGTTGCCAATCGTTGTCACCCACCGTTGTTGGTTGCCGGTTCTTTGGTCGCCGGCCGTCGCGATCGTCGATCCCGCCATCGATTGCCAATCGTCGCCATTGGTCACCGGTCGTCGCCTATCGCGGCAATGGCCGTAGCCCGCCGATCGTCGATCCAACGATAGACGATCGCTGGTCACCATTCGCCAATGGCGCACGGTTGCCACCGTCCATTAGTTTGTCGCCGGTTCGCTCGTCCGCCGGTCCGCCGATTCGCTAGTCCACCGTCGGCCGTCGGTTGCCGATCCACCACCGTTCGAAAGGAAGAAGTTTTATGTCGTTATCAAACAAATTTCTATTTTTAGAGTAGAAATTTTATGTCGTTATCAAACGGGTATTGTTGCCAATCGTTGTCACCCACCGTTGTTGGTTGCCGGTTGCTGGTCGCCGGCCGTCGCCAGTCGTCGATCCTCGCCATCGATTGCCAATCGTCGCCATTGGTCACCGGTCGTCGCCTATCGCCGGCAATGGCCGTAGCCCATTGCCATCGTCGATCCAACGATAGACGATCGCTGGTCACCTATTCGCCAGCGGCCGTCGGTTTGCCACCGTCCATTAGTCTGTCGCCGGTTCGCTACTGGTCCGCCGGTTCGCCGCCGATTCGCTAGTCCACCGTCGGCCGTCGGTCGCCGATCCACCACCGTTCGAAAGGAAGAAGTTTTATGTCGTTATCAAACAAATTTCTATTTTTAGAGTAGAAATTTTATGTCGTTATCAAACGGGTATTTTTGCTTAGAAACTTATCTAGAAATAGAAATAGAAAAATCTATTTCTTTTCCAGAAATTAATGTCTGGCTAAAATGGTTATCATTCGTGCCCTTATTGTTCTTGGTAAAAGAATTTTTCATCCACTATTATACTTTGTCGCATGACTATGCCGCTCGATAAAGTGTTTCATGTGATAATTGTATCAATTGAACAATTAGCATTAATGTCGAGTATTCCATCAAATGTTTTCATCTATTACAATTTTCCAAACATCAGTAATATAAATTGCATCTATCATGTGATGACATAAATGGTAAAATTACAAAAAAAGTCCTAAAACCTATTATAATTGTGTCAATTCAATCATGAACTTATTATTATTATTATTATTATTATTATTATTATTATTATTATTATTATTTTATCAATTGAGTCATAAACCTTTGCAATTGTGTTAGTTTAATCCGTTGGCCAAAATTGGCCGGTCAACACCGACATGGCCATCGATCAACACCAGCAATAATTTTTTTAAAATATTTTATTTTTTCGAATTATTTTATTAATTATTTTATCTTCTTTTTTTTTCCTCCTCACTCCTTCTTCCTTTGGCTCCGACGACTAGCTAGAGGGGAGGGCTAGCTAGTCCCCGGACCGAGGCAAGCGAGTAACTTGCCTCACCGTTCCGGGTGAGGGCGAGCTCGACTAGCCACTAGTAAGGCGAGCCCCATCAAATATCCGGCAAGGGCTTGTCTCGTCATCGCTAGGTTTGGTGAGGCAAGCCCCCTTAAATCTCGCAAGGGCTCACCTGGCGAGGGCTTGCCTCATCGTCACTTGTCTATGACGAGCTTGCCTAGCCATTAGCGAGGTGAGCCCCTTGCTAGATTTGGCAAGGGGGCCTTGCTGTCCTTGGTCTAGTGAGGCAAGCCCTTGTTGGATTTGGCAAGGACTTGCCTTGCCGTCGCTAGGTCTGGCAGGGGCTCGCTTGGCTATCTTAGTTTGGCAATTGTCTAGTCCTCCCCTTTGGCTAGTCACTAGAGCCAAAGGAAGAAAAAGGGAGGAGGGAGGAGGAAGGAGAAAGGGGGAGAAAAAAAAATTAAAAAAATTAAAATTAAAAAATAATTTTATTATTAAAAAATTATCATTGGTGCCAGCTAGTGGCCACATTAGCGCCGGCTAGCCAATTTTCATCAGAATGACTGAATTGACATAATTATAAAATGTTTAGAATTCAATTGACAAAAAAAAAAAAAATTATGACTAAATTGATATAATTATAATAGATTTATGATTTTTTTGGTAATTTTCCTTGACATGAACATTACATGAATAGTAGGTATTGTCTCCACTCTTTATAGGTGGATCCAACTCACACACAACATTGGATCATATGAATTGTACGTTAAGATCCACCTCACACGTGAGCTAGGCATGCGACAGGACACCTCTCTAGTGACTTGGACCAATCGTGTATGGGAGTGTTATGGCTTGAAATCTTCCGCTAACAATGTATTGAAAAGCACGCATCAGCCATCTTTGCATACGCTGGAAAGCACACAGACGTCATCTATCGCGCTTGCTTGGGCTGACAATGGCACTCAGTCAGCGTTTTCATCTCTCTCTCTCAAATTATGACCATTTCTTTAAAGCCACTTTGAATATGTTACATGTTTTTCTGGTAAAGTACCTTGTGACAATGGCACTAATTTCTTGTGCATGGAGTTCTCTTCCAGTCAGCAAACTCTAGATTCGTAAGTGCAGAACATTGAAAGTTATTGAAAACAAGTCAGACATAGTTTAGCATAAAGATTACGTTCCCTGTGTTTGCGTACCTGAACGCACTTTCTCCATGGGTATCCATCCGCTATTGACTGGTGGTTTAATGCTGGCCTTCAAAGAGTTATTGGAATGTGAACTTGAACTCACCATGCCATTGTTAGCATAGCCCGAATCAGTCTAGATAGCACAACCAAAACTAGGACTTGTGACAAGAACTTGAAAAAGTTGTCCAATGAATGCTAGCAATTAGAAAAAGGGTACTTGATTTGGTGTAGGCGTTTTGTCAAACAGGTAACAGTTTGAAAGCCCCAACCATTCATGGAGTCTCCTTCATGTATTTGAACTATATCTCAATATATGGTCGCATGCATGCAAACTAACATTATAAATTAATGAATCTTTTTCCCATCTCTAGGCTCTATGTATATTCTGAAGCCCACAACACATTTTCCAGCAATGTAAGACCAAGGGTTTCGGGCAAGTTTAGTCCCTGGACGCACAGTTTAGCTCAAGCATTCAAGGCTAGATTCTTACCGTAGATGGAGTCAAGGAAAATGATTGTCAGCCCCCTTGGTCCGCTCATTCGTGGGTTGGTAACTACTTATTCATTCGTTACATTCTTTTTCTTTCCATAGATCGGAGATGTAAGTCACAGTGTTAATCTCATAATCAGAAGGAAAAATATTATTTTTTAGGGTGTATTTATTTCGCGAAAAATGATATAGAACTACAACACAAGTATTACTTATATTTACTTATATTACTTATATTTATAAATAGGACTTTGAAGAACTTTGTTTATTGAAATAATGGTTCTTTTTGGGATTGGTAAGAGTTCAAGAAAATTACCAAAAAAGTCTTAAACCTACTTCAATTATGTCAATTCAGTCAAAAATATATATATATTTTTGTCAATTGAATCATAAACCTTTTGCTATTGTGTTAATTTACTCATTTCAGCCAAAATTAACCAGCTGATACTAACGTGACAGCCGATTGGCACTAGCGACAATTTTTTTAATAACATTTTATTTTTTGAATTATTTTTTGAATTTTTTTTCCTCCCTCCTCCTCCCCCCTTCTTCCTTTGGCTCCAGCGACCAATTGGAGGGGAGGGTTGGCTAGTCACCAACCGAGGCAGCCGGTGAGCTTGCCTCACCATCGCTAGGTGAGGGCAAGCTCGCCCAGCCACTAGCAAGGCAAGCCCTCGCCAGATTTGGTGAGGGCTCGACTCGCCATTGGCGGCCAAGCGAGCTCGCCTCACCATCACTAGGTGAGCTCAGCCTCACCAAGCGACAACGAGTCAAGCACTCGCCAAATCCGACATAGGACTCTCCTTGCGAGTGGTCGGGCAAGCTCACCCTCGCCCAGCGACGATAAGGTGAGCTCGCTCGACCGCCTCAATCTAGCGACTAGCTAGCCCTCTCCTCTTGTTGATTGCTAGAGCCAAAGGAAGAAAGAGAGAGGAGGAGAGGAGGAGGAAGAAGGAGGGGAGAAAAAAAAGAAGATAAAAAATTAATAAAATAACTCAAAAAATAAAATATTATTAAAAAATTTGTCGCCGATACGCTAATTTTCCCGGTGACCATGTCGGTGTCGGCTGGCCAATTTTGGCAAGAAGGACTGAACTTGCACAATAGAAAATGGGTTAATGACTCAATTGATCAAAAAAATAAGTCTAAGACTGAATTGATACAATTATAATATGTTTATGATTTTTTTACTAATTTTCTCATAAGAGTTGTGATGCAATAAGTTGAATGTTAACTTAGAATTTGCTTCATGCCTTATAGATCAAAGAATAATACAAGCTCTCATCTGTGGGGGCAAACGTACAATATAAGCTTCTTAGCGAAGGAAGCGGGACAGGATCCTATCACTAATCATGGACCGATCATGGTTTGAATTATATCCAAGTGGTGCTTCTAGTCAACTGACTTTTGCAGACTTCGGAACTTCCTCAAGAGTGGCTAGTCCAATTCAAGATCTATCGATTTTGCTAGGAGCCACATTACACAACCAAATCAATTTTGCGAGGAGCCACATTACACAACCAAATCAGGAAGTGGGCTCGATGAATTTTTTTATTTTAATTTGGTATATTTTGAGTCCATTCATCTACTCACAATATATCATCGTCGTCCGTTTAAAGTAGATATACTATAGTAATTTAAATAAGGGGGTTTTGTTGTTGTATTAGTTCTAGAGTTTTTTTTTTTTTTTTTATCGGTCATACTTTACTCCTATTATAACTCTCACTTTTAGACTCTTTGCTCTGTCTCTTTATAGGGTGTGTGAGTCGAAATCCACTCTTAAAATTAATTCGTCACCACTCCAACTCCCTTCTCCCTTGAGAATGTGGGGATTTGAACCCTCACCTCTTTCTTCCATATTGAAAGGATGGCCACTGGGGTACGAGTGGTTGTATTAGTTCTAGAGTTGAATCAATTCGTTTTGATTCTACATTCTTGACCCTCAACTTTGGATTTAAGCTCGTTTCTAATTTACTAGGCCGCTTTTAGGGTCCCGTGGGAAAAAAAAGGGGGACCCATCTCATGCGTAAATTTGATTGGTTATAGTCTTATAGATATTTATTTGTCGTTTATTTTTGTTGAGGGTCATTTACGGATTCTAAAGTTAATTTATGAGCTGTAAGATAATTTTTTTCATTTATAAATACTTACCGATGTAAAGGTAAATTTGACGATGCTGAAGCTAATTTTAAATACACAAAACACAATTTTAATGTATTAGTTTGTTTTCATGATATTATAACTTATATTACTATGATGAGACTTTATTAGCCATTTACTAAGAATAAGTATAATTAAGAATATAAAGGATTAGGGCTCGCTCAATTTCCCAAATATAAGGAAATTTTTTTGAATTATTCCCTATAAGGTAAGTTACTGTAGGAATGCTTTCAAATCAGATCAAATAAATTTAAACAAATCCACTTCATTGATTATTTGGGGAGGTTAGCCATTGCCAATTTATCGTTTTGACCTTACACGCGTATATTGAGTTATGATCAACATATCATATTTTCATATAACGTGGCCATAATGTATATAAACAATCTTCCTAATCAACAGCAAGGATCGAATGAATTGACTGTGTGCTTGACCATGATATCCAAAGGAGTCATAAGTCAGGCCATATGAAATGAATTGACTATATCCTTCGATTTGTCAAGCTTATGGGGTACCTAATAATGATTTGTCCTCTTTCCCCTTTACCATTGCAATTTCCTTTTGTATTTCTGCCATCTGCAAGTAGTGAGGATAGCATAAAGGAAAAGAGAAAGGAGAATCTAACGGCCCAGGCCGCATTCAGATCATCTAGTTCCCCACCCAATGAATTTCAATTAACCTCTATATTGTGTGAAATATGTGCCCTCAGCAGCAAAAATCCTCATACTTCAAAAGTGAAGACACTGAGCAGGTAAATGCTACAAGTCATTGTGATTTCCTTGATATCAACATCTACATTGCAGTGAAACAGCAAGGAGCTGTGCACTTCCGGTAATACGCTTGCCGCAATTATCCTGTAAATCCAGAGAGATATATCAGAGACTTAACACGATACTTGAACTCAATAAAGCCAATCAATGAGTGACCATTTAAATCATAGAAGCTGTGCCTGACCTACAAAATCATAGAAGGTGCTTGGATGAACTCAATAAAGCCAATAAACATGGATCACAAAGAGGTCTTCTGAATCAGCGGGAGACAAGGCACATAAAGCGAGAGTCCCAAGGAACTCTTCATCGGAATAGTTCGAATCTCATCGAATCGACCATTAAAAACTTTGCATGCTCATGAATTACCTCTGTTCCCCATTGGGCATTCGCGATTTGGATGGGCGATGTGAGATTGCGAGGATGAAGGTGTCAGGCGGAACGGGAGAGTCAATTACGGTTGATTCGACGAAACAGAGAGTCGGCTTGAGAGAAATGGCAAGAAGGGATCGAATTTGGGCCAAACATTAAGAGCAATTTCTGCAAGATCTCACTTAGGGTTCATCGGGTGATTTGGGCGAGATCGAAGGTATTTGAGGCAAGAAGGAAGCAATGCAACATTGTTTGGGAGTTTTGAGTGAGGATTATTGATTTTCGAGCAGTTCCACCCAAGAATTGGGAATCGAATCATAGAGACCGTTTTCCAATTTCTGGATTTGGACATCAAACCGAAGCCCCTTGACACTGGACCGGACTGGTCCCTTCATGGGTGGCCAATGGAACCGGTCCCATGTTTTTTATAAAATTCTTATATTGCAATCAATTTAGGTATTTTCACTTTCGCTTCATGGGCAATCGAAATGCTTGTTCACGGGAACTCTCTGAATCTAGGGGCTTTTTGCTGGTTTTCTTCCTCGGGCAAAAAATTCGAAATAGTGTACAAAGAACAAAAAAATAAAATAAAAAAAATAGAGCATTTACTTCGATGTGATGCGAGACAGAGAGTGAGAGTCGAGCGGCCAAAAGCAGAGTAAGAGAGGAAGGTGAGAGCTGAGCAAGAGAGTGAGACCGCGAGAGGGAGGCGGCCAAAGAGATCAGGCAAGAGTCGAGCGAGAGAGTGAGATCGTGAGAGGGAGGCGAGTCGGTACACTCGAGCTAGAGGGTGGTGAGCGAGAGAGAGAGAGAGAGAGAGAGAGAGAGAGAGAGAGAGATTAGGGTTTGTTTAGATTTGTGAACGGGAGCGACTCGGGCGAGTAGCGCATGCGAGAGAGTACTTGAGGCTTGAGGGAATTTTCTCTTCTTTTTTTTTTTAGTTGTTACAGATTTTTTAGAATGTGACAAAAAAATAGTTTATCCGGTCCGAGTGATTTAAGTGGGCAATTCTAGACATGGAACCTAAAATGACACCAAAAATCACTAGTTTTAATTTTTTTGAAATCGAAAATTGGACCAATATCCCTTAGAATGGCCCAGAACCAGCCGATTTGGTTCGGTCCGTGTAATTCCTTTTGCTCACCGCTAGTTTCACATTAAAATAATGTTGTTTTCGATGGCTGACATGGGATTTCAACTATTAACTATGCGACGCAAGATCTCGATTATCGGTTGCGTGTAAGATGGCCGACTATATATTTACATTCAAATTTTTTTACTTAAATTTATTAGCACTATGTTAAAAAGTTATCAAAATGTGTAAAACTAAACTAATCAGAAATTTGAGACTGAATTAATAGTCGTATAGTTCATTTAAGAAATTTTAGATAATTTTCCCGACCCTGTAGATGCTCCGATAAACTATCAATCTTGGGTCATCTTTAAGTGTGATCATTCAAGCCAAGTCAAGGCTACTCGGCACGCAGTAAAAGATGGGCCTTGACTTGGCTTGAGTGATCACTATATATTGCCTACCACTTTGTTAGAATATTTAAATAATAAACTACGCCTTCATTGGGACACAAGGAGGTTTTGGTCGACATGATATCAGAGGAAGAGAGAATCTTGTCAACCATTAAAAGCAATTATATTTCCACGCTTAGTACTAGGCAAAAGACCAAAAAGCGTGAGGGGAGTGTTAGAATATTTAAATAATAAACTACGTTCATCCAGCTTAAACTTTTAGAACAGTTGGCAGTGGTCTCACAAAATCTCACAGGCACGCAGTAAAAAGATGGGCCTTGACTTAGCTTGAGTGATCACACTTAAAGATGACCCAAGATTGATGGTTTATTGGAGCATCTATAGGGTCGACAAAACAAGAAGAACACCAAACATGAAATTCATTTTTAGCTTAGTCAGAAAACTGTGCCAATACAATTTTTTGGAATGTTCATTGAGTCCAAGGATATAAGTTTTCTCTAATATTGTTGGGGAGCGAGAACTGGACAATAATTCACTAAGAACTAACCCATCCAATATTACTTTTTCCCCCAAAACTAAACCGACCAAAATCAACTTAACCTCAACAATAACCGGCAATATATTCTAGCAATACAACCTCATAATATGTAAATATAATGCTGAAATGTTAATGAGATAAGCCAATAATAACATCAAGATTTTATGTGGAAAACTCAATGTGGGAAAAACTACTAACCACCAAAAAACTTCTACTAGTCACTAAGAATATTAGGATACACACAATAAGTTTTTCACTAATCATACATTAGAAGCTCAACATTAATAATACTACAGTATTCCACCACTACAAAGGTGAATTAATACATATTAAGTATGAAAACCCTAATCGACATCAGAAAATTCAGAGAAAGCTCTTAATAAACAAAACAATTAACTCGTAATGCACGATCTCACGAAAACCATTTTGAAATTTGACTCAATTTGGATAACGTTTGTCCTTAAAAAATCGAGATAAAAAAGCCGCAATCTTTTTCTACTTTTTCTTCGTGAGCTCTTGGTGCTCCCCCTCTCTCCCTCTCCACTTCACGAACGAGCAGCCCTTTTTTCCTCTTCTTATTGCTTTTTGACTTTGACTGCTTTATTTTATTATTTTCACGTTGGCTAGGCCCCACAAAGGCGGACCCAGTCAACAAATATTTTGAGGCGTTCAGAAATCTCTTTCTATTAATGTTATCATTCTTTTGAAATTCTTTTTGCGGTAATGAAGTATTATGGATTTTCGCATACAAATCTAAATCTGCATCCAACATCAAATATAGGCACATAATTCGCACTGAGATGATTTACTTTCTAAGTGCCTCATAACTTATTATAGAGTTAGTAATGCTAATTTCGAGATAATTGGGACCTTAGATCTTTTTAAAGTTTGGAGTTCGACTGTTTTTTCTTAGTCATTGCCAATAATCAAAATTAGAATCTCTAGCGATATATGCAATGGATGATGTTGTGTCTTGACTTGAAACTCTTTAACTGATAGGACAAGCCCTCTTAGGCTCTTTCCACATGCCTTCTGGTAAAAAAAAACAATGATCATAGCAATAAGGAAATGAAGCTACGGCCGGCAAGTCTTTATAGTTTGACTTGAACCCATGTTGCCGCGTTTATCTCATCTATAGAAAGGGTTTCGTAATTTCTCGCAATACTTGCGGACCTGTTCCCAATATCTTTCGTGAATCCTAACTCCGCACATTATAAAAACACACTTCAATCCCACCTTTCCCTCTTCTAATTTCTAAGTTCAAACCTCTCTCTCTCTCTCTCTCTCTCTCTCTCTCTCTCTCTCAAACTACACTTGCATATATTCTCGTTTTTGCCACGTCCATCTCTCTCTCCAAACTAACCTCAGACAGAAAGAAAAACACACTTCCCACGAATTTTGACTCGGTTAGTGGTAATTAAACTTTCAAGTAGAACATGGCCCCGGATGTATGAATCTATTTGATGGTCTATTCATTTGGCAAGACAGAATTTAGTTTCCACGCACACAACTAGCTAACAATTGCTATTTCCTTCTTCTTCTTTTTTTCCTTTTTTTTTTCTTTTTGTTGTAGTTTGAGTTTTTGCGATATTTTAGATGGGTGACATCTCCATTGAAACGCTTCCTTAGATTGTCTCCAAATGCTTCGACTCCCTCGACGATGGCCACCTCAAACGAACCGGTAATCAACCTTATCTTCTTGTATGATATTGTCTAACTCTTTTCTATTTGTTTATAACAAGTTTGGCACATATTATTGTGCGAAATATACATTTTTTGTACTCGGAGTAACAGTTTAATATGCTTTATCCAAGTGTAATTCCTTCATAAATTACTGAAAAACTAACTCAAGAGATAATGAAAATTTTCCAAATGTAAAGGGTTGATCAGATTTTATCGGCTGACCGATCAGGGACCTTATGGACGGCGAGCGCGAATATAATAACAGGGATGGTAGGAGCAGGAGTGCTTTGCCGGTCATGGGACATTGCTCAGCTGGGTTGGATTGCAGGCCCTGCTGCAATACTCTTGTTCTCTTTTGTGGGCTACTACACCTCTCGCCTCCTCTCCCATTGTTACCGCACTGGCGACCCTTACACCGGCGGGCGTAACTCCACTTATATGGACTCTGTTCACTCGATTCTCGGTATGGAATCCTATCACCTTCTTGTTGCTTCTCATTATATGACTCCCGCACTTTGATTAAATTTCCCATTACCATATGTCTCTAAATGTATAGTAAAATGAGTCGTGTAGCTTTTATTTAAGTGATAATAGTAACTTTACATTCAGGTGGAGCAAATTTTAAAGCATGTGGTTTTCTTCAATATATAACCCTATTCGGAAACGCCATTAGCTGTATCGTTCAAGCATCTCTCAGCATGATGTGAGTACAATTCTACTTTCCCAAACTATTGACAAATTTATTCAGCAGATCACGACGAACTTCCAGTTCTACTGTTTCTTATATAACCTGGCTGATTCAATGTTGTACACGTTCCCTCTTTCCAATAAAAGGGCAATAAAATTTATGAATTGCTTCCACGAGAATGGGGAGAACTCGTGCCACGTTTTGGCTAATCCGTACATAATTATGTTGCTAATGTTGTCTTGAATTCCACAAAATTCAACCGGGAAATCTAGGAAGACTTGAAGATTGCAGGCTATTTGTTTCATAATATATTTCCTAGATTTGGGTTTCAAATTTGATAATATCTTTATAGTGAAATTCCTTTCCTACTAGGTTTAGGAAAGTGGAGATTTAAAGATCTATTTATTTCAGCATTGTACCTTGTACTCTTGTGATACGCTCAAATAAGAAATCGTCTCTCTCTCTCTCTCCCGTGGACGTAGGCGGATCTTTCGCCGAATCACGTAAATCTCCGTGTTCTTGATTATTCTTGTTTTCTTTCTCATCTAGTTAGGGTGTTCTTTCGCACAACAATTGGTATCAGAGCAATCCAGGTTCTCTATTCCTATATTGCGACTTCTAACTAGATGGCTAGAAAAGGTTCAACCGTTCAATTTGATATTGAACGATTCACTGGGAAGAATAGTTTTACACTATGGCGGAGAAGGATGAAGGATATGTTGATTCAACAAGGTTTATCAAAGGTTCTTCTGGGAAGATCAAACAAGCCGAACACCATCACTGATGATGATTGGGCCGACATGAAGGAGAGGGTGTGTAGCGCAATCCGATTGAACCTATCGGATGAGGCCCTTCAATATGTAGCGGAAATCAAATTTGCTCCAGAGGTATGGCTCAAACTCAAAAGCATTTACATGACAAAATCTCTTTTGAACAAGTTGTTCTTGAAGAAGAGATTGTATTCACTTCATATGAGTGAAGGAGGAGATCTGTTGGAACACCTCAACGTGTTCAATAAGATGATTAGTGAACTTACAAGCTTGGAGGTAAAGTTTGAGGATGAAGACATAGTGCTTCTACTACTGGCATCGTTGTCGGATTCGTTTGACCACTTGGTGACTACACTCATTTATGGCAAGGAAACCCTGGAGATTGGAGAGGTGACTGCTGCCCTAATTTCAAATGACACCCGAAAAAGGGCAAGCAGTTCAAAATCTTCGGGAGAGGGACTCTTTGCAAAGGAGAAAAGCAATCAAGGAAGAGGAAGATCAACTAATCGAGGATTGAGCAGTAGGGGTCGATCAAAATCCAAGGGAAGGTTCAAAGGAAGATGCTACGAGTGTAATCAGGAAGGGCATACCAAGAGATTCTATCCAAATAAGAACGAGAAAAAGAAGAAGAGCTCGGATGAGGCAAGTATAGCCGACAGCATTGAGACCAATGATGGGGACGTCTTATCCATATCATCGGGGAAGGACACCTTTGAAGATTTGTGGATCATGGACTCCGGATGCACTTTTCACATGTGTCCTCATCGAGAAGCCTTCGATGAGTACAAGGCATATGATGGTGGTTCAGTTCTCATGGGGAATGATACTTCGTGCAAGACTGTGGGTGTTGGAACCGTGAAAATCAAGATGTTTGATGGTATGATTAGAACCTTGGCAGACGTGCATCATGTTCTGGGTCTAAGGAAGAATTTGATCTCGTTGGGAGCACTTGAATCGAATGGATGCAAGTACACAGCTCAAGGTAGAGTCTTGAAGGTGATTAAGGGAGCTCTGGTTGTTCTTAAGGGACAGAGGCACGGTAACCTATATCGACTTATAGGAACCACAGTGCAAGGTGGAGCATCTGTGTCCATGGATGCTAGCACGAAGATAGATAACACTTATCTATGGCATATGCGTCTCGGGCATATGGGAGAAAGAGGGTTGATGGAGCTTCACAAGAGGAATGCACTCCAAGGTATAAAAACATGCAACTTAGATTTCTGCAAATTTTGTGTGTTTGGAAAACAATGCAGAGTATGGTTCAATGCTGCAACTCATACAAGCAAGGGCGTGCTCGAGTATGTACACACGGATGTATGGGGTCCTTCACTAGTAAAGTCAAAAGGAGGGAAGGAATACTCTGTGACATTCATTGACGATTTCTCTCGCAAAGTTTGGGTCTACTTTATGCGACACAAAAGTGAAGTCTTTGAAAAGTTCAAAGAATGGAAAGCTGAAGTTGAGACTTCAATAGGGAAGAAGGTTAAGTGCTTGAGATCGGACAATGGAGGAGAGTACAAATCGACACCATTCATGGAGCTTTGCAAGAATGAAGGGATTAAATGTCACTTCATGGTTTCGGATACGCTCCAACAGAATGGCGTAGCAGAAAGGATGAACCAGACCTTATTAGAGAGAGCTCGAAGCATGAGGCTACATGTAGGACTGAGCAAGGAGTTTTAGGCAGAAGTTGTATGCATGGCATGTTATCTTGTGAATCGGTCACCATCAACTGCAATTAAATACAAAATTCCCGACGAGGTATGGACTGGTAAAATTGTCGATTATTCTAATTTAAGAATAGTCGGTTGTCTTGCTTTTGTACATGTGCAGAGCTCGAAACGCTCGAAGTTGGATCAAAAATCAAAACAATGCTTATTTCTCAGTTACGAGAAAGGAGCGAAAGGCTACAAATTATGGGATCCAAGTGAGAAGAAAGTTCCGACGAGCAGGGAGGTTATATTCGATGAATTTGCAATGTTGAAGTCAAGCTGCGTGCCACGCACGGTTGCTGAAGAGGAGAGTGATAAATCTATCGTAAAGGTGGAGCTTGAAACCAGAGAATCTGCAGAGAATGGCGAGTCATCCGATGAAGCTCCGGAAGTCAAAGAAACGGTAGAAGTTCCTCGTACCATTACGATGGGTCAAGGAAGGCGCACTCCCAAAGCACCGGAGAGGTATGGTTTTGAGGATATGGTTGGTTATGCTCTTATCGTAAGCTCTGGCGATCCAAGCTCCTACCATGAAGCTTTGAAAAGTGATCACAAAGAAAAGTGGATGGCTGCAATGATGGAGGAGATGGAGTCGTTACAAAAGAATGAGACATGAGAACTTGTGAAGAAGCCCAAGGATCGGAATGTCATTAGTTGCAAATGGGTTCTTCGAAGAAAGGAAGCAGCAACGGAGAAAGAGCAAGAGAGATACAAGGCCCGACTTGTTGCTAAGGGCTATGCGCAGAAGGAGGAGATTGATTACGATGAGATATTTTCCCCTGTTGTAAAACGCACATCAATTCGTGTTTTACTAGCTATGGTAGCCATGTATGACTTGGAGCTTGAACAGCTAGATGTGAAGATAGCATTCCTTCATGGTGACTTGGAGGAGAAAATCTATGTGGAGCATCCCGAAGGCTTCAAGGTGGAAGGGAAAGAGGATCATGTTTGTTTGCTCAAGAGATCACTTTACGGTTTGAAGCAATCTCCGAGGCAATGGAATAAAAGGTTTGATTCTTTTATACTTTGTATTGGCTACATGAGGAGTGTGCATGATTCTTGTGTCTACTACAAAGTTTTGGATGATAAGTCGTTTATTCTGTTGATGCTCTATGTTGATGACATGTTGATTGCTACAAGAAAAATGAGAGATATTATTTCCCTAAAGTCTCAGTTAAGTTGTGAGTTTGATATGAAGGATCTTGGTGCTACAAAGAGGATCCTTGGCATGGAAATCTTTCCAGATAGACATGCAAGTAAGCTTTGGGTAAATCAAAAGAAGTATGTTGAGAAGGTCTTGGAGCGGTTCAACATGGGTAAAGCTAAACCAGTTAGTACACCCTTAGCAAATCACTTCAAATTATCTGAGAAACAATGCCCTGTTTCATATGAGGAAGTTGTAAAGATGTCTCGAGTACCCTATGCCAGCGCAGTAGGGAGCCTCATGTATGCTATGGTTTGTAGCAGACCAGATTTGGCTCATGCGGTGAGTCTCGTCCGCCGATACATGAGCAATCCGAGTAAGGAGCATTGGGAAGCTGTTAAGTGGATCTTTCGTTATTTGGCTAGAATTGCTAGAATGTGTTTAATGTTCAGTTCCAAGGGAGGATCGATCAATTTAGTAGGTTATGTTGATTCAGACTTCGCTGGTGATTTGGACAAGCGAAGGTCCATTACAGGATATGTCTTTACTCTTGGTGGTGGAGCAATTTCGTGGAAGGCAATGCTTCAACCTAGTGTAGCATTGTCTACAACCGAAGCTGAGTTTATGGCAGTAACTGAGGCTGCGAAGGAGGGAATATGGTTGACTGTTTTGGTCACAGAGTTGGATATAAAGCAAGAAAGTGCTACATTATATTGCGATAGCCAGAGCGCAATATGTCTCGCGAATAATCGAGTGTTCCATTCTAGAACGAAACACATTGAAGTTCGATATCACAAAATTCGAGAATTTGTGGAGAATGGTAGCATTGCTTTGAAGAAAATCCATACTAAAGATAATCTTGCAGATATGCTCACGAAGATGGTTACTATAGAGAAGTTCAAGTCCTGCAGGGACTTGATTTCTCTCACTCATCATTGAAGTTGATGGAGGCCGCACTGATCTAGGTGTGGGCGTACCTTTACGAAGGTACGGTGGAAGGAGAGATATATTCGTTTTCTTGGTTCAAGTTGAGGCTTGTGGTTTATTCAAGCCAAAGGTGGAGATTTGCTGATGTTGTCTTGAATTCCACAAAATTCAATCGGGAAATCTAGGAAGACTTGAAGATTGCAGGCTATTTATTTCCTAATATATTTCTTAGATTTGGGTTTCGAATTTGATAATATCTTTATGGTGGAATTCCTTTCCTATTAGGTTTAGGAAAGTGGGGATTTAAAGATCTATTTATTTCAACATTGTACCTTATACTCTTGTGATACGCTCAAATAAGAAATCATCTCCCTCTCTCCCATGGACGTAAGCGGATCTTTCGCCGAACCACGTAAATCTCCGTGTTCTTGATTATTCTTGTTTTCTTTCTTATCTAGTTAAGGTGTTCTTCCACACAACACATGTTTGGCATCACAGAGATTCTGCTGTCCCAGATTTAAGATCTCGATCAAATACGGTGGCTCTCTATTGTGGCTGCTGTTATGTTCGTCGCTTACTCTTTGATTGGTCTTGGCCTAGGAATTGCCAAGTTGCAGGTATAGGTTTCTTCTTTTCTCAAAGACAGATGGCCAAGAAATTTTAAGAGATTATATTATCAATATCATAAAATAAGAAGTTGTTTCCAGCAATTCTTTTTCTTGATGAGCAGCTAGTGGAAGTTTCAAGGGTAGTCTTACAGTAATAAGCATTGGGGATGCGACTGAAACCCAAAAGATATGGAGATGTTTCCAAGCTCTTGGAAATATCGCCTCAGCATTCTCATTTTATGAGATCCTTATTGAAACTCAGGTACTAAAACATGATTTCATCAGTTCAAAAACTAAGGAAATGGTTAAGAGTGGATAGAACAGACTGGAAATACCTTGTTTTTCCTTTTACCTTTGACAGGACACCATCGGATCTCCACCATCAGAATTAAAGACCATGAAGAAAGCCATTTCTCTGAGCACCGTGGTGATGACGACTATCTACATGCTATGTGGCTGCGTGGGCTATGCTGCTTTCGGTGATGACACTCCAGCAAAATTTCTGATCGACTTGGGTTTCAACAAGCCATTCTGGCTTCTTGATATTGCCAATTCTGCTATTGTGATCCATCTTGTTGGAGCATACCAAGTAAACAACCAGCCGATATTTGCCCTGGTCGAGAAACTGGCCGATCAGAGATGGCCTCATAGTGAGCTCATTGCTAAACAGATGAAGATCCTGGTACCAGGCTTGGGCCAATACAACATTAAGCTCTTTAGACTTGCTTGGAGGACGGTTTTCGTGATCCTGACCACTGTGATATCGATGCTATTCCCATTCGTCTTCAACAAAGTCGTGGATATCATCAGCTTGGGCTTTTGGTCTCTAATGGTCTATTTTCCCGTCGAGATGTATATTAGACAGAAACGAATTCCCAAATGGAGCACTAAATGGGTATACCTGCAAATGCTGAGCATGGCCTGTCTTGTGATATCGATCATGGCAGCTGCGGGTTCGGTCCCAAGACTTAAGGACGACCTTAAGACAAATCGGCCATACAGGATGAGCTACGATCAAAATGCATGGATCTTTAGTTGATCGGCCATTTCAGAAGAAAAGAATAACATCATAGAAGTTTCTACTTTCATTGTTTAGTCTGGAATTACAAACTCTGTATGTTCTAGCAATTGCTAAGGAAAACTTGCATTTTATGCAAGTGATGGTTACGCATTGTCCTGTTGTCGAAAAAAATCCGAAATTTTGGTTATTCAAACCGCCACGTCCACATATGTAAATTACACAACTCAACATCTTGGTTTATCTGCAAAAAAGACTCTCTCTCGACATGCAGAGCTTACCCACTACCGTCAAGGTAGTTTGCCCTAAACAACCCTCAATCCATCGAAACTTCTTCCTCACGCTGCGCCTGACTTCTGGGATCTTCGCTCTTCTGTCTGGGGACTCATAGTAACCGAATTCCCTTTCATCTCGCTTGATTTCACGCCTCGACTGAAACCCTCACTTCCTCTATTTCATCGCCATCGACCCACCCCATTTTTTCCATCGCCTTCTTTTTTCACCCCAGTTTCATCGCAATCTGCATCATTTGCCTTCTCGCCCCATTGCAATCCTGTTCGACATCTAGTTTTTATGGAGGAGAAGGATTTGGAGGAAGACCCATGCCTGGCCGCTCTCTGTAAAAGGTTGGGTAGCTTTGCTGACTCATGAAATTGAAGTATGGGATGGCCCGCCGCCCGCCACCGCTGGAGAAAATCGAAGAGTGCAAGCTAATCTTAGTCAGTAAAATTCTGTCAAACCCTACGATAAACTTCCAGGCATTCCAAAATACTCTTAAATGTGCATGGCGTACAGAACATGTAGAAATAATACAACGCGACACTAGCCTATATGTCGCAAAATTTAAATATGAAGAGGAGAAAAACGAATATTAGAGGGAGGTCCAAGGTGTTTCTCTAATCACGTGGTCATCTTAAAGCCATGGATTCCTAATACACCTTTGCATTGTTATAATTTCTTCTCATGTGCCTTTTGGGTTCAAATTTTCAGGTTACCACTAGAATGGTACCCGGAATAGATGCTGAGTAAAGCATCAAGACATGTTGGGAAAGTACTTACGGTTAAAGTAGACACTAGAGAAGGCTCCAACTTCAGGGCAGGTAGAGCTTGAGTGGAATTAAATCTAAGTCAGCCTTTAAAAACAGGGCATTTAATTTGTATTGATTGAAGGAATATATGGTTAGACTTTTGGATATGAGCGCCTCCCACACTTTTGCTATTCCTGTGATAGGTTAGGCCACTTTGCCATGTACTGTCAGGAAATTCGTTTTACCGAGGCAAAAATGGAAGGTAAGGAAAAAATGGCTTTTGGTCAATGGTTGCGTGCCGAAGTTCGAGATCAAAGTCCTTACTGGCTAACCTTTTATGGCGCTCTAAAGAGATCCACGGAGGTTGAGGATGTGATACCAGAGACCCCTCCTTCCTTGATAACCAAGGCCCCGATCGCTACCTCCGATAACAATCCCACGTTCAGGCCAATTAATCGATGGACAGCAAGCTGGACCATCTTCACGAGTGTGAAATGGCCCTTGTTTTATCTAAACAGAGGATATGCAAGACATTATTGTTTTGATAAAGAGCAGTGACAAGAGAATAGGCTCTTAACTATAATACCTCAACTAAAGCAAAAAGGGAAACATCAGCTGCAGGTGTAACAACAATTGCCACAACCTAATTTAGGTTCTTTAAAGAAGGATCTAACTCCTACATCTGCAAAATTAAAAAGGTGTTCAGGATCAGCACACTATTGTCCAATATCACAAAAAACTGAAGCTCTCAAAACTTCCAAGAAGAGCAGGTACTACCAAGAAGTTGAAGAGATATAATCCTTATGAGTCTAGAGTTCATATTGTCAAGGATCTTGATGAGACCCAATTAATGGACACTCCGATTCTCATTGCTGCAGAGAACAACAAAGGGGCCAAGGTGGCTTGCTCTCAAAAGCCATCCACAGGAAAATGAAGCTTGTTAGTTGGAACTATCAGGGTCTGGGGTCTTCCCTGACAGTTCAATCTCTTAAGGCCCTAGCGGCCAAAGAAAGACCTGACCTGGTGTTTTTAGTTGAAACCAAAAATAGACTAGAGATGCTCACAAAGCTACAAAGGTAGCTCAAATTTATGAATTCTTTTTTGGTTAATCCTATCGGCTCAACAGGAGGACTAGCTCTATTTTGGTAGACAAACATCTCTATTAGCGTGGTCCATTCACATCAGGACGTAATAGACTTGATATACACAGAATCATGAAACAATATACCTATACGTGTGACTTGTGTTCATGCACCAGTAGTGTTTCGGCTCCGGCAACAGCTTTGGGATGATCTTCGCCGAATTGCAAACTCCAACTCTCTACCTTGGATCTATATTGGTGATTTCAATGAGATAACTTATTACTGAGAGAAGGTAGGTAAAAGGTTAGTAGATTTTCACCAAATGAACTCTTTTTGTGAGGTAATTCATGACTGCTCCTTATTAGACTTGGAGAGTAAGGGCTGCGCGTTCACTTGGACGAACAACCGTGCGGATGATGAAATTGCTAATGAACGTTTGGATAGGGTTCTCTGTAACATGGATTGGTGTCTTACCTTCCCAGAAGCCAAAGTGTTCGCCCTACCAGTAGTGGGGTTGGACCATAGTCCTTTAATTTTAAATACTAAAGCCCTTCTAATCAGGAGACGTAGGCCATTCATCTTTGAAGCATTTAGGATGATCATTGCAAGACAATCATGGCAATTCATGGCAATCAATTCCAATTCTGAATTTACCATAGAAATTAAATGTTTGTTGGGGCGGCACTTACCCGATGGAGTCACGAAAATTTTTCTAAGGCTAAAAACAGAATATCAGAACTACATCTTCAACTTCAACAAGTTACAAACCAAGCTGTTACCCAATTTGATAAAACAACAGCAACCCGGATCAAAACATAAATTCAGAAACTTTGGCAACAAGAGGAGTAGTATTGGGCTATGAGGTCAAGGATTAATCGGCTGCAATGTGGTGACAAAAACACAAGATTCTTCCATGCAACTACCATCCGGAAAAGACAAAGAAATAGAATAAGAATGCTCATGGACAATAATCATGAATGGGTGAGAGATGAGGATACTTTGAAGGAAATGACACAGGAGTTCTACTATAACCTTTTCAAAACAGTGGGATACCGAGACTTTAAACCCATTCTTGATCAAGTTTCGAGAATAGTGACCCCTGAAATGAATTCTACTCTGATAGCTGAGGTATCTAGAGAGGAGGATCGCCTTGCAACTTTCCAGTTGGGCACTACTAAAGCCTCGAGCCTAGATGGTTTGAATGGCTTATTCTACCAATCCAACTGGGCCATAATTCAAGATGAGATCTTTACTTCAGTTCAGAATTTTTTCAATTCAATGTGATGCCTCTAGACCTTAACAAAACTACTATAATTCCTAAGATACCAAAGAAATACCACTCCCATTAGCCTATGTAATTACGCCTACAAAATCATCTCCAAAGTCCTAGCCAATCGCCTGGAACGAACCATTTTCACCCTAGATGACAAATTACATTCTTATGGCAATTTCACCTACAAAATCATCTCCAAAATACCATTGCAAATTGGATAAAGCCCTTATTGCCTACAAAATCATCTAATCTCTATGGAACAAACCGCTGGAACCCTTACTTTGTTATATCCATGGAGCAAACCACTTTTGTTTCAAATCTAGGACAACATCATCATGGTTCAAGAGATTCTCCATTAGGTTTGGATTCGGAAACGACAAAGGAATTTTCCAGTGATATTAAAAATGGATATGTAGAAGGCATACGATAGAGTGGAATGTGATTTTCTAACGGCCATATTTACTCAAGCTAAGGTTCCATCCTACCTGGGTCTAGTGGATTTTCCAATGCATTTCAACAATGACTATCAGCATCAAATTCAATGGAGAACAACTACAGTATTTCCAACCTACACGTGGTCTTCGTCAAGGCGGCCTTTTATCCCCTTATCTATTTATACTTTAGGCAAATCTCCTATCAACACTCATCCACCAAGCAATTCATATGGGAAACCTAAGGGATATCAAACTAAACAGGTTGTGCCCTACTCTTTCCCACCTGTTTTTCCGCTGATGATGCCATTTTCTTTTTAGATGGCACAATTAAGGAATGTCAAAATATGGCTAACATCTTGAATATGTACTGCCTAGCTACAGGACAGGAAATAAATAGGAATAAATCAAGCATCTTCTTTAGTAGAGACTGCTCGGCGTGCCTTAAGGATAACCTAGTAAGTGAATTGAGAGTCCCTATGCTGGATAGAACAAGTAAATACTTAGGCATTCCTTCTGATTGGGGAAGATCCAAATAAGATATGTTTGCTTGGCTCTTGGGTAGAGTGAACAACAAGCTTGAAGGTTGGAAGGAGAATCTCATTTCCAAGGGTGGAAAGGAAACCCTGATAAAGACCATTGTGTAGGCTATACCTCAGTATTCTATGTCTGTCTTTAAATTGCCTATATCAATTTGCAAATCTATTGAAAAGAAGGTCACTCAATTCTGGTGGCAAATGATTGTAGGAAGTTAGGAATACATTGGAAGCAATGGGAGGTTTTAAAAAATACAAAGGCTACGAGAGGAATGGGTTTTCGAGATCTACTAGTATTCAACAAGGCTATGCTTGGAAAACAAGCATGACACTTATTACAACAGCCTTCCTCCCTTTGGAGTACACTGTTTAAGGCTCTGTATTTCCCATCTAAAGATTTTCGTAAGGCTGACAAAGGCATCCACCCTTCCTGGGGTTGGCAAAGCCTACTACCAGGAAGGAAGGCAATCTTACCTAATCTTCAGTGGTCGGTTGGCAATGGATCTCAGATCAAAATACGAGAAGATAGGTGGCTACCAAGAGGACAATTCTATGGCCCAGCAGCAAGAGAGGAACCAGTGCTTGTTTTTGACCTATTGGCGAATAACTTAAATAGCTGGAATGAGCCTTTGCTCAACCAATTCTTTGATGCATCAACAGGGAAGGATATTCTGGCAATTCTAGTTAGAGCAGACCTCACTTCTGACCATCTGATTTGGACATCCACAACCCAAGGAACATACACAATTAAAAGCGAGTATCTTTCAATTAGGAAATCAACTCCAACTATAACTAAGCATCAGGCCTCATTTTCCTATCAAGCACCTCCTCTCCTTTGGAAAAAAATTTGGCAGTTAAGACTTGCTCCTAAGGTTAGAACTTTTATTTGGTTTGTTTGTCAAAATGCATTGCCAACCAGATACAACTTATTTAGAAGACAAATTACCTCTGATCCGGTATGCACATTATGCCATCAACAACTACTCAAAACGATTGAACATCTCCTGTTTCTCTGCCCATGGATTTCTAATATCTGGTCTCACCCTAGCCTTTGCATTCCCATAGCTGCAACACACATACATTGAGTGGAAGAGTGAATTGCAAATCGTATCATTCAGACACATCACTCACATGATCTGGAAACTATAGCTGCCATTTTCTGGCAAATTTGGAAGGCTCGAAACAGAGCCATCTTTTGTCAACAATGCCCGAATCTACACCATGTTGTCGAAGTTGCTTTTGCTCAAGTCAAAACGGCTCAGAATCTTGATCATCACTCGAAATGTCCAACGAGCATCCCATCCAACAGCAGCAACTTTTGGAAAGCCCCTGATCCGGGAATATTGAAGATCAATATTGATGGGGCGTATAACAATGGTGATACCGAAGGTTCTATAGCCTTTATATGCAGGGACCACCATGGGAAGATGCAAGAGGGTTTTACCAAGACTGTACCTGCTTCGTTGGCTTTGCATACCGAAACCCAAGCTTTGCTCTCCACCCTTCACCACCTATTGCAGCAAAACAAATGAAATGCATCTTCCAGATTGATTCAGATTGTCTTCTCTTGATTGATTCCATCAACAACAAACTGATCTGCTCCATGGGAGATTCGCATTTTTGCCGAAGCAGCTGTTCTATTTTGTCGCTTCTTTCTTCTCTAGTTTAGGTTTTGCAAGCGATAGGCAAATTTTGCAGCTGACTAGGCCCAAGGGCCCATAGCAAGGGCTATATTTTATCTAATTGGGCCGTCTGACTCCCCCCCCCTCCCCCCTCCCCCTTCTTGTATCAGATGCTGTAGCTGCTGGCTGTAATACAGATTCCATCTAATATTATATCTTTCTGTCCAAAAAAAAAAAAAAACCGCCACATCCACATCAATTGGGTTAGGCTCCAATCATGCGATGACAAGCGTGCCGACCTTTCAAGGTTAACATAAGGGGGAGAGTTATAATATGAACAAAGAAGGTCCCATGTTATTATAATAAATAAATTGATAATCAAACGAAATCTTATTATTCGAAAGCGTTAGTATGTCCTTTCCAGGAAGAGGAAAAAGAAAAGGGATGCGTGGATATCAATATCTAAAGAAAAAGCGACTTTTTTACCTCTCGGAAGATACTTTAATAATAGTTAGATAAGGAATATGAATGCAAGATAAGGACTCAAGCCCACATGTGAATTGAGAATTCCTTCAAATGATTAACATGTGAATGGGGAAACATTACATCGATGGGTTGGCTTAGATTGAACATGCCATAACCCCATTAGATTGATTGGCTTGTCCAATACCTCTTCGACATCCTCGACTCACTTTTAAGCAAATGTTTCTCCGTGGCCTCAGTCAAACCAGCTCTTTCATGTATATGTTTTCCCCTAAAAACCAAAATTGATTGGTGCCCCACTTCATTTAACAAATTCATTTGCTTCAATTCTATCTAGGTACTCAAAAATAGCTTCATGACCTTACTTGCATTCCATTACTGATAAATGCATATTACGGAAGACCACATGACAAAACTTTTCTCAGACTTCAGGCGTATTGCTGAGTTATAGATTGCATGCATTAACAAGTGATTTACGAGCATGATTTATTGGGATTTTGGTCCCAAGGGATCGTTGTCTAGCATTAGTAGCTCCACTTGAACATTTAACAAATGTTGTTGGAGCACTAGTTAATTTAACTCAATACAGAAATAAAGTTCTTCAAGAGGCTTCAAAAATAAATTACTTACTCCAAATGAGAAATGTATATTTTTCAAGTATTTTTTAATAAAGGCTTACTAAGTGCCCGCCCTAGGGAAATTTTTTAGCAATTTGCATATGATTTTATTGAAAGTTCTCAAAACCATCGATGCATAGATAAGGTTTGCAACCTAAAGAGCTAGTTACATGAGAATTCTCACATAATATTGAGAATTTTGTTTGATACATATTCAATGAGTGACATAAATAGGTTACATTTTCCTATATTGAAACTCCACCATATCTTTCGTTTTGGACACTCAAGTTTTGTAGCTTAAAAAACCAAATTGGACCCAAAAATCAACTTTCAATTGAGATTTGAGACATACATTAGGATCTTAGTATTGGATCGATTGTAGTTATCTGATATGATAGCTTTTGGTTAATAATGTGTAACTATAAATATGTCTAGGACGTTTGGTAGAGGATGATCAAAGGATTTTAAGGTGTTTAGGCAATGTGATAAGGAAAGATGATTCCACTATTTTATGGAAATAGTTTTATGATTGTTGGAGAAGTAATGGTGAAGGAACTAAGGGATATGAAGCTTATGGTGATGCTTTCCACTCAATGGGTGGAGGGCTAAACCCTACACACAGGAAGCTTATGGAGGTCTCAACATGACACCCAACCATCGCATTAAAACCCATTTTTCTAGGACTCCATCGGCCGACTACAAAAGTCTCTGCCTTTCAGAAATCTTTTCTTTTGCTTTAGTGATATTCATCGCCGTACTCAATTACAGTGGACACATCCTGCCTTTTGTACAAATATCTACTCCATAAATATCTAGTCCATGCTATATTTTTCGAGAAATTGCATCAGGCATAACTGTCTATAACTTGGGCCTAGCATCATTCCAACATCTTCCATGAGCCGTAACTCTGCACAATACAAATACTACCATATAGTCACTTTTTTGCCAAACCCATCTCTCTCCCCCTCTCGTAGTAAGTTTGAGCCTTTGGCTTCCAAGTGGGTGCACAAAACACAAAGCAACCTCAGAGTCAAAGAGATCCACTTTCCACTGGTTTTGAACCGGTTAGTGCTAATAAAACTTGCAATTAGGACTAGCTACCATCCAGATTGAAACTTCACGGATCCTGATGGATGAATAAATGTTGGAGGTCCTTTCTTTGGCAAAAAAGAACTTAGTTTCCACACACACAAACTTGCTAACAATTGCTATTTCCTTCTATCTCTTTTTTTTTTTTCCTTCTTTAGGACATTAAAAATGGATGAGAACGCTGCCACCAAGAACAACCAAAACCGCTGCCGCCGCTGCCAAATCGGTGACATCTCCATTTTGAATGCCTCCCCAAAGCGTCTTCAGATGCTTCAGCTCATACTCCTCCGACAGCCACCTCAAACGAACTAGTAATCAACCTTATCTTCTTATATTCCTAATTCATTTCTGCTTGTGAGAAATATACTTTTTTTTTGCACTCAAAGTAACAATTTAAACATAATTTCTTCATATATTATTACTAAAAAACTTAGGAGACAATAAAAATATTTCAAATGTAAAGAGTCGATTACATTTTATCGGTTGATCAATCTAGGACATTGTGGATGGTGAGATAATGATGATGATGATGATGATGATGATAGCGGCAATAGGATTGGGAGTGCTTTTGCTTTCATCGGACATTGCTCTGCTGGGCTGGATTGCAAGCCCTATTGTGATGTTCTTTTTCTCCTCCGTGTGCTACTACACCACTCGCCTGCTCTTTAATTGTTACCGAGCCGACAACCTCAACTCCAGCAAATGTAACACCATCCTTGGTATGGAATTCCATCACATATTATCACTTCTCGTTACTTGAAATCTGCACTTTGATTAAATTTCCCACATGAACAAAAGATCCAATGGATGAAAAATAAAAGAGTGAGATCTTTTGGGGATAGAAATTTCCAGAAATCCACCATAGAGACCGGATCATGATCATATTAATCTAACTTTCAGTTTGTCCTAGTGCTTTGCTTCGACTAGCGTTCCCTGCTCAAACCTGGGAATTTGGATTTGCTGCATGATCTCGACAACTCCGAGACATGAAAAGAATCGGACGTAAGATTGGCCTAGCGGTGATATTGGTCACATTAAAATCTTGTTCCGATTATCGAAAAATGGTTAGCAACAGTCAGTCAAAGTGTAGAATGTCGGTGTGAACGAGAAGAGGAAAAATTAGCAAACAGAAAAATTGCCTATCATTATAATAACAGTTTCTCATAACCATGGCATTTTGAAGAAATATCATCTGGTAAACCCTTTTTATAGCCGCACCAACAGCAGAGCGAAGCGTCCAAGATATCTTAGAAACCTCGAATTTATTCCTTTTCCTTGATGTCACTCCTGTTGTTGGGTAAAAGGAATCTCGTTTTACATCTTCATATTGCCATCTAAAATGGCTCTAGTTTAGTTGGAGATGGGGATCTTGCTATACTCACAAGATTATGCTTTTAAAGCGAGGTTTCACTGACTTTTTACTGAGTAAAAATTTATAGACATTCATTCATTATACATTTGTTTCGCAAAAAATAAGTGATATGAAAAACATTTTCCAAAAATTAATGATTTTTATTTTTTAAATAATTATTTAATAAAGAATATTTTTTTCATTAATTATAATATATGTTCAAACATATCTATAAACAATTTATAAAAGACACAAGAGATCAATTTTTGAAAAAGATTTTTGAAACTGTTGATCTTTTACAAAACAAACGTACCCTTATTCGGATTTTATTTTTTTACAAAATTGATTGATTGAAGATATTTATCTGTAGTTTATTTTTGTTGTGGGCAATTTACGTCAATTTGTCAGAGGTAAGATAATCTTTTGCATTTATAAAATATTTACCAACGTAAAGGTAATTTAATGATGCCGAAGCTAAATAAAATTTAAAAACATAAGTTTGTTTTTGTGATGAATAATAGCTTATATTGCTAGACGAGACTTTATTAGGTATGAATAAGTATAATTAAGAAGAATGTCAAGGATTAGGGCACGCTCGATTCCTTAATTATAAGGAAAATTACTTACTACTACTACTGTGCTACAGCTTCCCATTAGGTAAGTTACTGTAGCCGTTGTTACGATTACATCAGATAAATTTAAACAAGTCAACCCCGCTGATTACCTGAAGAGGTTAGCCGTCGCCAATTTACCGTTTCGACCTCGCGCGCCCAACCCACTTTCCTATTCTACAAGGGGCAAATTCGGAACGACGGGCGAATGGACGCTTCATATCCGTTACGGGCCCCTCCTCTGTCCCTCGCACAGTGGTCGTGGTGGCATCATCTCTCTCCCACCTTCTTCTTCGCATGTTGCCCCTCCGCTTGCTTCCTTTTCCTCTCTCGACGGAGCCACATTCCGGCTCAACGGGAGATGGCGGAGCCGCATCTGCTTCGGCCGTGCGGCCGATCGTCGAAGACGGGACGCCCCCGTGTGGGGGCCAGAGAGAGAGAGAGAGAGAGAGAGAGAGAGAGAGAGAGAGAGAGAGGAATGGGGCTATGATCGGGGCTCGGCGCGCTCTGTGGCTGCAAAGGCGGGGCCGAGCAAAGACGTTCGGGCGGGCGGCGGATTCGAGGGCGTGCTGGAGTTGAGGCGGATGTGTGAGTTTCTCGAATTTTTTCTCTCTGGCTGGGTTGAATGGTTGTTGTTGCGTGATGATTATGCTGCTGTCGTTTGGGGCGTAAATCTTGTCGGAGGAGATGGGGTTTTGATTCCTTATTCTGATTTGTGCCAAAACCTTTTATTTCTCAGATCTTCTTTGGGAGTGGGAATTTTATTCTAAAGAACATGGCTTATGATAGAATATCTCTTTGAGCAGTAACTTTTCAACAAATCTGTGCTCTTTCTTAAAAAAAGTTCAGATTTTTGTTTTGTACATAGAATATGAATCTCCTGCTTAGAAACTTCTTTGTTACAGAGTAACTTGATCGTTTGCCAGAGTTTTTTGGTTTTTCGACCTGTTTGGTGACCTGTTGTAAGTTACCATATTAACGAAATATACGAAGAGAGTGACATGCCTCGACAAATCATACTGTTTGGTGTACTACAATTTCGGCAAAGCACCTTTTCATATGATGATTCACTATTGCTTATCCTCATATCAACCTTGTAATCATTTTGCTACAGATCTTGCACCCGTGCTTTATGTTCTTAAAAATATATTTTTCTTTTTTGAAAACAAAAGACATTTCATAAAAATCAATTTCTGTTTGAAAAAAGATATTAACTTCTGTTAAAAAGCAAGTGAATTCAAAAATTCCTCTTCAAAGTTGTTTCCAAATGTTGCGAATTATGACAATTTTCTTCCTTACTCTCTTTTTCAATCAACTTTGGGAGTTTAAATTTGCTTTTAAAGAATGTCATGCAGAGTATTTTAGATTCGTTCACAAGTTTTTCTCAATGTATTTCCTCATAGCTTTATGAGCGGCAAGTTTTCAAATATCTATTTTTTGCCAAATAAGTTTAAACTTTTGTTTTCTCCTCATAGATATATTTCTCTTTCTTGAAAACTTTTTGAAAGACATTTCATGAAGATCTATCTTTATTTGAAAGATGTGTGATACTTTTGTTTGTTTTGTGATTTCTAAATATTAACTTCTTGATTTCAAGTTTTTTGATAGTGACTGGGTTTAAAAGTTTATTCTCCAAGTCGATTCCAAATGTTGCGAATTTTCACAGTTTTCTTCCTTATTTTGTACAAGACACACCTATTCAAACAACTTTGGCACTTTAAATTTGCTTTTAAAGAAGGTCGTGCAAATTATTCTAGAGTCTTTTGCAAGATTTTCTAATCTATTTCCTCCTAACTTTCTGATCAGCAAGTTTTCAAATATCTCTTTTTTGCCAAATAAGTTTAATTTTGTTTTCTCCTTTGAATATATCTGTCTTTTTTTATAGTTCTTTATTATGACATTGGAAAAATGTTCTCTGTTTAAAAGAGCTGTGATACTTTTATTTTGTCCTTTCTAAATTTTAACTTCTTGAGCTTAAGTTTTCTGTTAACGAGTATAACTAGATTTAAAGTTTCTTCTCAAATTTGTTTCCAAATGTTGCAAAGTATGACAATTTTCGTCCTTATTGTGTTTTGTATAAAACCTACCTTTTTCAAACCACTTTGGAAGTTTAAATTTGCTTTGAAAGAACGTAATGCAAATTATTTTGGATTCTTTCATAAGTTTTTCCAATCTCTTTCCTCGTAGCCTTATGAGCAGTAAGTTTTCAAATATCTATTTTTTGTTGAAAAAGTTCGAACTTTTGTTTTCTCATTTGAATGTATTTCTTTTTTTGAAAACCTTTTTAAAGACATTTCATAAAAATCAATCTCTGTTTGAACTGGCAGGGATTGTGGCCCTCGCCGGTTCGGCCAAGCGCGTCAACCCTCGCGGCCGGGGCTCGGGGACCCCGGCCAACCCTCCCCTTTCGTTGCTGGCCCTTCTCGGCGATGGGGCGGTGGCAGCGGCAAGGGCTTAGCCCTCAGCCAACTCCCTCCTTTTTTTAAAAAAATTATTTATATATTTTTAAATGTTTTAAATAAATTTAATTTTAAATTAAATTAAATTAAGTATTATATTAATTATTTACCACGTCACCATCAAAATAATGTCTTTTTGACGTTGCATAGCCACATCAGCATACAAAATGATGCTGTTTTGCACTTGCTTCATTAGAAGTTGCGCACGTTAGTACTTAAGTGATCAATTTTTCTCGATTTTGACTTAAGTGTCACATTCGTAATTTTTGGCACTTAAGTATTATTTTGTGTCAACTTTTGACCCTCTAGGGGTCGGGTGTTGAAGTTTAACTCACCGATTTCCAGCGACAGTGAGCTTGCGGCGACAGCGGCGCGATGGCGTCGAGAATGTGACGCTCGCGACGGCAACGTCGGCGGCGATGGGGAGGAAGAGAGAGGGAAGAAAAGACAAAAAAGAAAGGGGAGGAGGTGACGTGAGAGGGAAAGGGGAGAAGAGAGAGAGAGAGAGAGACCGACCGACAGACAGAAAGGGGAAGGGGGATGGATGGCGAAAAAGGGGGAGAAATCACGTGGGAAAAAAAGAAAAAAGGAAGAGAGGGGGGGGGGGGGGAAGGAGGAGAGAGAGGAAGAGGACAATGCGTCTTGACTTAGAGACGCAGTTTTTAGCATCGACTCTTTAACTAATATGACAGTATCATAAGTCGCACATTATATCTTCCTCAACAAACGGTCAAAGTTTCAAAAAGTAAAAGGAAAAATAATGATAATAGGAAATAAGGTCGGTCCGCAAATACTTTAAATGTTTGCACCTGCTTTGAAAATGCACTCAAAAGCAACAACAAACGCGGACGAAGACCAGCGTTGACTCTTGTTAACATTAGGGAAGTTTCTTGCACGCGGCAATTAGTATGAAAACGAGAAGAATTCTACACTAGTGGTTTACTCTTTTCTCCTCTATATATCAGCTTGACGGTTCCTAGCATGGAGAGTTGCTGCCATTGCTTTTCGGAACCCATCTTTGTTTTCTTCCTTTTATGATAGATCCCACTCTGTGCATCATTCTTTTTATTCCTCTTTGATTGCCTTTGATTGAGGGAAAGGTTGCAAGTTGTTTAGGTAAGTGTTATATCTAACTAGTGCTCACTCTTGTTAATTTGTTCTTATCAATGATCATGATGATAAATATGGGGTTTTATGGCCTTTATTGTTTCTTTCCATTGCTCAAGAATTTTGAGCAAAGTTCTGTTTTGCTGTGTATGCATATGCAGTATAACCACTCTATATGATGACCTCAAATGCACTTGCCATTTTCTTTGTACTCCCAAGTGATTAAAACCATGTCGCTTTGCCTTTTACATGTTGTTTTGGACCCCGCTTATGGCTACATGTGAACGCTTATATGGTCAACTAAGCTGCAATTATCTTGCTAAGTGAAGAAAGAAAGGAGGGAGCTTTATAACTCTGTATCTATGTCTCATGTGTGGTCCTTTGGTCTTCAATATATGCTCTAACACTACAGGATTAGGAGGGATTATGAAGGGAGGGAAATGGTTCTAAGAGAGACTAGAAGGGAATGGTCTAGTTAATCCTATGTTCATTTTAAATATTGGAGGTATTTGTATATAAATTAACAAATTTATTATTCACTCTCACTTGTTCTTTTATTTTACATTCATCTAGAAATCCTACTTATATCATAATACGTTCTTTTCCTCTTTTTTTCCCTCCTAGCATCCAAACAAAATTATAACTCAATCATTTCAAATCCTTTCTTTGCTTTTTACTCATAATTAATTAAATCTCTTCTTTACCCCCCTAATTACTGCATTCAAACTGAGTGTCAATATGGAGATCGGGTTTCTCTCTTCTTCGGTAAGAATTTCGTCTCTCCCTTGGTGTAGTATTCCTATCCATGGTGATAGTTCTCCCTTGATACCCTCCTCATGGAGCCTCTTCCAAAATCAATCCCCCTTACCATTCTGTTTCATCTTGGAACGCCATATCCGTATATCATTCATGGTCCAACATCCTCCTTCTCCTCCAATCCTGTACCATGAAGAAATTCATTTATCCTCACTCGCACCATACATCCTCCCTTTGGTCTTTAGAATTTGCTCCAACATTTCGTTTGTTAGGAGGGATTAGGAGGGAAGAAACATAGCTTGAAAAAATACAATCGTGTTTGGATGGGGAGAAACAAACGGATGGAAAGGATCGGGAGGCATTAGGAAAGACTAGAAAGAATTGATCTGGTCAATTTTACTTGCATTATAATTCTTGGAGTAAGTCGTAAGGATTTCCATATAAATAAATAAATTTACTCTTCTTTCTCGCTTATTCTCTTATTCTGCTTCATTTAGTAGTAGATAAAAGGATATTCATTTCCTTATGCATTCTTTCCCTCGCTAGCATTTAAACAACATGATAACTCAATCACTTCAAATCATCTCTTCTTTTTCCACACAAATATTTAAATATATTCTTTTTCCTCACATAGTACTTCATGAAACCTAATCAGCCCTTCCTTCATGCGTGGATTTGTTTCTTTTTTCTTTAGAAGCCATCATAATATAATGAAAATGACTTAACAAATAAGCTCTAGTAAATTTAACGCCCATGCAAAGCGTTTGGTAACTTTTTGCAAAATGCACAAACAATTACGCCTTGAACTTTGGCTTCACACTATTTTAATATCTTCCGAGAATCCTAACTCCGCATATTATAAATACACACTTCAATCCCTCCTCTCCCCACACCACCGCGTTCTTCTCTCTCTCTCTCTCTCCCTCCCTCTCTCACAGTGCCTTTCGAAACCAACTGTCTCTCAGTGTCTTTTGAGTCCTTTGGTTTTTAGGTGGGTGCACAAGACACAAAGCAACCTCAGGTGAGCACACACTTTCCACTGATTTTGATTCAGCGAGTGTTGTTTTTACTTTTAAGTAGAACTGGACAAAATCCAGTTGAAAGAACATAGTCGCTGATGGATGAACAAGTTTGAAGGTCCTTTCATTTAGTAAGAAAGAATTTGGTCTCCACAGACACGACTTACTTTAATATTTTCTTCTTCTTTTTATGTTTTCTTTAGGGGACTTCAAACATGGTTGACAACACTGCCACCAAGACAAACCAAAACCACCACCACCAAGTTGGTGACATCTCCAATGAAATGCTTCCACAGAATGACACCGAATCTCAGAGTAAACACACAGCCACTAATTTTGATTCGGTGAGTGTTAATTAAACTTTTAAGTAGAACTAGACAAAGCCTAGTTGAAACGACAAGGTATCTGATGGATTAACAATTTTGAAGGTCCTTTCATTTGACAAGACACAATTTAGTTTCCACACACACAACTTCCAAACAAATACTATTTCCTCCTCCTTTTTCGTTTTCTTCAGGAGACATTAAAGATGGTTGATAAAGCTGCCACCGAGAACAACCAAAACTATCACCACCAAGTTGGTGACATCTCTAGTGAAATGCTTCCACAGAGTGACTCCGGATCTCAGAGTAAACACGCACTTTCCACTAATTTTGATTCGGTGAGTGTCAATTAAACTTTCAAGTAAAACTAGACAAATCCCGACATGGTCTATATGATAACCTCAAATGCACGTGGCATTTCCTCTGCACTCCCATCCAGTGATCAAAACCAATTCACCTTTTAAGAGCCTGTTCATCAGACTTGATCCGCTCATCCAATTGGCATATTCATGAAGATTTTCTACTTCAATCAATATGACTTTCCCTTTTATTGATCGTTTAGGACCACACTTATGGCTACAGTAGTACAGCTGACGTTTATATACTCGAATAAGCTCTAAATATCTTAGTAAGTGAAGCAAGAAAGGATGGAACAGGTGAAACTATTTTATGACTTCATATTTGTGTCCCAAGTGTGGTCCTTTGGTCTTTAGAATATGCTCCAACATTATGTTTGTTAGGAGGGATTAGGAAGGAAGAAACATGGTTCCAAAAAATGCAATCATGTTTGGATGGAGAGAAACAGACGAATGGAAAACCTACAAGGGTTTAGTCCATCGTTAATGTTCTTACATGAGATTCTCATTAGGTAGTAATTAGGCCATATATGGTACTTGGTTGAACCATTTTGTCAGGAGCACAACTATAGTTACTAAAAATGTCGCTAAAGAGTTCTCCCTAAATGGTGTTCGCAATTTCCACAACCTTAGACAAAGGCGATGATGAAAGACTCGATGAAGAGGAAGATGATATATAGTTCTCGCTAAATTTAATAGTAAAATTTGATGGAAACTAACAAAGGGTAAATGTATTATGTGTATACCAATTTGAGATTTTTGGTGACCCATAAATTATTTTGGAGTAAATTTATCAAAGGTGTACCAATTTGGGGGACATTTGTAACGAGTGCACCGATTTAGGATTTTTGTGGTGTAAGCCCATTAATTGATCCACGTCAAGTACATGTGGCATCCAAGTTAGCAATTCAATGAAAATATTTAATGAAGGCTAATGGAGAGTAAATATATCATGTGTACACTGGTTTAGAGCTTTAAGTAGTAAAAAAATTAGTTTTGAGTAAATTTGTCGCTAGTGTACTAGTTTTGATTTTCTTTTGTATTAACTTGATATAATTAGTGCTCACTCTCGTTAATTTGTTCTTATTTATGATAGTGATGATCAATTTGTTGTTTCATGGCCTTACGATCGTTTCTTTCAATTGTTCAAGATTCTTGAGCTATGTTCTGTTTTGCTGTGTATATGTATGCAGTATAACCACCCTATACGATAACCTCAAATGCCTTTGGCATTTCCTTTCTACTCCCATCAAGTGATCAAAACCATTTCGCATTTTCTGTATTGTGTTGGATCACACTCAAGATTACATGTGAACGTTTATATGCTCAAATAAGCTTCAAATATTTAAGGGAAACGAAGGAGGAGGAAACCGGTGAAACTGTTATGCGACCTTGCATCTATGTCCCATGCGTGGTCCTTAGGTCTTTAATATATGCTCTAACACTCTTAAGATCAGGAGGGATTATGAGGGAAAGGGAAATAGTTCTCAAATTACAATCGTGTTTGGATGGAGGGAAACAAACGGATGAAAAGAATTAAGAGGGATTAGGAGAGCAAAAAGAAATGATCTGGTTAATTTCATGAACAAATTACATTTAGGACGGATTTGTGTATTAAGAAAATAATTTTTTTCCCGCTCACTTGGTCTTTCATTTTACATATAATGGGAAATCCATGAAGGATATTTACGTCATTATGCATTGTTTTTCCTTTCTTTTTCCTCACTAATAACTAAATATTATCATAATCCAATCACTTGCGGTCCTTTCTTTTCTTTTTACTCATAATCATTCAAAATTTTCGCTCCCAATTACTCCATCCAAGCTGATAATATGCAATCAGCTCTTCCTTTATCCGTGGATTTCTTTCTCTTAGTTTAGAAGCCATAATAATATAATGAAAATGACTTAGTGAATGAGCTCTAGTAAATTCAGAACACATGCCAAATTTCACATGGTGAATGTTTTTTTAGAGAGAGAGAGAGAGAGATGACTGAAAGAGGAAGAGTGGGATTGAAGAGGTCGACATATGATTGAAGAGTATGCCCCAATGACATATTCGTCGGGTCCTCCTGTCACGTGAGTTCTTTGCTTATTCCTTTTCTTTCTTTATAATTTATTTTCAAAGCCTTTTTTAATGATGTAATGCAACCAATGGTTCTCCTCTCAAAGGAATGAGAAGAATAAGAATTTCTACTAAATTTCATTTGCAAATATCATTCAATGAGCGGGCCACCTTGTGGATGAATATCCTTTACTCCTATATGTCTAAAATTTCATACAATCACTTAAAATAGCCATCTAGCATATTTTTTTCCATTGTCTGCGAAAAAAGAACAATAAGAAAGCATGCTCTTTGATAGACGAATTTAACCATCAATGCAAAAGAAATAATTTTATGCATTCAATTAATATGAGTTCGATACACGGAATCTTTATATCACTTGCATTTCATAAATTTCCTGTTTACGTTAAAATCACATAATTGAAGTGATGCTGAACATTACTTTAATATCCTCCACGAATCCTAAGTCCGCACATTGAAGTACCCACACTTCAGTCCTTCTCCCTCCATTCTAAGTACTACTATTTCTCTCCCAATTACACTTCCATACATTCACATGTTTGGCGCAACCATCTCTTGGTTTTCAGGTGGGTGCACAAAACACAAAGCAATCTCAGTGTCAAAGAAACACCGACTTTCCACTGATTTTGATTCTATTAGTTTTTAATTAAACTTGCCGGTATAAATGGACAAACCCAGATTGAAACAACATGGCTTCTGATGGATGAATAATTTCGAAGTTCTTTTCACTCGGCAAGACATAATTTAATGTCCAAACACACAACTTACTGACAATTGCTGTTTACTTCTTTTTTGGGGGACATTAAAGATGGGTGAGAATGCTGCCACCAATAACAACCATGACCACCAGCACCGCCGCCACCAAATTGGTGACGTGTCCATTGAAATGCTTTCTCTGTGTGTCTCCAGACGCTCTGACGACGAAGGCAGCCCCAAAAGAACCGGTAATCAACCTTACTTTCTTGTACTATATTGTCTAATTCTTTGATACTTGTTAACTTTTCAAGTTTGATACATCAGCCTTACAAAAATATACATTTTTTGTACTATGAGTAAGAGTTTGATATGTATTAATTCAAGTGTAATTCCTTCATTAGTTATTGGATAACTAACTTAAGAGACAATGAAAGTTTTCCAATTGTAAAGAGTTAATCAGACTTTATCGGTTGACCGATCAGGGAATGTATGGACGGCGAGTGCAGACATAGTAGTAGTGATGGTAGGAACAGGAGTGCTTTCGCTGGCATGGGACATTGCTCAGCTGGGTTGGATTGCGGGCCCTGCTATGATCCTATTCTTCTCCCTTGTGGGCTACTACACCTCTCGCTTCCTCTCTGATTGTTACCGCACCGGCGACCCTGACACCGGTGATCGTAACTCCACTTATATGGACGCCGTTCACTCGATTCTTGGTAAGGTATTCTATCATCATGCTGTTGCTTCTAATTATTTGACTGCCGTACTTTGATTAAATTTCCCAATACCATGTGTTTCCAAATGTACAGCAAAATGAGTCAAGGAACTTTTAATTAGGTGATAATTGCGAGTCTACGTTCTTAGGCTCGGTTTGTTTCACGGCAAAAATAAATGATTTGGACTACATTTTCCTAAAAATGATTATTTGTATTGCTTATAAAAATAAATAAACGAAAAATATTTAGACATAAATTATTGTTGATAATGAAAATATTTCCTATTAACTAACTAAATCAATCGATACATGATCATTTTTAGGAAAATAATTTCTAAGATTATTCATTTTCCGCAAAACAAACAAATTCTTATAATATTAACATCTTCAAGGTTTATTCTCAGGTGGAGCCAATGTAAAAGCATGTGGTTTTCTTCAATATATAACCCTATTCAGAAGCGCCATTGGTTGCATCGTCGAAGCATCTCTCTGCATGATGTGAGTGCAACTCTACTTGCCCAAACTATTAACAAATTTTATTTAGCAGATCACAATGAACTTCCGGTTCTACTCTTTCTGGTCACCTGGCTAATTCAATCTTATACATGTTCCCTCTTTTCAATAAAAGGATGATAAAATATAGGAATTGCTTCCACGGGAGTAACTGGGAGAACTGGTGCTACACTTCAAGCAATCCATATATGATCATCTTCGCCGTCACAGAGATTCTGCTGTCCCAGATTCGAGATTTCGATCAAATACGGTGGATTTCTGTTGTGGCTGCTGTGATGTTCGTCACTTACGCTTTGATTGGTCTTGGCCTAGGAATTGCCCAACTTGTAGGTACAGGTTTCTTCTTTTCTCAAGACAGATGGCCAACAAATTCAATAGATTATATTGCCAATATCATAAATAAGAAGTTGTTTCCAGCAATTTTTTTTTCTTGATGAGCAGATAATGGAAGTATCAAGGGTAGTTTTAAAGTAACAAGCGTTGGAGATGGGACTGAAACCCAAAAGGTATGGAAAATCTTCCAAGCTCTTGGAGGTATCGCAAATGCGTACTCATTTTCTCAGATCCTCATCGAAACTCAGGTACTAAAACATGATTCCATCAGTTCAAAAACTAAGGATATGATTAAGAGTGGATAGAACAGACAGGAACTACCTTGTTTTTCCTTTTATCTTTGGCAGGACACCATCAGATCTCCGCCATCAGAAGCAAAGACCATGAAGAAGGCCATTTCTCGGAGCACCGCAGTGATGACGACTATCTACATGGTATGTGGCTGCATTTTGTATGCTGCTTTCGGAGAGGCCACTCCAGGAAATTTTCTGATGGAATTGGATGTCGACAAGCCATTCTGGCTTCTCGATATTTCCGATGCTGCTATGGTGATCAATCTTGTTGGAGCTTACCAAGTAAACAGCCAGCCGATATTTGCCTTCGTCGAAAAATGGGCCGATCAGAGATGGCGTGGTAGTGAGCTCATCGCTAAAGAGATAAAGATCCCAGTACCGGGCTTGGGCCAATACAACATGAATCTCTTTAGGCTTGTTTGGAGGACGGTTTTCGTGATCCTGACCACTGTGATATCGATGCTAGTGCCGTTCGTCTTCAACGAAGTCGTGGATATCATCAGCTTGGGATTTTGGCCTTTAATGGTCTATTTTCCCGTCGAGATGTATATTAGACAGAAACAAATTCGCAGATGGAGCGCCAAAGGGGTATTCCTGCAAATGCTGAGCATGACCTGTCTTGTGATATCGATCATGGCAACTGTGAGTTCGATCCCCCAACTTAAGGACGACCTTAAGGCTAATCGGCCATTCGGGATGAACTACCATATTTCATAGGCCATTCAGAAGAAAAAGTTACTATCACGGAAGTTTCTAGTTTCATTGTTTCGTATGGAATAAAGAACTCTGTATCTTCAATCCATTGCATAGGAATATTTGCTTTTTATGCAAGTGATGGTCGCACATTGTCCTTTTGTTTTAAAAGAAAAAAAAATCTGAAAATTTGGGTTTAAGTCACCACGTTCATGTACGTTGGGTTAGGCTCCATTCATGTGCTAACAGGTGTGCCGGCCTCCCAGGATTAACATGAGTGAGGGAATTGTGATATGAATAACGAAGGTCTCATATTATTATCATGTAATCATAGGTAATTAATCGAAATCTCATAATTTGAAAGAGTTGTATATTTTTTTGGGAAGATGAAAAAGAGGAGATGTATGGATAACAATATTCAAAGAAAAAAAGTGACTTTTTTCCCTGTTTTTTTTTGGGTCGAAAACAGGATTTGCATTCATTCGTTATACTAAACGAGCCTTACAAGTCGACGATGGGTAAAATTCTGAACATAGAATTTCCTAAAGGAAGAGAGGAGGATAATTCACCCAGTTTGCAGGAAGATTTTTGGACCGGTGGGAGATTGCGAGCCAATCTGCAGCTCGGTTTGCTTCGCGGATACAATGCTCGACCGTTACGGCTACGCCCTTGACTGACTTAATAAAATGAAGCTCTTCTTTGCACTGTTCAATAATTGCTTTTGTGTCCCAAGAGGATTCGGCCCGGCCCATCACAGCATCCACCGAGATTGAACTGTCACTTTCAACTATCCATCCACTGCTTTGGATGACACCCAATCCCACGTGCGTAGCTTCAGTTTGGTTCAAGAACTTCAGCCCCTGCGACAGAGCTAGGGCTTCGGCGTGTTGGGGAGAGAGAGCTCGGATCTACACCGCAAAGCCGTCGGCCACCGTCCCCGACGAGTCGCGCAGTAGACCAGCAGTTGATCCTGAGAAATCGCCCGGAGACCACGAGGCGTCGACGTTCAGCTTAAGTTTTCCCTGTTCCGGTGGCTTCCATCTGGTGGGTAGGTTTCGATTAATGGGTTTCTGCCCTTCCTTGGTCTGCCATCTGCTGAATTTTACTTGTTGTGCTAGTGCCAGATCTACCATGGCTGTCGGTTGTGGGGTCTTGCCGCGAAAGATCGAGTCGTTCCGTGCTTTCCAGATGTTCCATAACACTGCAGCGATCTGTTCTTTTTCAGGTAAAATATCACTCCTTTCGAAAACTTCCAGTAGCCACCTATCAAATCTTGTTATGTTGCTTGGTGTGCTGTTGATCTGGAGTCGAGGGTCTGTCCAGATTTTTTTGGTCCATTTGCAAAGAAGGAAGAGATGTTCTGTTGTCTCCATATGTTTGGCGCAGAGTGTACAATAGGGGTGGGGTAGCATTTTCCTTTTGTATAGATTCTCCCTTGTCGGTATGGCATCTTGACATAGACTCCATAGAAAAGTTTGCAATTTTGGAGGAATATCTAAGCTCCATATCCTTGTCCAGAGGGATCTTGGCGGCTTGAAAGAACAAGTTGCTCTGTTTTGTTCTGTTTTTGTGGCATTTGAATGGTTCAAGTTGTACCCACTCTTCACAGTGTATGTTCCTGATTTATTACCGATCCACACTAAACAGTCTTCTTTTGGAGTCGGGCTAATAGGTGTCGCAAGAATCTCATTCGCTATTTGTTCTTCAAATGAATTTAGAATTAAATTTTCCTTCCATACCCGCAAGTCTTCATTGATGAGTTCGGCCACCATCACTGGTTCATTTTGGTTAAGAGGGCCTCCGAGAACTCCAAACTTTAGCTATTTATCTTCTCTGATGTTGATAGATTTGCCATCCCCTACGGACCATTTAACCTCTGATTCTATGGCTTCTCTCCCCGTTAAAATGCTTTGCCATCCCCAAGACGGTCGCTGCCCTTTTCTTGCCTTCCACAAATTGCCATTTGGAAAATAAATACCTTTCAATATTCTACTCCACAAAGCTGAGGGTGTTTTGGCTAGTCGCCAAGCTTGCTTGCCGAGCATTGCTCGGTTAAAATTTCTCAAATCTTTGAACCCCAAACCTCCCTCATCTTTTCTGGTTTTCAGGGTTTCCCAATTCTTCCAACGCAAGCCCTTTTTTGAATCACTTTTCTGCCACCAAAAGGAAGCAATTCTCTTTTCTATAGCTTTGCAAATGGATATTGACAATTTAAAAACTGACATTGCATAGTGCGGGAGAGCTTGCACAACGCTTTTTATTAGGATTTCCTTTCCAACTTTTGAAAGTAATTTTTCTTTCCATCCTTCTAACTTCGAGTTTACTCTGGCTAAGATCCAAGCGAACATCTCCTTCTTGGACTGACCTCACTCTGTTGGGATGCCAAGATATTTTCCTGTTTTTTCTATGATTGGGACCCTGAGTTGCTGTGCTAGATTTCTTTTCAGAGATAAAGGACAATTGCTGCTGAAACATACCCCTGATTTGTTTAAATTAACTGCTTGGCCCGATGCAAAACAATACTCGTTTAGAATATTGGCTAGATTTTGGCATTCCACAATAGTCCTGTTCAAGAAAAATATGACATCATCAGCAAAGAGTAGATGAGATAGTGTAGGGTAGAACCTGTTTAGCTTAATTCCCTGAATGCTTCCATTTTCAAGGGCTTTGTTCATCATCCCTGTCAAAACATTTGCCATTATGATAAATAAATATGGGGAGAGCGGGTCGCCTTGTCGAATTCCCCTTGAAGGGGTGAAATATGGGGTAGGCTCCCCATTTATCTTCACACTTAGAGACGCCGTTGACACACATTTCATGATAAGGGATACCCACCGCTCACAGAAACCCATTTTCAGCATGCAATCCTCAAGAAGTCCCATTCGATTCTGTCATAGGCTTTCTGCATATCTAGTTTCAATATCGCCTGGAACTACTTCTTCCTTTTTGCTATTCTTAATTGGTGCAAAACTTCCTGGACTATTAAAATATTATCTTGAATTTGCCTCCCTTGAACAAACGCACTCTGTTCAGGTTCTATGATCTCTGGAAGCCATACCTTTAGTCTGTTTGCCATAACTTTTGAAATAACTTTGTAGCTAACATTGTACAGACTAATAGGTCTGAATTGGCCTATATTTTCTGGGTTTTTTACTTTTGGTATCAAGGAAATATGCGTTCTATTAAGGAGAGGATCAAAGGAACCTGTTTCGAAGAAGTCATGCACTAACTTGAACAAATCTTGCTGAATAGTGTCCCAAGATTGTTGATAAAAAAGCCCATTTAGCCCATCCGGCCCCGGAGCCTTTAAAGAACCCATATGAAAAACCGCCTTTTTCACCTCTTCAATTGTGACGTTTGCCATCAGATTTTCATTAATTTCTTCCCTTACTGATATGGAAAACTGGTTTAGTATTGGCTGGTAGTTCCTAGGGCCCACCGAATTGTATAAGTTACGGTAGAAAGACCTTATGTGTTGTTTAAGTGCCGTCGGGTCCCTGCACCAACTGTTATCTTCCATTTGCAGCATTGTAATTCTGTTTTTTTGTCTTCTTTGTACCGTGGTGGCATGGAAGAACTTCGTGTTTTTATCTCCCCATTGCAGCCAGTTGATGCGTGCTCTCATCCCCCAATATTTTTCCTCTTGTTGCCAAAGTTTCTCTATCTCATCAATAACATGTTGTGCTTCTTGCTTGCTGAAATTTACAGAGTTCTTGTTTGTTATCTCTGTTAATTCTCTGTTAAGCTCCTTAATACGACGTGGCGCATTGGCAAATTTTTCCTTACTCCACTTAACAAGCTCCATAGAGATTTGGTTTACCTTATTTGAGAAACTTGTCTGGCTTAGTCGCGTTTTGTTCCATGTTCTCTATATAATCTCCCCACACTCTGGATCTTCTGACCAGTAGGCTTCAAATCTGAAATCTCTTTGTTTTCTCTTGTTCTCAGGATGCAACACCAAGAGGAGAGGGCTATGGTCTGAGCCTATTGCTGGTAGAGCTTGTACCTTAGCTGCATGGAAGGTAATTCTCCATTCCATTGTCATAAGACTCGATCTAAACGTTTTTTAACATGGGCCTCCCCTTCTCTGTTATTGGACCACGTGTAGGCACAACCTTTACTGTCCATATCCATTAGGGAGCACTCATTTAAGAGATCTCGAAACGCTGCAATTCTATGGTTATTAGCCTCTCTTTTCCCCGCTTTCTCCCAAATATACAAAATTTCATTAAAGTCTCCCATACATATCCATGGTAGAATATTTGAAGACTGGGACTCCCTTGACTTTTGCCAAAGTTTTAGTCTCTCCCCAAAGTGCGTTGGTGCATGGAGGAAAGTTATCCTCATTTGATAGCCACTAGCTAAATCTCTGCAATCCACATCAATATACTCTTTAGAATTGTCATTTACCTTTCACACCACTTCTTCGCTCCATAAAACCGCTAAGCCTCCCGCAATTCCTTCCGGACTTTCTAAAAACAGATTTTGGAAATTCAATCTCCTTTTTATACCTTTAGAAAGATGGAAACTCCAAACGAAGTATCGATGATAAAGGACATAAACCCACAAATGAATGAGAAAACATTGCAAATCAATTAGATTGATTGGCTCATTAATATTGAATCGATAGTAGTTATTTCGTCAGTTTTGGATCTCACAACAAAATGCCTTTCATCAAGTGTTATATTTTGATTTTTATTAAAAGAGATTCAGGTTTTGTGTTAGCTTTGGACAGAGATGGTCAAATGCTGACGAGACTATACATCTTATAATCTTGAATTCAAAGAAGTCGCTATCTTAACATGAGCTTAATATCAACGATAGTTAATGTTGAAAGCTAACTGGTAATATCATCTAAACTTACTTTAACATAATAATAAAATCCAATTAAAATTAAAGTAGTTTATACAATATTAAAGGTACTTTGACAATGCTGGATACTAACAAAATGCCTAGAAAGCACTACTCTCTACTAAGTTCAAGGAAATCTAATCAACGGTGTTGGACGATAAGGATAACACCTTCTAGATGCTACTCCTAGATGGATATGAGGACACAATGTTGGGATCTAATCAATGACGCTAGACAACAAAAACAACACTTCATACACATTGCCCCTAGATGTGTATGAGGACATAATGTCGGAATCTAATCAACAATGTTGGATAGTGAAAACAACACCTAGTACACACTGCTCATAGACACGTATGAGGACACAACGTCAGAATCTAATCAACAACGCTAGATAGTGGGTTAGCACTGAAATTTAACCAATAGTACTGCTCGAGATATAGACACTCGTCGGAATTGAATTTACGATGGAAATCTTAAGCTATAGTTAAGCTAAACTAAGTAAGGATAAGTGCAAGATAAAGTAATTTTGTGTGTTGTTTAAGGGGGTTCTTTGTTGGATTGCTTGTGGTATTTATAGGCCAATCTGGTAATCGTCAATGGTCGATTACTTTCTCCTCAAGAGTTGCTCAACTTTCTATGTTGAACTGCCTTATCCATATTTAGTTTTGGACCTCTTTGACAACATTCTCACTACTTGTTTAGTAGGCATTAACTACTCCTTTTGAGTTTGGAGCCATTTTAATCGTTCCCGCCTTTTTCCACTGTCAATGTTGTATTTTTATTAGCGACCCTTGGCTTTGACACGTGGTAACCAACTACTTCATCATGGAATTATATGTCTTTGCTTTTTTATCTGTCAAAATTTAGCCCAAGGTTTCTCAAAGTCTTTGGCTATCCTTTATTTTCATAACCATTTATGGGCTGGGCCAATGTAGATTATGGCCCATATACCGCCATCAAAGGCAATTTTGGAATTTTCTATCCTTCATCACCAGCACGTGCTTGCAGTAGTATTTTTTAGTGTCAACATATGAATTTATTTCTTTTAAAGGACATATCTTGTTCTGTGTGTAGTCTATTATGGTTGATCATTATACCTTTCTATTTTCTGACATATCAGCAGCTGATACGAATCAACGGCTCTCATTGCATCTTGACACGTCGCTCAAGTTTTTGACAGATATTTTTAATTTTTGAATTGTTGTCTCCTACTCCAAATGGAAGAATATGCGTCATATTCTCTTTTGTACTTTTGTCTTCTTCCTTAAATCCTAAATCCTTCATACTCTACTTGTAAGTTTTTCATGGTGACCGAAGCTCCCAAATTCGAACCTAAATCCTATATTTCAAACTTTGACTGCTGTCTTTACATCAAAGAAGCCAGTTATTGTCGATTTCAACTTTTGAGCATTGTAGAAGAGCAGCATACGAATTTATTGCTTCTTGGGCTTGCCCTTTTGGACAACAACCATGCTCCATCGCCTCTCAAACCTCGTTTCCCAACCAGGAGGAATGAGAAACTTCCAATTTAGTACTTTTCTATCAAGGATATTTGGACATTTGCTCCTAGCAAGTTTCGAAGCTTTCCTTTATTCGAAGAGAATTTCCACGCCTGGTATTTTGATTATAAGATGATTTGCCAACCTAGTTGACATGGATGAATGCGAGCATTGAGATGGCACTAGAGGTTAGCATGTTGTCTCATGATCTAAATGGAGACTTAGTGGGTTCTGATGTCTGCTTCTCATCCCCATCTATCAATTGTTTCTTTTTTCCTTGGGGACCCATGTCTATGACCCTTTTAGGCATATTCATTATCTCTAGGTTTGTTCTAGATGATATTTTTGTAGATGAAATTGAAGCTCTTGAGGACTTTTCCATTCCCAATGGTGTCCTCACTTATGGAACTTTTCTTGATGAGTACCATAAAACCTCGGGTCCTAGTCTCTTCAAAAAACAAACTACTTTCCTACTTTATTTTCTGTCGAAATATGTATTCTTTAATCTATCCTAGAAAGTCTCAAAGGATTTCTTTAGATTTCTTGCCAATCTTGTGGAAGGAAAGAAAGTAGCTCTTGGCCCGCTTGTCTTAGCCATCTTGTATAGGAGTCTTACCTATGTTGTCCTTTCGATGATGCCGAAAGAGACCAAAGTTCTAGCTGGTCTATTCTGGATTTTACAAGTATGAATGGCTATTTATTTTCCTTTCTTATTCGGCAGAATTCCTCGTGCTCTTCCGTTTAGCCCATTGTTGAATTCCATGCAGCCAAAACATCAAAGTCTATGTTATTGACTACTCACCTTATCTCCTAGAAAGGTTCCTGATGACACTTCTCCTTTTGTTTACTACCTCCAGGAGATTCTAAATTTTGACCATGCTCATGTTGAACTCTTCCCTTATGAAGCTTTCGAGTTCTACTACCTTTTTTATGCGGAGATATAGCACCTAGATGACTTCGATACGTTTTGGTTGTGTCTCCATTTGACCTTCTGATACAGCTCTATAAAAAGGAAAGATTCTACCATGGGTTTGAAGCCTATTCCCCGCAGTATTGTGCCAAGCAATCTGGTCTTCATCAAGTTATGCCAATGCCAATTGCTTATTCCATGGAGTATCCTTTGATGAACCAAAAAAAAATTACAACTATCAGAAAAGCAAGCCCTTTGTCTATTGCTATTAGATAATTGTGATAATATAGGGCCGATTTTCTCCAAATTTGGAAGTTTTTCAATTTCTCCTAGAGTTATGGTGGGATATACTAGCTAGTGGGTCTCTTTCACATTTGCAATCCCATATGAAGAAGCCATCAAGATTGTTTTCAATTGAATAAAGCAATGTTATCCCCAGTCGATTAAAACAACTAAGAAAGGCAAAGTAGTGTTGGAATATCCTCTTGAACTTGGTCCTCCAATCATAATGACAACACTTAGAGTTGGGGTTTCAAAAGGGACTGACGTTCATATAAAAGCTTCGTTGCGACAAGAGGATCCAAAGCAAGAAAATCCAGGAGAGGATCCAGGGCTAGAGCAAGAAGATCTAGAAGAGGAAGAAGAAGAACCAGAGGAGGAGGATTTTGGAGAAAGGCTAGTTAGGCATCTACTTGGACTATCAAAGGTATAATTGATTAATCTCCTCTAATTTTGCTATATTTTTGCTAACTCTTCTTCCTTTGCTATCTAGAGACACCTGTTGGTGTTCTAATATCTCAACTCAATCAAAGAAAGGATACTTCTCCCCTTTCGATGAGGAAATAACCTCGACTAACTGCTGAAGATGTGGCCTTAATTCCAATCGAAGATAGCCACATGTCTCCAAATGAACCTGATAACTTCAATGATCCACTTAAGGCCTCAATAGAAGATTTCCATGGTGCAAAAGCTCACCTTTTTAACTCTTTGGGAATGCTGGAGTTGTGCTTACCTCTGTTCCTCTAGCAATTCGTGACAAGTGTTTTTCTCTTTTCTGTCATATCTTTGTTTGCTTATTATGCTTTTAGGTGTTGACATTATTTGACATGACAGCTATTAATGCATCAACTAGTGGCAAGGAATCAACCTCGCATACTTCTACTCAGCCTTTGATCGAAGATATTGTTATGCAGCTTGGTATGTATGAAGTCTCCTTGCTCTATTTTAGTAAATGACCTAACTTTTATCTTTACTGCTTTCAATATGACAGTATCTATCCCTCAGTCTCCACCAACCATTGCATCTTCGACAACTAATGTCACTCTGCCACAAGTTCCTCTTTCCAATCCTACTGAGTCATCCATCCACAAAGAAAACAAGACTTCTCTAGCTATTCTGGCCAATACTATCAATGCTTTGGATGAAGTCGTTCGTGCCCTAGTTGTTGATACTAGTGATTTGACCTTAGGAGTTTCCTCAAAAGTGGTCAAACTTGATAGTTTGAAGGACAAGCTAGCACAATTTATGTTCCTCTCAAATGGTGGTATATCATGATGATGAGCAGTCGGCCCACCCATTCTTAGCTTAAGTCATTGATGGGTGAATTGAACAAAGATGATATTGGTGATCTTCTACCTCCAAGCCTTAAGTCAGAGCTCAAGGATTTCTATAATAGGTTCTCATCTATTTTCGATACTTATCGTCAGAACCAGACTCAGTTCACAATGTTAATTGTTCCTGAAGAATCTCCTTTTGAGCTAAGTAATCTAGTGAAAGAGGTAGAATAATAGGTAAAACAAGACCATCAATCTCTACCAATTACCATGAATGACATTGCTAACCTTGCAAGGAAGGAGTCTACTCTCAAGAAGCAGAAGGTGGCAATTGAAAGGAGATTGGAGGAAGTTCACTAGAAGCTGGAAACCAAGTTCAACGGCAGAGCCCAAAGTGAAAATCAATTGCACAAGTTTGTAGCTATCCTCAAGGGAACAAAGGTAGAAGACTATGATCGTCGAAAGCAGTTAAAATTAGAACGTCGTCATGTCATAAATGAACATCTAAACCAGAACCTTGGTTTCGACCAGCTCATTTGTAATCTTCAACAAGATGTAAAATCTTTCTTACACCTTAAGTCTTTAGAATGAAATCATTTAATTGACATAATCTGTCCTTTATTTCCTTTAAAATTTTACTTTGCAGCACCTTCATTCTTAACTTCCTCCATTGCACGCCAAACATAATTATGGTGGGATCTTCAAATATCATAAACTCATCCACATTCCTCAAACGCAGGATAGTGGGCTAACTTAGTTATTCTCGGAGCCTATTAATATCCAGTGGTCTTGTTCATTCATTAACACCTTTATTTACATACAATGGCAGGTTGTTCTCAAAGTTCCATGGGTATTGAGGAGACCTCACACTTATTGCGCTTAGACACGCTCTGTGCCCATAAAGAGAGGAGAAAGCTCTTCTTGATGTTTATGGACCAAAGTATTGATACCGGTTATATTACCTTGGGTCCTCATCTTAAGCTCTTGCATCCTCCATCTCTCCTTACAGAGTGCTTCCCTCGTTACCATGGAGAAATTCTACCCATACACCAGTTTTTGATATGTTCCTTTGCTTGGTCAACTCTTAATTATCGCTTCAGTTTCTATACTTCCTTCAACAGTCGATTTCTCAACAAGTATAAAAGACTTAAGAAAAAAGTCTCAAGCATATGAAATGATACCAAGATTGATGAATGTTTGAAGTTCTGCCATATGTCTATTGATCCTCCAGAGTACAAATTGATTAGTAACCTTTACTATTTTTGGTCACCTTTGACTAATTGTTTTTTCCTTCCAATTGGTCCGGTGAACATTACTTTGCTAGATATATGGTCTTTGACTAGCTTATCTCCTTTTGTGGAACTCGACGGTAAATACATAAGTGCTTGTCTATTCTTTGACAAGATTCCTCACCTAGATTTTTCTAATGATGTGTTCAAGGATAGATTCGCCAGGATTAGGGGACCTTTCTTCGCTGAGGAAGATGTTGCCTTCATATTATGTTGGCTTTGTTGATATATCTTCTATCAACTTTTGTTGACCATATCCCATCAATTCATTGATATGGCTTATGCATTGTTGAAAGGTATCTATATAGGATTAGGTTGTATGGCTCTGGCGGTATTGTATTGAGGCCTTATGGATGTACAAACTTCATTATCTAGAGGTCATCCTGAAACATTTCTTCGGTCCTTTATGGATTTTGCATGGCTGGCCGCATGTCTACTTTCCCCAGCTATTTCACAAGAAGGGGCAAATCCCAAACCATTGGCCTGAAATGCATGAACCTTTCTTCGGTACCACTAACTTGGAAGGTTGTTCATCTAAATGGCCACACAATCTTGATTATCAATTATAATCCTTATAAAACTGCTAAGCGTCCGTGCAAATGTTAGGAAAAATGATTATAATATACCAAAATAGCATTAAATTAGGAAAAATGACTTTCTAAAATTAGAAAAATCTCCTAGATATCATTTTTGGCTTAATATGATACCATCCATAATTTTATATATATATGAATTTTTTTGATTTTCGATCTTTTAATTTTATTTTTTATTTGAAAATAATTCTCTAAACCGATCTATGCTTGATTTATACTAATATGGAAGAACCTAATACATAAATATCACAAGAACGGAACTCGAATCAACCGTTTCAAGATTGGAGTTTAGTTTGGGCATTTTATTGAACACTCGGTGTGCATTAAACTAGCCCAAATAGCTTTCTCAAGCTATGTTCGTGGCCTTCAATCTTGACCCATAAGCAATCTCATGTGGAACTAAAATATTAAGGTTATACTACCACATGCAAAGAGAAAAATTAGATAGAACTCATAGCTTAAAACACACAAGAACCAAGCTGAAATCGTCCTCAAATATACGGGTTTGAGCTGATTTTGCAAATCTGGATTTGAACCCAAGTCAAGCAAACAGGTTGCGTGTCCATATTTGTGGCATCCTAAAATCTCGTGATAACCTCTGGAGTACCATGAACCATGATTAGGTAATGGAAGTGCCGTTTGATTTTGTATTAACCATTGAATTAATGAATTTCAATTAATTTAAGGCCGAGCATTGTAATGGATGATTGTTTGGATGGAGATTGTCTACAAGTGAACCAAGGATTTTATTTATGTGCAAATTGACATAGAAATCATATTCTTGGTGGTGCACTTTATAAGTTGAATTTTATTGATTTAAATTACAAAGTCTTGTGGATTTATAAGTTGAAATTAGGTGTTTGTTTAAATAAAGATTAAATGGAATAGGAATAGGAGAGGATGGGTTGATTTCTAGGCCCAAAGACTGTCCAACCAACCCACGCCAGCCCCCTATTCGACCGGCCCATGAAGGCCCAAGGCCGGCCTAGCCTTGAAGCCCATCAACTTTGCATGTAAGCTGCCAAGTGGCATGGAGGAGAAGCCAAGTGTGGCTGCCCTCATTGGCTTCCTTGGGCGGCTGCATGCAATCAAATGATTGTAAATGATTGTAGGAAAGAAAGCTAAAGGGAGAGAGGCGGATGGATGAAGGGGAATCGACCGAGAGGGAGAGAGAGAGAGAGAGTGTGTGTGTGTGTGTGTGTGTGTGTGTCGTCCGAGAGAGAGGAAGAGAGAAAGAGAGGAAGCGGGCGTGCGAGAGGAAGGAGGAGAACTGACCGCCTAGCTTGCCGCCGTCCGTTCGCCACTTCACCGCTGTTCTTGTTGCTGTTTGTGCTTGAGTTTAAGGCAAGTGAAGTCCTAAACTTACCCCTTGCATTTCTGTGTGTATGTGTAGTGGATGGTCAGTCTTGGTTGTGGTAGATGGGATGAGATTTCGGAGCTTTGAAGTGAGATTCGTTGGTCATGCATGCTGTTTCTGGAAAGACCAGCCCGACCGTCCATGAGTTTGTGTGTTGCATGTGACTTTTTAGTTGGAATCTTGTTTTGATTTCGTCATGAAAGTTTTAGAGAATAAATTGAAGAACAACATACTAAAATTTGAGGAAAACTAACAAGTATTGGTTACTGAAATGATTTTTCTTTGGAGAAGTTAGATTTAGAATTCGTTGTGCTGACCTTTAGAGATTTCGTGGTCTGTAAAGTAACTTTCTTGTGAAAATATCACTTTGATCTCTTAATAAAAGTTGTAGTATACTTCTTGAGGTAGAACATAACAAAATTTTAGAGGAAATGAACAAATATAGGTCGGTGAAATCGTTGTTCTTTGAAGAAACTGGATCTGAGAAAAACGCTACCTCGACCCAGTATGATTTCGTAATTTTTATAAAATCATACAGTTAAAATTTGATCATGTGTCCTTCATGAAATTTGTAAATAATATTCTGAGGAATAACATACTAAAAATTTAGAATAAATTAACATATTTAGGTTGGTGAAATGAGTTTCTTTTGAAAGATGATAATCTGGGAAAATATAACACCGAGAACAGGGGGAATAAATCATCTATATCTATTAATATAGAACGATTTGGGTTTCGATGTCTTCATGAGATATTTATCTCTAGGACTTCTCTATAACATGTCAAAATTTCATAGTTTTTAGAGTTCATTTGGGTATTTAATTTATATTACTCCCGAAACTGTGCAAGCTGAAATATTGAAGTTTTGAATTCTGTGATTGCATGGACCATACTGTTTTGTGTGAGATTCTTTTGGCATGGAGTTATTCATGAGATATCTGCCTTTAGGTCTCATCTATAATGTGTCAAGTTTTCAGAATTTATTAATGTCATTTACTATTTTTTTCTGAAGTTTTAATTAGAGGAATGCATTCTGATTTATCCGAAACATTGATGTGTTTTGAAAAAAAAAATGAATGAAATTATCCATGTGATGAAATACTTTGAGTGGTTGATCTTGCTGCATATGTGATGACATATGGCATGTTATATAGCATAAAAATTTGGTTGAGATCTTTGATATTATTGCATCGAATATCATGTTGAAAATTGAGATACATGTGTGGATATAACTTGAGAAAATAATGAGACTATCGGAGGAGTGAGCCGATAATGCCCTGGGAGTGTTGGGATGCCCGGAGTGTGGGGGTGCCGGATTTCCTCGGGAGTTTCGAGATGCCCGGAGTGTGGGGGTGCCAGAAGCCTTGGGAGTTTCGAGATGCCCGGAGTGTGGGGGTGCCGGAAGCCTCGGAGGTGTGTGCCAGGGGGATACCTTATGATGCTAGTTGGGATACGAGATGCCCGGAGTGTGGGGGTGCCGGATGCCCGAAGGTGTGTGCCAGAGGTTTCTCATGATATCAAGTTGGATACGAGCGATAAATTGTGGGATGAAAGCACTGGTCCCCGAAAAGAAAAAAAAAATTGAGATTGTATCATATGGCATGGATATATGCATGAATGCTTGATGATGAGTGCATGATGGTATATGCACATATGGCATGGTGATATATGCATGAATGCTTGATGATGAGTGCATTGTGGTATATGCACATATGGCATGGTGATATATGCATGATTGTAAGGTAAGGTATGCTTGAATGCATGAATGATATGTGTTTTATTCTTGATTGTTCTGTTTGACGCATTGAGTAGTGTGATGGATCTTTACTGCCGAGTGGTTGTACTCACCCCTTTGGAGGTTAACATTTCAGATTAGAAAGATGCCTTTACTGCCGGTTGCACGCGTTACTTACTATGGCAAGACAGAATTTAGTTTCCATGCACACAACTAGCTAACAATTGCTATTTCCTTTTTTTTCTTTTTGTTGTAGTTTGAGTTTTTGCGATATTTTAGATCGGCGACATCTCCATTGAAACACTTCCTCAGATTGTCTCCAAATGCTTCGACTCCCTCGATGATGGCCACCTCAAACGAACCGGTAATCAACCTTATCTTCTTGTATTATATTGTCTAACTCTTTTCTATTCGTTTATAACAAGTTTGGCACATATTATTGTGCGAAATATACATTTCTTGTACTCGGAGTAACAGTTTAATATGCTTTATCCAAGTGTGATTCCTTCATAAATTACTGAAAAACTAACTCAAGAGATAATGAAAGTTTTCCAAATGTAAAGGGTTGATCAGATTTTATCGGCTGACCGATCGGGGACCTTATGGATGGCGAGCGTGAATATAATAACAGGGATGGTAGGAGCAGGAGTGCTTTGCCGGTCATGGGACATTGCTCAGCTGGGTTGAAATGTAAAGGGTTGATCAGATTTTATCGGCTGACCGATCGGGGACCTTATGGATGGCGAGCGTGAATATAATAACAGGGATGGTAGGAGCAGGAGTGCTTTGCCGGTCATGGGACATTGCTCAGCTGGGTTGGATTGCAGGCCCTGCTGCAATTCTCTCTCTCTCTCTCTCTCTCTCTCTCTCTCTCTCTCTCTCTCTCTCTCTCTCTCTCTCTCTCTCTCTCTCTCTCTCTCTCTCGCATCTCTCGCATTGGATTGTCATACAGACTGAAGCTTGAGGCTTGAGTGTCAATCAATTGGCTTCTCTCTCTCTCTCTCTCTCTCTCTCTCGCATTGGATTGTCATACAGACTGAAGCTTGAGGCTTGAGTGTCAATCAATTGGCTTGGATAAAGTTCAAACATGAAAAGTTCACTGTTACATTTTCCATTTGTTGTCAAATATAAATTAAAAAAGTCGCAAACATTATTATTTTTTTAACTTTAAACCAATAAAATTAAAATATTTAGATTAATCACCAAATGGGCTTTGCAAATGTATTTTCTACCAAACAACATTTATCTCACGGTTGCTTTACAAAGCAGAATTTACCAAATGGTTTTTACATTTCCTCCAAAGCCCTTTAGACTAAACTGCTTTGCATTCTCCTAATGAGCTTTCTAAATGCTGAACCAAACGGACCATACACCTCTTGTCACGCCCGAACCTCGAGCACGTGCACATCCCACTGCGGTCGATAGAAATGCGACTTCCCGGGACACGTCGCCGACCCATTCTTTTTAATTGCACATGCGGAAGCGGATAAATAATCCCCGAAGACAAAACTCAATTGGGATAGAAAAGCGGATCACATTTTTAAAACCAACCACATACTTTTTATACATATCAAACCGGTTCATTTACAGGACTAGGCTATTTACAAAAGATCTATAGAAGATCGGTCCTCAAAAACTAGGCTGTCCTAAGATCAGCTAGACAGTCCATTCGCCGGCTCTTGATCGAGATCGGCGAAGTCAAAATCCTCTCGGCGACCCTCACCGGTCTATCAAAAAGCTCCGGAGGATCCGCCATCTAGGGACTGAAATATTATCCCACAACCGGGATGAGACAATGTCTCAGCGAGTCCTACCCCCTAGAACTCGATTAGGAAGAAAATAAGCCCCGTGGTGCTCTAGCCACACAAAGAGAATAGAGGACTTACCTCGCCTCAGTCCTTCCTGCACGTCAATGCAACTCATACGTCGATAAATTCATACCATATATCAATTCATATCATCTATCAATTCATACCATCTATCCATCCATTAATAAATCACGGCTCACACAAGCTGATATAGATGGTAGCTCGCACAAGCCGATATATGCATAGATGATAGCTCGCACAAGCTGAAATATGGATCATTGCTCTCATGGTCGACATATATAAACCAATTGCTCGCCAAAGCGGATAATTCAATAATAAACCAACTCATATCTCAATTCAATCAATCAATCAATCCAATTGATTCAAACTGGTCATACAAATCAATTACGGTGCTAGAAGCTAACACCGGGTATTTTTAAGTTAAATACCACAACTTCATCAATTTCACATAATTCCACACTTTTGGAATTATTAACCACAATCATCAATCACTCAATTTCTCAATTTAAACATACAATTAGCACAAACCGACCGCACCGCTGCGATCGCGAAATTCTAACGACCGCCATCCGGCAAAATTTTCGAAATTATTAAATAATTAAATTTAATTCCGAAAATTAAATAATTAAATATTATATTATAATAATATAAAACAATAAAATAATATTTAAAAATTCGAAATAATTATTTAATTAAAAATAATCAATTAGGGCTTAAATTAGATTACACTAATTTAAACATACAATTAGCCCTAATTAAACATCCATTAAACTAATCATACAACTAATCTAATTTACATTAAAATAATCTAATCTAACCACCTAAACCTAATTAGACTAATCTACACACCCCTTAAGTATGATTAACTTACTAAGCAAGGTTTAGAGGATAAACTCACCGGTTTTGCGCGCCGGTGAGTTCACGGCGACCACGACGCCAAGGCGGTCGATAAACCCTAAAGCGGCGACACCAACGGAGGCCGGGAAGACACTGAAAACGGGCCTCGAAGATCACACGGCTTGCTGGTTTTCTGCTTCTGATCTGAGCTGAACCGGGAGAAGAAAACAGCAGCTGAACGGAGAGGAAACAGTCCGATCGGAGCTCCGGCAAGCGGGTGGTTGGCAACCGGCGGCTCCCGGGGTCTTGGGGATCTTGCTGGAGGTTGGGACGGGCAAAGGAATGGTCGGAATGGGGCGAAACAGCAAGAAAACGCGGAACAGGCAGAGCAGGGCGGAACCAGACGGTCCGGCGAGCGGCGGCTTCTCTCAGGATTTCGGGACATCCGGAGAATCGTTCCGGCGAGCGGCGAGGTGCTCCGGAACGGTCTGGATGTCGTCTTCGCGGAGATGGGTGGCTCGTTCGCTGATTCAACCGGGAAGTTAACTTTTTACTCGGATCTTTGGCGAAAGGTCGGCTGGAGCAGAAACTGGAACGAGGGGAAAACAGAGGAGGAAATGGGGTCCGATGGGCATGCGACGGCGATGGGGAGGTCAGACGGGCAAGAGGAAGCTTCGGGCGGCTCCCAGGCGGTGCTGTGGCTGTCGAACGGCGAGGTAGACGGCCAAAGGACGCGGGACGAAGGCGGAGCAGCGGCTGGACTCGCGGCTGCACGGGATTGGACGCGGCGGGCGAGCTAGCTGCTCCGGTGGGCTTGCGGGGCTTCGGACGGCTGCTGGACGATCTCCACTGGTTTCTCAAGCTTTTTCCCTTCCTCAACCATGGAGAAAGCTGCCGCACGAGGGATTCAAGGAAGGAGAAGCTTCAGCTGAAGCAAGGGCCCCCAAGAGCTCTTCTAGCTTCAACACTTGTCAATCTCTCTCTCCTTGCCCCCACCTTGGCCAGCCCACTCCTCAGCCTCTTTCTCTCTCCTCTAGCTCCCCTACAAGCTAGTTAATAGGTCCAAAATGAGGTGTGCCAAGGGGATTTCGAATTTTGAACATTTGTTCACTTAATTCACTCAATTGCCAATTAATTCCATCTAATTGAAGCTCAATTAAATCAACCCATGTGTCCTCGGCCTTCTCATGACATTTCCCGTCAAATGATCCAACTTGCCTCCCGAAGATTCGATTAAAAACGGCCCTCCGAAAATCCCGAACAAAAACGGCCTTACTTTGCTTTTCCGCCAAAATCTCGGTTTGTAGAAAAATCTTTCGGAGATGAGTCGACGTTACTAAAATGAATTGTGATATGCCGAACCTTCAATTTCTGAATCCGGATTTAAAATCACGGTTAATTTCAATCTGGCGCGATTTGAGCGCGTCCTAATCTACCGGGTAGCTTTTAGGAAATTTTCAGTGCAAATGACTGTGGTTGATTATTTTCAAGCCACGACATAAATCTTCGACACATTAGCGACTCTCGATTGTCGTGAAAATCTCGAGGTTTCAAATACGGACACAGGGTACCCAAAACGACAGAATAATCAGTTCAGTGCCGGTCGACGAGGATATTGAAATCAGGTGGAATCACCCACACTCTAATTACATATCTCAGTCGAATCGACCTATTACTGATCTCTGTTCGATTCTGACAGTGTCGTAATGATCCTTGCAGATTTATACGGTCGAGCAGTCGGTTCATGGTCAGATTCTCAAGCCTATTGCATTTAAATTCCTTAACGGCTTCACCTGATAGACTAGTTATCTCGTGAGTGATTAGCTCGGAGAATTGAACTATAAGCGCGTCGATGAAAAGTCCGTCTCATTTAATTGAAAACAGAATCAGAAATTTGGGATGTCACACCTCTCGCCTACCGCATTGGCGACCCTTACACCGGCGGGCGTAACTCCACTTATATGGACTCTGTTCACTCGATTTTCGATATGGAATCCTATCACCTTCTTGTTGCTTCTCATTATTTGACTCCCGCACTTTGATTAAATTTCCCATTACCATGTGTCTCTAAATGTATAGCAAAATAAGTCGTGTAGCTTTTATTTAAGTGATAATAGTAACTTTACATTCAGGTGGAGCAAATTTTAAAGCATGTGGTTTTCTTCAATATATAACCCTATTCGGAAACGCCATTAGCTGTATCGTTCAAGCATCTCTCAGCATGATGTGAGCACAATTCTACTTTCCCAAACTATTGACAAATTTATTCAGCAGATCACGACGACTTCTAGTTCTACTGTTTCTTAAATAACCTGGCTGATTGAATGTTGTACATGTTCCCTCTTTCCAATAAAAGGGCAATAAAATATATGAATTGCTTCCACGAGAATGGGAGAACTCGTGCCACGTTTTGGCTAATCCGTACATGATCATGTTCGGCATCACAGAGATTCTGCTGTCCCGGATTCAAGATCTCGATCAAATACGGTGGCTCTCTATTGTGGCTGCTGTTATGTTCGTCGCTTACTCTTTGATTGGTCTTGGCCTAGGAATTGCCCAAGTTGCAGGTACAAGTTTCTTCTTTTCTCAAAGACAGATGGCCAAGAAATTTTAAGAAATTATATTATCAATATCATAAAATAAGAAGTTGTTTCCAGCAATTTTTTTTTCTTGATGAGCAGCTAGTGGAAGTTTCAAGGGTAGTCTTACAGTAATAAGCGTTGGGGATGCGACTGAAACCCGAAAGATATGGAGATGTTTCCAAGCTCTTGGAAATATCGCCTCAGCATTCTCATTTTGTGAGATCCTTATTGAAACTCAGGTACTAAAACATGATTTCATCAGTTCAAAACCTAAGGAAATGGTAAATAGTGGATAGAACAGACTGGAAATACCTTGTTTTTCCTTTTATCTTTGACAGGACACCATCGGATCTCCACCATCAGAAGTAAAGACCATGAAGAAAGCCATTTCTCTAAGCACCGTGGTGATGAGGACTATCTACATGCTATGTGGCTGCGTGGGCTATGCTGCTTTCGGTGATGACACTCCAGCAATTTTTCTGATCGACTTGTGTTTCAACAAGCCATTCTGGCTTCTTGATATTGCCAATTCTGCAATTGTGATCCATCTTGTTGGAGCATACCAAGTAAACAGCCAGCTGATATTTGCCTTGGTTGAGAAACAGGCCGATCAGAGATGGCCTCGTAGTGAGCTCATCGCTAAAGAGATGAAGATTGTCACGCCCCAATCCTCGAGCGCGCACCCATCCCTTAACTGGTCGATTTATTTGCGACATCCTAGGAAGGTCGCCGACCCATTCATTTATATACGCAGGTGGAAGCTTAATAAAATCTCCAGACAATCAAACAATGGGATAGAAAAATATGATCATATCTTTCAAATCAAGACGAGTCTTTATAGACAAACTGGTTAATTACAAACTTATGCTGTTTACAAAATTGACAGCTTATAAAAAATGGGATTGTCTTAACATCCACTAGTTAGACCTATTTGCCGATTCTTCAACCTCCACCTTCTAAACTCCAGGACTTCCGGTCCTCCACGATCGTCATCTAGGGACCTGAAATATTTTCCCTAAACTGGAATGAGACTATGTCTCAGCAAGTTCTACCATACTAAGACCTAATTAGGAAGCCAATATGCCATAAGGGCTGCCTAAGCATAACACAAGTCAAAAGGCTTACCTTGGCATCAGTTCCTTTTTGCACATCAGTTCAATCAATAATATTGATAACTATAGCAATCAATCACATTCCACCAATTAGATCGACTCAGCGATCAATCGACTTAATCGATTACATGTTACCACGACATTTCCCTAGTCGGTACATTCAATACTATCTATAAAGTCTGACCCTAGTCTAGGACTGCTGACCCAAAGCTGATAGATATAGTATACTATGTATATGCTCGCCCAAAGCTAATAGATTAGGGCCCCTAGACTAATTTAATGTACTATATATATGTGCTTTCCAAAAGCTGATAATAAGATATATTGCTCACCCAAAGTTGACATATCGTCCGTAGGCCGATATAGTATACCACTCCAACCATATAGTCAATTCGTCATTTTTATCATTCACGATAAATAGCCGTGTGTGGGTACACGGTTGGCCTTAGCCAAAATATAATAATTTTACTTACAAATATCCCACCAATTTCAACAGCCCATTACATATTTTTGGCGCTGTAAACCGACGCCCGGTTAATTTTTCCATTAATAACCAAAATCAAATAATTTAGGAATAAATCATAAATTCACAATTAATTCAATTCAGCACAAATTAACGCTCAAATAAATAAATAGATTGCACCACAATAATCAGCATGGAACTTTAGTCGTCGGCCATCTCAATCTTAATTTCCGAAATTTAATTAATTAATTAATTAATTTCGAAAATTAATAATTAATTACAATAAATTCAATTTGGCTCAAATTGGAGCTCAATTGAATAAACGGACTTCACCATGATCATTAACATAAAATTCCGATCACCGACTATCCCGGTCAAAATTTCCGAAAAATAATAAATAATTAAATTTATTCCGAAAATTAAATAAGATAATATTATATTATAATAATACAATATAATAAATAATAGTATAAATTCGAATTAATTATTTAATTTAAAATAATTAATTAAGGCTTGAACAAGATTACTTTAATCCAAATATTTACTTAGCCTTAATTAATTATCCACTAAACTAATCATATCCCTTAATCCACTTAACATTTAAATAAATTAATCTAATCACCTAAACCTACTTAGTTTAATCTAAACACCCCTTAAACGTGATTAACCTATTAAGCGGGTATTAGTGAGTTAAACTCATCCGATTAACGATCCGAGCATCTCAAATCGACGAGGACACCGAGGGGATCAATTCACTCCAAGGCGGGCCTAGCTTCCGGGGTCGGGAAGCCGGCCAAAATGGGCCAAATAGCCGTTGCCATACCCATTTTTCTCCTTTCTGTTCGCTGCTGGTTGGGGCCGAAAATGAGTAGATCCAAGGTTAGTTAGGGTCAGGAATGGGCAGAGGGGTTGAACCGGACCTACACGGGGCTTCATGGTGGCCGGAAGTGGGCTGAACGGCTCCGACGGAGCTCCACTAGATCTAAAACGGTCGCTGGAATAGAGGGCTAGGCGAGAGGGTGGCCAAGGCGAGCGGCTAGCAGCGGCGTGCAAGGACGGCAGCACGGCAGCGAACAGCAGAGGGCGGAGGTGAGAGATGGCGGTTCAGCAGCTAGCTGGCTGCTTCGGCGTCCTCAGATCCGCTGAGTCTTCGAGCAGGAACCGAAGATGAAGGAAAGAGGCGAAAGCGCGCCCGAGTAGGGCGACGGCATCACGGTGGCGCGCAGAGTCGAGCGACGCCGCGACCGGCTGTTCCGGCCGCTTGGTTGCGATGGGTGGAGGAGCCGCTAGCCGGTCTTCTTCGGCTACTGGGTTTCGAAGCAGAAGAAGATGGAGAGATGGCGGAGCGATCGCACGGTAGGGAGAGAGAGGAAGGAGAGGGAAGGAAGGGGGACCACTTCTTTTCTTTTTCTTTTTCTTTAATCCAACAAAATGGCCCACCACCACCTTGATGATGTCATGCTCCACTATCTCCAATCTCCCATAATCTTAGTCCAATGGGTCCAATTTCTTTTTCCGCCGTGGCATGAAATTTTGTACACTTAATTCAATCAATTCTCAATCAATTCCATCCCATTGAAGTTCAATTAAATTAACCCATGTGTTCTCAACCTTCTTATGACTTTTCCCCATCAAAGGAATTGACAGAAACGGCCCTTTGACAATCTCAAACAAAAACGGCCTTACTTTGCTTTTCCGCCAAAAAATCTCGGTTGTAGAAAAAATCTTTTGAGGATGAGTCCGCATTCCTAAAATGAATTGTGACTTGACAGAACTCTCAATTTCTGAATTTGGGTTCGATTTCACGGTTAATTTCAATTCGGCGCGAATTTAGTGCGTCCTAATTTATTAGGTAGCTTTTAGGAATTTTCATGCATTTGACCTATGGTTGATTATTCTCAAGCCACAAAGTACATCTTCGATACATTGGCGACTCTCGATTATCGTAAAAATCTCAATGTTTCAAATACAGACACAAGGTATCAAAACGACAAAAGAGTCGGTCTAATGTCGATCGACAAGAATTGTGCAATTAGGTGGAATTACCCACACTTAATCATATACCTTTGTTGAGTCAACCTATCTCCGATTTCTAATTGATCTTATTGTGTCGTAATGATCTCTTGGAGATTTGCACGGTCGAGTAGTCGTTTCCTGATCGAATTCTCAAGTCTAATGCATTGAAATTCCTTAACAACTTCACCTGATAGACTAGTTATCTCATGAGTGATCAGTTTAGGGAAAATAACTATAAATGCGTAGATGAAATGCCCAACTATTTCGATCGAAATCAGAACCTGGATTTCAGGATGTCACAAAGATCCTGGTACCAGGCTTGGGCCAATACAACATGAAGCTCTTTAGACTTGCTTGGAGGACAGTTTTCGTGATCCCGACAATTGTGATATCGATGCTATTCCCATTCATCTTCAACAAAGTCATGGATATCATCAGCTTGGGCTTTTGGCCTCTAATGGTCTATTTTCCCGTCGAGATGTATATTAGACGGAAACTAATTCCCAAATGGAGCACTAAATGGGTATACCTGCAAATGCTGAGCATGGCCTGTCTTGTGATATCGATCATGGCAGTTGCGGGTTCGGTCCCAGGACTTAAGGACAACCTTAAGACAAATCGGCCATACGGGATGAACTACGATCAAAATGCATGGATCTTTAGTTGATCGGCCATTTCAGAAGAAAAAAATAACATCATGGAAGTTTCTACTTTCATTGTTTAGTCTGGAATTACAAACTCTGTATGTTCTAGCCATTGCTAAGGGAAAACTTGCATTTTATGCAAGTGATGGTTACACATCATCCCGTTGTTGTAAAAAAATCTGAAATTTTGGTTATTCAAACCACCATGTCCATGATGACGCGGTGTACTGTTTCTTTCAATTTTCAAGTGACAGGTTCACAATTCTCTCATCTCTCGGAAGAGCTTCTTCCCTCTCCACCTAGGCAGAGCAACATCCCTATCCCTGTAATGGGTGATAGCATCAACAAACCTCAAGAACCCCCATGAAATTTCCTTAACCTACTTTCTAATGGAGAGAAACATCACCATCATCAAAAAAAGGGAAACATTTTTCTCCTCCAAAACTCATGAAGCCTCAAAACCCCAAACCCTAATGCACAAATACCCATTGCTTCCTCCTCTGTTTTGCACCAACACCCTCTGCTCCTACGGCTTGGAAGCATCACGATCTTGGCTAGAAGGAAATCTCCAAAACCCAGTTGAGCTACTCCAGAAAGCAAAATATGACGCCTCAAGACTTCGACTGGCAGGTGGCATTGTTCCATTGAGTGACTATACAAACCTACACAAGAAATCCTCTTGAGCGCTAACTGCAGCATCTCGGCGACACTCTCTCCCAAGAGCTCCCTTCAAAGCAAGCTATATACCGGAATCTTAACAGTAGGTTTTCTCCCTTTGTCACCCACAAGAAAGAAACATGGAGAAGGAAAATGAAGTAGAAATACATTTGGCAACACTATGTAGTAGTTTGGGCCATTTGTGGTCGGAGGATGATATCTTGAATGTAAAATGTGAAATCCCAGTTGAAAAAAGAAGAGAATGTACGTTGACCCTCTATGGCAAACTCTTTTTCAAGCCAAATGTAAATTTCCAAGCTTTCCAAAATACCATGAAGAAGGCTTGGAAGACTAATACAATCCTGTAACAAAAAAGAACCAGGGTTTCACTCGTTTTTGTTTGAAACAGAAGCTGAAAAAGAAAAATTCCTAAGTCAAGGACCGTGGTCCTTTGTAAGTAATTTACTGGTGCTGAAACAATGTGTGGCTGATATACCAGAGCATTGCTATGATTTCACCAAGTGTGCATTTTTGGTCCAAATAGCAGGGATACCCCTAGGATGGATCCTAAGAGAGGTTTACTCTTATTTGGCTGCAAAAATAGGGAAGCTTCTAGAAATTCAACTCCAAACAAAGGGAGTGACTTACAAAACAAGACGAGTGAAGGTGGAAGTGGATTTAATGGCTCCTCTGAAATCTGGAACCATTGTGAAATTAGGAGAAAAAAATGCTATAGGTGAAATTTAAGTATGAACGATTACCCCACTACTGTTATTCATGTGGGAGAATAGGCCATTATGCATCGAATTGCTAAGAAATCCCATATGAGCTAACAAAATGGGTTGAGAACAAAGTAGGAAAATATGGACCTTGGCTGAAAGCTGAAGTAAGAGAGAAAAGTCCACATTGGGAGGCTTTCTTTGGAGCGCTTAACCTACAGCAAGAAGAAGATGAATCGGTCCCTAAAATGCAAATCCAGTCAGCTAGCATGGAAATTGTAGTGAGACAGGAATGAGTTCAAATGCTAAATCTAATCAAAAGCAAAAAACGTTCTAATAGCCTTGTACTAGCTAAGAATGAGGAAAGTGCAGCTCCAAATGCAGAAGAACAAGTAACCAAAGGTAAGCAAATAGCTATGTTTGAACCATCCGTTGCTAAAGTTAACAAAACCAAGGTGCCAAGTGTCAAGAAAAACCAGATTTTTAAAAGAACAAAGAAACAAAAGAGGATTCAAGAATTTGGCATAGCATTGATAGAAGAAGGGGAGCTGTTAGATACCCTTGTTCAGGTGGTAAGAGAAGGAAATGAATGGGCTCTGGTGGCTAGCCCGAATAAGCCACCGATAACGACATGAGGGTTTTAAGCTGGAACTGTTAAGGGCTAGGAATTCCTTGACGGTTCAAGAGCTAAGAGCCTTAGTGGCTCAAGAAAGGCCCAACCTAGTTTTTCTAATAGAAACAAAAAACAAAGAGTTGCTGGTGGTAAGGGTAAGAAGACGGCTCAAGTTCCCACACTCTCATCTTGTATCGCTGGTAGGAATCGTAGGAGGCTTGGTTATTATGTGGCTAGAAGAGGTAGAAATCCAAGTGAATTTCAGCTCGAAAGAACTCATTGATCTAGAGTGTAAAGAACCGGAAAGTGGGAAACATATGAGAATCACATTCCTTCATGCATCCATAAATTTTCAAGAGAGGTTAGCACTTTGGCAACCAATAAAAGTTTTCATGTTGTGAACCAACTCCCGTGGATTTGTATGGGGGATTTTAACGAAATTATGTATAATTGGGAGAAAGAATGAATGAGAGAGGCTAATTATCACAAACTTATGGCTTTCCAGAGTTCACAAACAGCTACTCCTTCATGGACATGGAGAGCAAAGGATGTGCCTAAACGTGGACAAACAAGAGAGACGGCGATGCATTAGTGAGGAAAAGGCCGGATAGAGTGTTATGTACCATGGAGTGGAGGGTGGCCTTTCCAAATGCAGAAGTGGTGGCACTACCTACTGTGGGATCTGATCACAGCCCACTTTTGCTCTGCTTATACCCGCTGCAAAACAAAAGAAAAAAGGCATTCAAGTTTGAAGCCTATTGGTTGGAAGAATCGGAATGTGGGGAAATAATAAGAAGCACATGGCAAGAGGAACAGTTTTAGCTGCTAAGTTTCCTAGGAAAACTCAAAGAAGTATAAAAAAAAAACTAGCATTATGGAGTCGGGGGAAGTTCTCCAATGCATCATACCAGATAAAAGGGCTGAAAAGGAAACTGATAGAAATAAACAATAAATCAGGGGTAGAAACCAACAAAGAAGAAAGCCAGGAGATAGTGGAACAAATCGAAAAGCTATGGAAACAATAGGAAATATACTGGGGGATGAGATCACATATTGAGTGGTTGCAGTGGGGTGACAAAAATACCAAATATTTTCATGCAACAATAATCCAAATCAGGCATCGAAACAGGATAACAATGCTGAAGATTGATGAAGGGAGTTGGTGTAGAGAACCAAATTCTCTTAAAAGTCATATAAGGGACTTCTATCGAAACTTATATGAATCGGTAGGACCCTAGAACTTCCAACCTAGCCTTGATCAATGCTTGAGTCCAATCGGAGAAGAGGCAAATGAAAACTTGATGGCCATCATCACAATGGAGGAAGTTAAAGAAGCCGTATTCCAACTAGGAGCAACAAAAGCCCTAGGGTCGGATGGAATGAATGGGCAATTTTACAGGACCTATTGGGAAGAAATCAAGGAAGATATACTTCAACTGGTCCAAAATTTCTTTGACACAAGTACCCTGGACCCAAACTTGAATTTGACTCATATTTCTCTAATTCCTAAGGTTAAAAATCTTGAGGAAATCGGCCAATTTAGAACTATAAGCCTATGCAACTTCAACTACATGATTATATCAAAAGTGATGGCAAATAGGCTAAAACCATGGCTCCAAGAGTTAATAGCAACAGAACAAAGTGCTTTTGTGCAAGGCCGGCAAATTCAAGATAACATACTCATTGTCCAGGAAGTACTGCACTAAATGAAGATTAAAAAGAGAAGAAAGAAGTTCCAAGCCATTCTTAAACTAGACATACAGAAGGCGTACGGCATGATTGGATGGGACTTCTTGAGAGCTTCTATGCTGAAAATGGGCTTTTGTGAACAATGGGTCGATATAATCATGAAGTGTGTCACAACGGTGTCGTTTTGCATGAAAGTGAATGAAGAACCCACGTAGGTTTTTTCCCCCACAAGAGGCATTAGACAAGGAGACTCACTATCACCTTACCTACTTATATTAGTGGCAAATGTGTTGTCATGGATGATGCACAAAGCACAAGCGGATGGAAGCCTAAAGGGAATCACTCTAAACAGGCACTGCCCAACATTATCCCACTTGTTATTTGCTGATGATGCTATCTTCTTTCTGTATGGAATGGTTAGAGAATGTCAAATCCTGGCAGCAATTCTAAACCAATATTGCTACGCAATGGGTCAAGTTGTCAACTTAAATAAATCCAGAATTGCTTTCAGTAGTGGCTGTCCACAAAGCTTGAAGGGGAATATGGCCCAGGAACTACGCGTTCTGATTATAGAGAAGACCGGAAAGTACCTTGGAATACCATCTGACTGGGGTCAGTCCAAGAAATACATGTTTAGTTGGATTTTGGCTAGAATTGACATGAAGATGGAAGGATGGAAAGAAAAATTTTCTCTCAAAAGCAGGAAAAGAAACATTGATAAAAAGTGTAATGCAAGCCATCCCCCAGTATGCCATGTCGATTTTTAAGATACCAAACTCTATTTGTAATGCTATAGAGAGAAGAGTTGCATCCTTTTGATGGAAACAAAGCGATGTTAGAAAAGGCATGCACTAAAAGAAATGGGAAGTGATGAAACTCAGAAAAGATGAAGGAGGTTTAGGCTTTAAAAATTTGCAAACCTTTAATAGAGCCATGTTGGTTAAACAAGCCTAGAGATTACATCAGAATCCTTCAACTTTGTGGAGTCAGATTTTCAGAGGTTTATACTTCTCGGATGGGGATTTTTGGAAAGCCAAAAGAGGGCTTCGACCTTCATGGGGATGGCAGAGTATAGTAACCAAGAGAGAAGTTATCAAACCCGAGCTTTGATGGGTAGTGGGGGACGGTAATACTTTAACAATCCATGAGGACAAGTGGCTACCCTCTAGCATTATTGGCGGGCCTGCAAATAGGGATGAGCCACACAAAGTGGTTGAACTAATAAATACCGACTTCAAGACGTGGAAGAGCAAACTTTGCAGAACCTCTATGCAGAAAAAGTTGTTAAGGAGATATTAGCAACCCCCATTAGTCCCTCACCCAAGGCAGACGCCTTACACTGGACAGCAAACAAAACTAGAAGCTATACAGTCAAGAGCAGCTATAGCAATGAGCGATCCAAGTCATTCAAGGCAGCCACAAGCATAGCCTCAACATCATTCTAGCCACCAAGAAAATTATGGACGAGCTTATGGAATATCCGAACACCTCCCAAAATTCGCACCTTCCTATGGAGCATGTGCCAAGACGCCCTACCAACGCATGGTAAACTCTACAAGAAAAAAGTCTTATCGGACCTAATATGCATGCTCTGCTCCAAGTACCCTGAGGCAATTGAACACCTACTCTTCTCATGTGGCTGGACAGAAGGAATATGGGCTGACCCAGCCTTGCAGCACCTTAATAGGTCACAAAATGTCCCCAGAGTAGACAAGTGGCTACTAGATCTCTTTGAAGATAGAAGCCGAACTTCAATGGTAGCAATCGGAATCTCACCCGAAGTAGAGGAAGTCGCAACAATCCTAACAACGCCATCAACTGAGGACTTCGATTGAATCCCACAGCCATCTTGGAGGAGGCAAGAGCCCACGCCACCACCTACATCAAATGGAACCCACACAGCAGCAGATCAAGATCCAGATCTAGAAAGGAAGACACGAAATGGTTGCCCCCAACAAACCCAAACCTGAAGCTAAACGTAGATGCATCTTGGGTAGGGAGCAAAATCCCGAGTTCGATTGCTAGAATTCTCAAAAATTCGAGTGGCATAGTGGAGGGAGGCTTTGCGTGTGAGATCCAAGCGGCAACTCCTCTTCAAGTTGAAACTCAGCTGTTGTATAGGGTCTGAAGTTTCTAAAGCAAATCCAAGAGACTCACGTGTGGGGAAGTCAGAAGGAAGCACTACATTACGTATGTGAGAGTGATAACTTGTCTGCTGTGGAGAGCTTAATGGGCCGTGAAGATGCGTCTTGGGAAGTGAGGAATATAGTCTAGGAAGGAAAAAGAATTCTAGCCCAATTCAGCCAAGCAAAGACAACCGATTGGTTAGCAAAAGCACATCGAACCAAAAAACTCCCCCTCAATTGGATGTCTTACCATCCCCAGCCTCTTAGGGATATTTTATGTTCCGAAGTTTGTTTACCTTTGTCTTGCAATTTTTGTATGAATGAATGAAAGAAATCACCCGTTTTTTACCACAAAAAAAAAAAAAAAAAAACCCACCACGTCCACGTCAATTGGGTTAGGCTCCAATCATGCGATGACAAGTGTGCCAGCCTTTCAAGGTTAACATAAGGGGGAGAGTTATAATATGAACAAAGAAGGTCCCATGTTATTATCATGTATAAATCGATAATTAAATGAAATCTCGTAATTTGAAAGCGTGAGTATGTCCTTTTCAGGAAGAGGAAAAAGAAAAGGGATGCGTGGATATCAATATCAAAAGAAAAGCGACTTTTTTTACCTCTTGGAAGATACTTTAATAATAGTTAGATAATGAATATGAATGCAAGATAAGGACTCAAACCCACGTGTGAATTGAGAATTCCTTCAAATGATTAACATGTGAATGTGGAAACATCACATCGATGGGTTGGCTTAGATTGAACATACCATAACCCAATTAAATTGATTGGCTTGTCCAATACCTCTTCGACATCCTCGACTAACTCTATTTTCATCAAATGTTTCTCCGTGGCCTCAGTCAAACCATCTCTTTTATGTATATGTTTTCCCCTAAAAACCAAAATTGATTGGTGCCCCACTTCATTTAACAAATTCATTTGCTTCAATTCTATCTAGGTACTCAAAAATAGCATGACCTTACTTACATTCCATTACTGATATATGCATATTAGGGAAGACCATATGACACAACTTTTCTCAGGCTTCTGGCGTATTGCCGAGTAATAAATTGCATGCATTAACAAGTGATTTACGAGTATGATTTATTGGGATTTTGGTCCCAGGAGATCGTCATCTAGCATTATTAGCTCTACTTTTACATTTAACAAATGTTGTTGGAGCACTAGTTAATTTAACTCAATATAGAAATAAAATTCCTCAAGAGGCTTCAAAAATAAATTACTTACTCCAAATGAGAAATTTATATTTTTCAAGTATTTTTTAATAAAGGCTTAATGAGTGCCTGCCCTAGGGACAATTTTTAGCATTTTGCATATGATTTTATTGAAAGTTCTCATAACCATCGATGCATAGATAAGGTTTGCAACCTAAAGAGCTAGTTACATGAGAATTCTCACATAATATTGAGAATTTTGTTTCATACTTATTCAATGAGTGACATAAATAGGTTACATTTTCCTATATTGAACCTCCACCATATCTTTCGTTTTGGACACTCAAGTTTTGTAGCTTAAAAAATCAAATTGGACCCAAAAATTAACTTTCAATTGAGATTTGAGACATACATCGGGATGTTAGTATTGAATCGATTGTAGTTATCTAATATGATCGCTTTTGGTTAATAATGTGTAAATATAAATGTGTCTAAGACATTTGGTAGAGAATGATCAAGGGATTTTAATGGGTTTAGGCAATGCGACAAGGAAAGATGATTCCACTATTTTATGGAAATAGTTTTATAATTGTTGAAGTAATGGTGAAGGAACTAAGGGATATTAAGCTTATGGTGATGCTTCCCTACTCAATGGGTGGAGGGCTAAACCATACACACACGGAGCTTATGGAGGTCTCAACATGACACCCAACTATCGCATTAAGACCCATTTTTCTAGGATTCCATCGACCGACTACAAAAATCTCTGCCTTGTCAGAAATCTTTTCTTTTGCTTTAGTGATATTCATCGCCGTACTCAATTACAGTGGACACATCTTGACTTTTGTACGAATATCTGCTCCATAAATATCTAGTCCATATTATTCGAGAAATTGCATCATGCATAACCTGTCTATAACTTGGGCCTAGCATCATTCCAACATCTTCCATGAGCCCTAACTCCGCACAATACAAATACTACCATATAGTCACTTTTTTGCCACACCCATTTCTCTCCCTCTCTCGGAGTAAGTTTGAGCCTTTGGCTCTCAGGTGAGTGCACAAAACACAAAGCAACCTCAGAGTCAAAGAGACCCACTTTCCACTGGTTTTGAACCGGTTAGTGCTAATAAAACTTGCAAATAGGACTAGCTACCATCCATATTGAAACTACACGGATACTGATGGATGAATAAATTTTGGAGGTCCTTTCATTTGGCAAAACAGAATTTAGTTTCCACACACACAAACTTGCTAACAATTGCTATTTCCCTCTCTCTCTCTCTCTCTCTCTCTTCTTTAGGACATCAAAAATGGATGAGAATGCTGCCACCAAGAAGAACCAAAACCACCGCTGCTGCCAAATCGGTGACGTCTCCATTTTGAATGCCTCCCCAAAGCGCCTTCAAGTGCTTCAGCTCATACTCCTCCGACAGCCACCTCAAACGAACTAGTAATCGACATTATCTTCTTATATTCCTAATTCATTTCTGCTTGTGAGAAATATAAATTTTTTGCACTCAAAGTAACAATTTAAACATAATTCCTTCATATATTATTACTAAAAAAACTTAGGAGACAATGAAAATATTTCAAATGTAAAGAGTCGATTAGATTTTATCGGTTGATCAATCCGGGACATTGTGGATGGTGAGTGCACACATGATAATAGCCGTGATAGGATTGGGAGTGCTTTTGCTTGCATCGGAAAATTCCTTTGCTAGGCTGGATTGCAAGTCCTGTTGTGCTGTTCTTTTTCTCGTTCGTGTGCTACTGCACTAGTCACCTGGCGACCTCAACTCCAGCAGATATAACCACACTTACATGGACTCTATTTGTTCAATCCTCGGTATGAAATTCCATCACATATTATCGCTTCTCATTACTTGAAATCTGCACTTTAATTAAATTTCCCACATGAACAAAAGATCCAATGGATGAAAATAAAGGAGTGAGCTTTTTTTGGGGGATATAAATCTCCTGACATCCACTATAAAGACCGGATCATGATCATATTAATCTAACGTTTAGTTTTTCCAAGTGCTTTGCTTCGACTAGTGTTCCCTGCTCAAACCTGGCATTTGGATTTGCTGCATGATCTCGACAACTCCGAGACATGAAAAGAATCGGATGTAAGATTGGCCTAACAGTGGTATTGGTCACATTAAAATCTTGTTCTGATTATCGAAAAATGGCTAGCAACAGCCAAAGTGCAGAATGTCAGGGTCAACGACAAGGGGAAAAATTAGCAAACAGAAAAATTGCCTATCATTATAACAGCACTTTCACATAACCATGGCATTTTGAAGAAATATCATCAGGTAAACCCTTTTTGTAGCCGCACCAAGAGAAGAGCAAAGCGTCCAAGATATCTTAGAAACCTCAAATGTATTTCTTTTCCCTGATGTCACTCCTGTTGTTGGGTAAAAGGAATCTCATTTTACATCTTCATATTGCCATCTGAGAGAGCTCTAGTTTAGTTGGAAATGTGGTTCTTGCTATACTTACTCACAAGATTATGCTTTTAAAGCGAGGTTCCACTTTGACTTTTTACCGAGTAAAAATTTATAGACATTCATTATACATTTGTTTTGCAGAAAACAAGTGATATGAAAAATATTTTCCAAAAGATGATGATTTTTATTGTTCAAAATAACTAGTCAATAAATAATATTTTATTTTTTTATTATAATTTATGTTTAAACATATTTGTAAAAAATTTATAAAATATACAAGTGATCAAATTTTGAAAAATATTTTCCAAAATATTGATCTTTTGTGTAACAAGTGTATGCTTATTTAGAGTTTATTTTTGTGCAAAATTAGCTGATTGAAGATATTTATTTATAGTTTTTTTTTATGTGGGCAATTTACGTTAATTTGTGAGTGGTAAGATAATTTTTTGCATTCATAAAATACTTACCAATGCAAAGATAATTTAATGATGCTGAAGCTAAATTTACATACACAAAATACAATTTTAAAATATAAGTTTACTTTCGTGATATAATAGCTTGTATTGCTACGATAGACTTTATTAGCTATGAATAAGTAAAATTAAGAAGAATGTCAAGGATTAGGGCACGCTCGATTTCCTAATTAGAAGGAAAATTACTTACTACAACTGCGACTTCGAATTAGGTAAGTTACTGTAGCCGTTGTTACGATTACATCATATCAAATAAATTTAAACAAATCCACCACGCTGATTACCTGAAGAGGTTAGCCGTCGCCAATTTACCGTTTGGACCTCGCGCGCCCAACCCACTTTCCTATTCTACAAGGGGCAAATTCGGAACGACAGGCGAAATAGGTAAGTTACTGTTAGCCGTAGCCAATTTACCGTTTCGACCTCAATCCACTTTCCTATTCTGCAAGGGGCAAATTCGGAACGACGGCCGAAATGACGCTACATATTCGCTACGGCTTCATCGGTTCAGTCGCATCGTCTCTCTCCCACCTTCTTCTTCTTCTTCTTCTTCGCATGTTGCCACTCCGCTTGCTTCCTTTTCCTCTCTCGACAAAGCCACATTCCGGCTTAATGGGAGATGGCGGAGCTGCGTCTGCTTCGGCCGTGCGGCCGATCGTCGAAGACGGGACGCCCCCGTGTGGGGGCCACAGAGAGAGAGAGAGAGGAATGGGGTTATGATCGGGGCTCGGCGCGCTCTCTGTCTGCAAAGACGGGGCTGAGCAACGACGTTCGGGCGGGCGACGGATTCGAGGGCGGACGTGTGAGTATCTCGAATTTTTTTCTCTCTGGCTTGGTTGAATGGGTGTTGTTGCGTGATGATTATGCTGCTGTCGTTTGGGGCGTAAATCTTGTCGGAGGAGATGGGGTTTTGATTCCTTACTCTGATTTGTGCCAAAACCTTTTATTTCTCAGATCATCTTTGGGAGTAGGAATTTTCTTCTAAAGAACATGACTTATGATAGAATATCTTTTTGAGCAGTAATTTTTCGACAAATCTGTGCTTTTTCTTATAAAAAAGTTCAGATTTTTGTTTTTTGTACATAGAATATGAATCTGGTGCTTAGAAAGTTCTTTGTTACGGAGTAGGAATTTTCTTCTAAAGAACATGACTTATGATAGAATATCTCTTTGAGCAGTCATTTTTCGACAAATCTGTGCTCTTTCTTATAAAAAAAGTTCTGATTTTTGTTTTTTGTACGTAGAATATGAATCTGGTGCTTAGAAAGTTCTTTGTTACGGAGTAATTCGTTTGCCAGAGTTTTTTTTGGTTTTTCAACCTGTTTGGTGATCCTGTTGTAACGTGAACATATCAAGACAGTGACATGCCTCGACAAATCATACTGTTTGTTGTACTTTGATTTTGGCAAAGCACCTTGATTCACTATTGCTTATCCTCAGATCAAGCCTTGTAATCATTTTGCTATAGATCTTGCACCCGTGCTTTTTCTTTACCATTTTGCTTTGCTAAATGCTGTACCTGATGGAATTTTTTCCTCACTGTGATTTATCCATGACTTAGTATATTTGTCTTGTTATACCATTTTGCTTTTAAAGAACCGCACACAAGAATCTCTTTCTAAATAGCTTTATGAGCAGCAAGTTTTCAAAAATATCTCCTTTTTGCCAAATAAGTTTAAACTTTTGTTTTCTCCTTCTGAATATATTTCTCTTTTTTGAAAACCTTTTTAAAAGACATTTTGTGAAAATCTATCTTTGTTTGAAAGATGTGTGATACTTTTGTTTTGTGATTTCTAAATATGAACTTCTTGATTTTAAGTTTTCGTTAAAGAGTGACCGGGTTTAAAAGTTTTTTCTCAAAGTCGTTTCCAAATGTTGTGAATTTTCACAATTTTCTTCCTTACTCTGTTTTGTACAAGACACACTTTTTCAAACAACTTTGGCACTTTAAATTTGCTTTTAAAGAAGGTCGTGCAAATTATTCTGGAGTCTTTCACAAGATTTTCTAATCTACTTCCTCCTAACTTTCCGAGCAGTAAGTTTTCAAATATCTCTTTTTTTCCAAATAAGTTCAATTCTATTTTCTCAATTGAATATATCTGTATTTTCTGACAGTTCTTTATTATGACATTTTATAAAAATGTTATCTGTTTAAAAGAGCTGTGATACTTTTCTTTTGTCCTTTCTGAATACTAACTTCTTGAGTTTAAGTTTTCTGTTAAAAGAGTTAAAAGAAATTCAAAGTTTCTCTTCAAAGTCATTTCCACATGTTGCAAATTATGACAATTTTCTTCCTTACTCTGTTTTGTACAAGATCTACTTTTTTCAAACCACTTTGCGAGTTTAAATTTGCTTTTAAAGGAGGTAATGCAAATTATTTTAGATTATTTCACAAGTTTTTCCAATGCATTTCCTCATAGCTTTATGATCAACAAGTTTTCAAATATCTCTTTTCTGCCTACTAAGTTTTAAACTTTTCTTTTCTCCTTTTCATTATATTACTCTTTTTTGAAAACCTTTTAAAAGACATTTCGTAAACATCTCTCTCTTTGCAACAGGTGTGATACTTTTGTTTTGTCATTTCTCAATATTGACTTCTTGATTTTAAATTTTCTGCTAAAGAGTGACCGAGTTTAAAAGTTTCTTCTCAAAGTCGTTTCCAAATGTTGTGAATTTTCACAATTTTCTTCCTTACTCTGTTTTGTACAAGACACTTTTTCAAGTCAAACAACTTTGGCATTTTACATTTGCTTTTAAAGAAGGTCGTGCAAATTATTCTGGAGTCTTTCACAAGATTTTCTAATCTACTTCCTCCTAACTTTCCGAGCAGCAAGTTTTCAAATATCTCTTTTTTTCCATATAAGTTCAATTTTATTTTCTCAATTGAATATATCTGTATTTTCTGACAGTTCTTTGTTATGACATTTTGTAAAAATGTTCTCTGTTTAAAAGAGCTGTGATACTTTTGCTTTATCCTTTCTGAATATCAATTTCTTGAGCTTAAGTTTTCTGTTAATGAGTATATAAGGATTTAAAGTTTCTTCTCAAATTTGTTTCCAAATGTTGCAAATTATGACAATTTTCATCCTTACTCTGTTTTGTACGAGACCTACCTTTTTCAAACCACTTTGGAAGTTTAAATTTGCTTTGAAAGAACGTAATGCAAATTATTTTGGATACTTTCACAAGTTTTTCCAATCTCTTTCCTCATAGCCTTATGAGCAGCAAGTTTTCAAATATCTCGAAAAAGTTCGAACTTTTGTTTTCTCATTTGAATATATTTCTCTTTTTTGAAAACCTTTTTAAAGACATTTCATAAAAATCATTCTCTGTTTGAAAAAGTTGTGATATTTTGTTTTGTCATTTCTCAATATTGACTTCTTGATTTTAGTTTTCTGTTAAAGAGTAAGTGGATTTAAAAGTTCTTCCTCAAAGTCGTTTCCAAATGTTGCAAATTATGACAATTTTCTTCCTTACTCTCTTTTGTACAAGACTACTTTTTTCCAATCAACTTTGGGAGTTTAAATTTGCTTTTAGAGAACGTCATGCAGAGTATTTAAGATTCTTTCACTAGTTTTTCCAATGTATTTCCTCATAACTTTATGAGCGGCAAGTTTTCAAATATCTCTTTTTTGCCAAATGAGTTTAGACTTTTGTTTTCTCCTTGTGAATATATTTCTCTTTCTTGAAAACTTTTTGAAAGACATTTCGTGAAAATCTATCTTTGTTTGAAACATGTGTGATACTTTTGTTTCGTCATCTTTCAATATTAACTTCTTGATTTTAATTTTCTGTTAAAGAGTAACTGGATTTAGAAGTTTCTCCTCAAATTCATTTCCAAATGTTGCAAATTATGACAATTTTCTTGCTTACTCTATTTTGTACAAGACCTACTTTTTTCAAACCACTTTGGGAGATTAATTTTGCTTTTAAAGAAGGTAATGCAAATCATGTCAGATTCTTTCACAAGTTTTTTTAATGCATTTCCCTATAGCTTTATGAGCAACAAGTTTCAAATATCTCTTTTTTGCCTAATAAGTTTTAAACTTTTCTTTTCTCCTTTTGAATATATTTCTCTTTTCTGAAAACCTTTTAAAAAACATTTTGTAGATGTCTATCTCTCTTTGCAAGAGCTGTGATACTTTTGTTTTGACCTTTCTGAATATTAACTTCTTGAGTTTAAGTTTTCTTTTAAAAGAGTATAACTGGATCTAAAGATTCTCCTTGAAGTTGTTTCCAAATGTTGCAAATTATGACAATTTTCTTTTTTGTCAAAGACCCACATTTTTCAAACCACTTTGGGAGTTTAAATTTACTTTGAAAGAGTGTAATGCAAATTATTTCAGATTCTTTCGCAAGTTTTTCCAATGCATTTCCTCATAGCTTTATGAGCAGCAAGTTTTCAAATATCTTTTTTTTTTGCCTAATAAGTTTAATTTTGTTTTTTACTTTGAATGTCTTTTTTGACAGTTCTTTGTTATGACATATTGGAAAAATGTTCTCTGTTTAAAAGAGTTGTGATACTTTTGTTTTGTCCTTTCTAAATATTAACTTCTTGAGTTTAAGTTTTCTGTTAAAAGAGTATAATTGGCTTTAAAGATTCTCCTCAAAGTTGTTTCCAAATGTTTGCAAATCATGATAATTTTCTTCCTTACTTGGTTTTGTACAAGATCTACTTTTTTCAAACCACTTTGGGAGTTTAAATTTGCTATTAAAGAACGTCATGCAAAGCATTTTAGATTCTTTCACGATTTTTTCCAATGCATTTCCTCAAACTTTTATGAGCAGAAAGTTTTCAAATATCTCTTTTTTGCCAAATAAGTTTAGACTTTTGTTTTCTCCTTTTGAAGATATCTGTCTTCTTTTACAGTTGTTTATTATGACATTTTATAAAAATGTTCTCCGTTTAAAAGAGCTGTGATACTCTTGTTTTGTCCTTTCTGAATATTAACTTCTTGAGTTTAAGTTTTCTGTTAAAAGGGTATAATTGTATTTAAAGTTTCTCCTAAAAGTTGTTTCCAAATGTTGCAAATTATCACAATTTTCTTCTTTACTCTGTTATGTACAAGAGCTTTTTCAAACCACTTTGGGAGTTTAAAATTGCTTTTAAAGGATGTAATGCAAATTATTTTAGATTCTGTCACAAGTTTTTCCAATGTATTTCCTCAAAGTTTTATGAGCGGGCAAGTTTTCAAATATCTCTTTTTTGCCAAATAAGTTTAAACTTTTGTTTTCTCCCTGTGGATATATTTCTCTTTCTTGAAAACTTTTTGAGAGACATTTCATGAAAAGCTATCTTTATTTGAAAGAGGGGTGATACTTTTGTTTTGTCATTTCTAAATATTAACTTCTTGATTTAAGTTTTCTGTTAAAGAGTGACTGGGTTTAAAAGTTTCTTCTCAAAGTCGTTTCCAGATGTTGCGAATTTTCACAATTTTGTTCCTTACTCCGTTTTGTACAACACACACCTTTTCAAACAACTTTGGCACTTTAAATTTTCTTTTAAAGAAGGTCGTGCAAATTATTCTGGAGTCTTTCACAAGTTTTTCTAATTTATTTCCTCATAACTTTCTGAGCAGTAAGTTTTTAAATATCTCTTTTTTGCCAAATAAGTTTAATTTTGTTGTCTCCTTTGAATATGTCTTTTTTGACATTTTGTAAAAATGTTCTCTGTTTAAAAGAGCTGTGATACTTTTGTTTTGTCATTTCTAAATATTAATTTCTTGAGTTTAAGTTTTCTGTTAAAAGAGTATAACTGGATTCAAAGTTTCTCCTCAAAGTCATTTCTATATGTTGCACATTATGACACTTTTCTTCCTTGCTCTGTTTTGTACAAGGCTTACTTTTTTCAAACCACTTTGGGATTTTAAATTTGCTTTTAAAGAAGGTAATGCAAATTATTTCAGATTCTTTCTCAAGTTTTTCCAGTGCATTTCCTCATAGCTTTATGAGCACCTAGTTTTCAAATATCTCCTTTTTGCCAAATAAGTTTAAACTTTTGTTTTCTCCTTCTGAATATATTTCTCTTTTTTGAAAACCTTTTTAAAAGACATTTTGTGAAAATCTTTGTTTGAAAGAGGTGCGATACCTTTGTTCTATGATTTTAAATATTAACTTCTTGATTTTAAGCTTTCTGTTAAAGAGTGACCGGGTTTAAAAGTTTCTTCTCAAAGTCGTTTCCAAATGTTGCGAATTTTCACAATTTTCTTCCTTACTCTGTTTTGTACAAGACACTTTTTCCAAACAACTTTGGCACTTTACATTTGTTTTTAAAGAAGGTTGTGCAAATTATTCTGGACTCTTTCACAAGTTGTTCTAATCTATGTCCTCATAACCTTCTGAGCAGCAAGTTTTCAAATATCTCTTTTTTGCCAAATAAGTTTAATTTTGTTTTCTCCTTTGAATATATGTCTTTTTTCACAGTTCTTTATTAAGACATTTTGTAAAAATATTATCTGTTCAAAAGAGCTGTGATACTTTTGTTTTGTCCTTTCTGAATATTAACTTCTTGAGTTTAAGTTTTCTGTTAAAAGAGTGTAACTTGATTTAAAGTTTCTCCTCGAAGTCATTTCCAAATGTTGCAAATTATGACAATTTTCTTCCTTACTCTGTTTTGTACAAAGCCTACTTTTTTGAAACCAATTTGGGAGTTTAAATTTGCTTTTAAAGAAGGTCATGCAAATTATTTCAGATTCTTTTACAAGTTTTTCTACTGTATTTCCTCATAGCTTTATGAGCAGCAAGTTTTCAAATTTCTCTTTTTTGCCAAGTAAGTTTTACACTTTTGTATCCTCCTTCCGAATATATCTCTCTTTTTTGAAAACAGACGTTTCGTAAACATCTGTCTTTTTGTAAGAGGTGTGATACTTTTGTTTGGTCATTTCTCAATATTAATTTCTTGATTTTGAGTTTTCTGTTAAAGAGTAAGTGGATTTAAATGTTCCTCCTCAAAAATCGTTTCCAACTGTTGCAAATTCTGACGATTTTCTTCCTTACTCTCTTTTGTACAAGACTACTTTTTCCCAATCAACTTTGGGAGTTTCAATTTACTTTTGCAGAATGTCATGCAGAGTATTTAAAGCTTCTTTCACAAGTTTTTCCAATGTATTTCCTCGTAGCTTTATGAGCGGCAAGTTTTCAGATATCTTTTTTTTGTCAAATGAATTTAAACTTTTGTTTTCTCCTTGTGGATATATTTTTCTTACTTGAAAACCTTTTGAAAGACATTTCGTGAAAATCTATCTTTTTTTGAAAGAGGTGTGATACATTTGTTTTGTGATTTCTAAATATTAACTTCTTGATTTTAAGTTTTCTTGGATTGAAAAGTTTCTCCTCAAGAGTCTTTTCCAAATGTTGCGAATTTTGACAATTTTCTTCCTTACTCTGTTTTGTACAAAGACACTTTTTCAAACAACTTTGGCACTTCAAATTTTCTTTTAAAGACAATCGTGCAAATTGTTCTGGGGTCTTTCACAAGTTTTTCTAATTTATTTCCTCGTAACTTTTCTAAACAGCAAGTTTTCAAATTTCTCTCTTTTGCCAAATGAGTTTAATTTTGTTTTCTCCTTTAAATATATCTGTCTTTTTTGACGGTTCTTTATTATGACATTTTGTAAAAATGTTCTCTGTTTAATAGAGCTGTGATACTTTTGTTTTGTCCTTTCTGAATATTAACTTCTTGAGTTTAAGTTTTCTGTTAAAAGAGTATAACTGGATTTAAAGATTCTCCTTGAAGTTGTTTCCAAATGTTGCAAATTATGACAATTTTCTTCCTTACTCTATTTTGTACAAGACCTACTTTTTTCAAACGACTTTGGGAGTTTCAATTTGCTTTTAAAGACCGTCTTGCAAAGTATTTTAGATTCTTTCACAAGTTTTTCCAATGTATTTCCTCATAGCTTTATGAGCGGGAAGTTTTTAAATACCTCTTTTTTGCTCAATAAGTTTAAAGTTTTGTTTTCTCGTTTTGAATATATTTCTCTTTTTTGAAACTTTTTTAAAGACATTTCATAAGATCTATCTCTGTTTGAAAGATGCGTGATGCTTTTGTTTTGTCATTTCTAAATATTAAGTTCTTGATTTTAAGTTTCTGTAAAAGAGTAACCGGATTTAAAAGTTTCTCTGCAAAGTCATTTCCAAATGTTGCAAATTATGGCAATTTTCTTCCTTACTCTATTTGTTCAAGACACTTTTTTCAAACAATTTAGGGTGTTTAAATTTGCTTTTGAAGAAGGTCATGGAAATTTTTTGGATTCTTTCACAAGTTTTACCAATCTATTTCGTCAACTTTATCAGCAGCAAGTTTATATCTCTTTTTATAAACTAAGTTTAAAGTTTTGTTTTCTCCTTTTGAATGCATGTCTTTTTTGACAGTTATTTATTGTGACATTTCATAAAAATGTTCTCTATTTAAAAGAGCTGTGATACTTTTGTTTTGTCCTTTCTGAATATTAACTTCTTGAGTTTAAGCTCTCTGTTAAATGAGTATAACTGGATTTAGATTTTCTCATCAAAGTTGTTTGCAAATGTTGCAAAATATGACAATTTTCTTCCTTTTTGGGAGTCTAAATTTGCTTTTAAAAGAACGTCATGCAAATTATTTAAGATTCTTTCATAAGTTTTTCCAGTGTATTTCCTCATAGCTTTAAGAGCAGCAAGTTTTCGAATCTCTTTTTTGTGAAGTAAGTTTAAACTTTTGTTTTCTCCTTTTAAATGTATCTCTCTTTTTTTACAGTTCTTTATTATAGATATTTCGTAAAAATGTTCTATGTTTGAAAGAGCCGTGATACATTTGTTTTGTCCTATTTGAATATTAACTTCTTGAGTTTAAGTTTTACAGTTCTTTTTTCAATTCTATATTTGTATTTTTTGACGGTTCTTTATTATGAGATTTTGTAAAAATGTTCTCTGTTTGAAAGAGCTGTGATACTTTTGTTTTGTCCTTTCTAAATATTTACTTCTCGAATTTAAGTTTTCTGTTAATGAGTATAACTGGATTTAAAGTTTCTCCTCAAAGTTGTTTCTAAATGTTGCCAATTATAACAATTTTTTTCCTTTCTCTGTTTTGTACAAGACCTACATTTTGCAAACAACAAGGGTTGTTTCAATTTGCTTTTGAAGAATGTCTTGCAAAGTAGTTTAGATTCTTTCACAAGTTTTTCCAATGCATTTCCTCATAGCTTTATGAGTGGCAAGTTTTCAATTACATCTGTTTTTGCCAAATAACTTTAAACTTTTCTTTTCTCCTTTTGAATATATTTTTCAACTTTTTTAAAGACATTTTGTAAAATCTATCTCTGTTTGAAACAGGTGTGATACTTTTGTTTTGTCATTTCTAAATATTAACTTTTTAATTTTAAGTTTCTGTAAAAGAGTAACTGGATTTAAAATTTTCTCCTCAAAGTCGTTTCTAAATGTTACAAAATATGACATTTCTTTCTTTCTCTGTTTGTACAAGACAAACTTTTTTCAAACAACTCAGGGAGTTTAAATTTGCTTTTAAAGAAGGTCGTACAAATTATTTTGGATTCTTTCACAAGTTTTTCCAATCTATTTCCTATGAGCGGCAAGTTTATATCTCTTTTATTCCAAATAAGTTTAAACTTTGGTTTTCTCCTGTTGAATACATGTCTTTTTTTACAGTTCTTTATTATGACATTTAGTAAAAATGTTTTCATTTTAAAAGAGTTGTGATAATTTTGTTTTGTCCTTTCTGAATATTAACTTCTTGAGTTTAAGTTTTCTGTTAAGAGTATGACTGGATTTAGAGTTTCTCCTCAAAGTTGTTTCCAAATGTTGCAAAATATGACATATATTCTTCCTTACTCTATTTTGTACAAGACCTACTTTTTTCAAACCATTTTGGGAGTTAAAATTTGCTTTTAAAGAACGTCATGCAAATTATTTTAAATTCTTTCACAGGTTTTTCCACCGTATGGCCTCATAGCTTTATGAGCAGCAAGTTTTCAAATATCCCTTTTTTGCCAAATAAGTTTAGACTTTTGTTTTCTCCTTTTGAATATATCTCTCTTTTTTTATAGTTCTTTTTTACAGACATTTAGTAAAAACGTCCTTTGTTTGAAAGAGCTATGATACTTTTGTTTTGTCCTTTATGAATATTAACTTCTTGAGTTTATGTTTTACAGTTCTTTTTACAATTCTGTCTTTTCTGACAGTTCTTTATTATAACATTTCATAAAAATGTTCTCCGTTTGAAAGAGCTGTGATACTTTTGTTTTGTCCTTTCTAAATATTAACTTGTTGAGTTTAAGTTTTCTGTTAAAGAGTAGGACTAGATTTAAAGTTTTTGTTTCCAAATATTGCAAATTTTGACAATTTTCTATCTTACACTTTTTTGTACAAGACCTATTTTCTGAACCATTTTGGGAGTTTAAATTTGCTTGTAAAGAACGTCATGCAAATTATTATACATTCTTTCACAATGTATTTCCTCATAGCTTTATGAGCAGCAAGTTTTCGAATATCTCTTTTTTGCCAAATAAGTTCAAACTTTTGTTTTCTCCTTTTTGAATATATCTCTGTTTTTACAGCTTTTTATTATAGACATTTAGTAAAAATGTTCTCTGTTTGAAAGAGCTATGATAGTTTTGTTTTGTCATTTCTGAATATTAACTTCTTGATTTTAAGTTTTACAGTTCTTTATGTGTCTTTTTGACAGTTCTTTATTATGACGTTTTGTAAAAATGTTCTCTATTTGCAAGAGTTGTGATACTTTTGTTTTGTCCTTTCTGAATATTAACTTCTTGAGTTTAAGTTTTCTGTTAAAGAGTAACTGGATTTTAAAGTTTCTCCTCAAAGTTGTTCCCAAATGTTGCAAGTTATGATGATTTTCTTCCTTACTCTGTTTTGTACAAGACCTACTTTTTTCAAACTATTTGGGAGTATAATTTTACTTTTAAAGAACATCATGCAAATTATTTTAGATTCCTTCGCAATTTTTTCCAATGTATTTCCTCATAGCTTTATGAGCAGCAAGTTTTCGAATCTCCCTTTTTTGCCAAATAAGTTTAAACTTTTGTTTTCTCCTTTTGAATATATTTCTCTTCTTTTACAGTTTTTTATTATAGACATTTTGTGAAAATGTTCTCTGTTTAAATCGGCTCTGATACCTTTGTTTTGTCCTTTCTGAATATTAACTTCTTGGTTTTAAGTTTTCTGTTAAAGAATATAACTGGATTTAAAGTTTCTCCTCAAGTTTGTTTCCAAATGTTGCAAATTATGACAATTTCTTCCTTACTTTGTTTTGTACAAGACCTACTTTTTTCAAACAACTTGGGGAGTTTAAATTTGCTTTGAAAGAATATCACGCAAACTGTTTTAGATTCTTTCCCATGTTTTTTCAATGTGCTTCCTCATAGCTTTATGTGCAGCAAGTTTTCAAATATCTCCTTTTTGCCAGATAAGTTTAAAGTTTTGTTTTCTCCTTTTGAATAGATCTCTCTTTTTTGACAATGCTTTATTAAATTCATTTTGTAAAAAGTTCTCTATTTAAAGGAGGTGTGATAGTTTTGTCCTTTCTTAATATTAACTTCTTGAGTTTAAGTTTTTTTTTTAAAAGAGTATAACTGGATTTAATGTTTCTCCTCAAAGTTGTTTCCAAATGTTGCAAATTGTTAGGAGTAAGAAGGGTAAATTAGTCTTTACCACTTTTAGGGTTTATTTTTGATGTATATATATTAAAGTTTATTGAATAATACGTATTAACTTTTCTCTACATGGTATCGAGCTTAGGGTTTAACCCTAGGCGACGGAGCGGCCGCCCGCGTTTGTCGACTCGCCGGACCGCCGTCGGCTCGCCGGACCGCCGTCGGCTCGCCACCACCGTTCACCGGAAGAGAGCTTCTCCCTCGCGAAGCTCACTCGCGTTGCTCACCCGGCTCACTCGCGCGGCTTGCTCACGGGGCTCGCTCGCGCGGCTCGCCTGCGTGGCTTGCTCGCGGAGCTCGCTCGCGCGGCTCGCTGCGTGGCTCGCGCGGCTCGCTCGCGGGGCTCGTCGCGCGGCTCCTCGGCTCGCGCCGCTCACGCTGCCTGCACGGCTTGCTCGAGCGACTTGTAGCTGTCCCGCTTCTTGTACGTGAGTTCGGCGAAGAACACTCCATCAGCTACGAACTTCCTCTTTTGCTGATCGGGTCGGTGAAGAAGAGGGAAAACCCTAGAGAGAGAAAGAAGACAAGTTGCGGTAGCGACGAGTGCAATAGGATGATTTTGTGGGTTAGAATTTGCTTTAAAGTTGTTGATTTGGCTGATTAATGAAGCAAGTTCTTTGCTTGGGTATAGTGCAGTTATTTATTTGATGATTTGAAAGTTGTGTGGTAGCTTTTGTCACTATATTTGATAGTGGTAATATTGGGTTATTGAATTGTTGAGGCTGAGTTGTTTGACGGAAGCTAAGGTCAGAGTTTATTTATTCTTATTTGGAAAATGGGCGATGAGAGGAATAATACTGTGATGAGTGAGGTGATTTCCTCTTCATCTAATCGAATTACTGATAAGAAGCTCGCAGGTAGTGCTAACTTCCACCAATGGAAGAAAATTGTGAAGCTTACCTTGACGGGCGAGGAATCAACATAGACACTTAAGCGAGTTTAAGCCTAGAGATGATGTAACTTGAGATGGTGTTGATGCACGTATTCTTGGTCAAATGCTGAATTCTATGGAGAGTAATATAGTTGACATGGTAACTCATATTGATACGGTCGAGAGAACTATGGGAGTATTTGAATGTCTTGTATTACGGCCAAGATAATTTGTCACGGATTTATGAGTTATCACGGGAGTTTTATCGATTTGAAAGAAAGGGGCGCTCTATTACTCGGTGCTTTGCGAGACTTTAAGAGATTGTATGAGGAGTTGAATGCTGTTCTCCCTATTACGGTGATGTTCAACAAATGCAACGTCAAAGGGAACAATTGGCTGTAATGGGATTCTTAGGATGTCTTGGTTACGAATGTGAAAATGTTAGGTCTCGGATTCTTGGAGGAGAGAATATAGCATCACTCACGGATACATTTGCTCGAGTTCTTCGAGTATCTCGTGAGTCCTCTCAGGATACTACATCTATGGTGGGGAGTTTAGCCCTTGTGTCCCAGACTCGAACTGGTAGTGGTAATAGGAGTGATGGAGGAACCCGTGGCGGGTATAGTGGGCGTGGTGTCCGAGGAGGAGGCCGAGGCATTGGAATAGGGAGAGGTCAAGGTAATCAGCATCCTTATGGACAATTCCATATATCTACGATAATTCGGGAAATACACGAGTTTGTCATTACCGTGGCAAATCTGGTCATATTCAAAAATTTTGCTACAAGCTACATGGGAGACCAGGGCAGCGGCACCGGTTGCTAATACGGCGTCTAATATTGACCCTACTCCACAGTCATCTGAAGACAAGGTGGTGGTTATGTATGGTGAGGAATATGCTCGGTACACACAGTCTCAAATCTCACAGCCTGTTTCTTTTACTGCTACTTTGGCTCAGACAGGTAATGCTACTGCATGTCTTTCGGCTACTTCTCGTCCTTGGATCATTGATTCGGGGGCTTCGATCACATGTCGGGTCTTTCGGGTATATTTTCCTCTTTTTCTCCATCTTCATCCATAGTTACTCTAGCCAATGGGTCACCTACACATGTTAGGAGAATTGGCACAGTTAACCCAAGTCCTTCATTACCTTTGTCCTCAGTGCTTTATCTTCCACAATTTCCATTTAACCTAATGTCTGTTAGTAAGTTAACCAAAAACTTTCAGTGTTCGGTAACTTTTTATCCCGATTCTTGTGTCTTCCAGGATCTGGCTACGAAGAAGACGATTGGTAGAGGACGTGAGGAAGGGGGGCTGTATGTACTTGAAGATGCTTCTTCGAGTTGCTTGCACAAGTGTTGCGTCCCCACATCAAATCCATTGTCGTCTTGGTCATCCTTCTCTACGTAGTCTTCAAAAGTTAGATTCTAGTTTTCAATCTCTTTCTAGTCTAGAGTGCGAGTCATGCCAACTTGGCAAATTACATCGTGTTAGTTATACACCTCGAGTTATTAAACGATCAGCATCTCCTTTTTTATTAGTTCATTCAGATATTTGGGGTCCATGTCGTGTGGTTTCCAATTCGGGTTTCAGATATTTTGTTACTTTTGTCGATGACTATTCCAGAGTTACTTGGTTATATTTAATGAAAGATCGTTCAGAATTATTTTCTATTTTTCGTGCATTTATATCTGAAATTTATACTCAATTTGGCATTCGTGTTAAAATTCTGCGTTCCGATAATGCTAAGGAGTATTTTTCCACATCCTTTTCTGATTTTATGACTCAACATGGTATGATCCATGAATCTTCCTGTCCTGATACCCCACAACAGAATGGTATTGCTGAACGGAAGAATATGCATTTATTGGAAGTAACTAGATCCATGTTATTTGAGATTAAGGTACCGAAAACCTTTTGGTCTGATGCTGTTCTAACTGCATGTTATCTTATTAATCGCATGCCTTCTTCTATTCTGCAAGGTGGTATTCCTTTTTCCACCTTGCTTCCTAGTGAACCACCGTTTGTCTTACCACCCCGTATCTTTGGTTGTGTCTGTTTTGTTCGTGATCATCGACCCGGAGTATCAAAACTTGATCCCAAGGCACTCAAGTGTATGTTTATGGGTTATTCCCGCACTCAAAAGGGATATCGCTGTTATTCTCCATTACTGAAAAAATATTTTGTAACAGTTGATGTTTCATTTTTTGAATCCACTCCTTATCATAATGTTCCAATTGATGTGTCTGAATTAGATGAAAACTTGTATGTGACAATCATTCGGTCTACTATTCCCAATGTTTCCCCAGTATCTACAGAGAAACCACCTCCTCTCCAGGTTTATACACGACGTCATCGTGATGTTACTACTTGATGTGAATAGTTGCGGAAGGATCGTTCTACGAAGGCCCAGATGATGCGAATTGCAAACCTCGACCTCCAATCAAACCTGTGATTGGCAACCTCGGTATGAACGTGACTGTTGACGAACACGTGTCAACCAACCAACGTTATAGACGCCACGAGCAAAAGAATTCGCTATCTCGCTCGATAAGTCGAAGAGAATCTTGATTAGGTCAAGTCCTCAAAAGAACAGTAAAAGAGAACCTCTCAATTCATTTCCTCAAAAAAATAAAATATCTCTGTGTCTTCAAAGAAATTTGGCAAATCCTTTATATAGGCTACCACACAAACCCTAAAAACCAACCCTAAAAATCTAATGCGTTATATTCTAAAATATTCCTATTTTAGAATATTCTTAAACAAGAATATATATATAAATTGACTTGGTCAATTATTTGGTGACAAGATAATTAAATTGCACCAAGATTTCCAAGATTCTTCAAGATTTGATCCAAGGTCATCTTCACGCCAAAAATCACGAACCATGACGTCAACAGCTTGCTTGAATTGTTTTGCCCGCGCTCGAGTAATCGAACCAGTAGGAATAGACAATGGGTCCCTAGCACCTCCTCCTCGATATGACTCGATGTCCACATCATTCCTCCCCGTGCAAAGGATTTGTCCTCAAATCATCACGGCATCAAAAAGAGTCAAGTCGGAAACATTAAATGTGGCACTAACGTCATACTTACCTGGAAGATCAAGCTTATAAGCATTATTGTTAACTCTTTCCAAAACCATGAATGGTCCATCCCCTCGCGGTAATAACTTAGAATGTCGCTGCTCAGGAAATCTCTCTTTGTGCATATGAACCCAAACACAATCGCCAGGTTCAAACACCACTTCCTTGCGCCCTTTGTTAGCTTGCCTTGCATATTGCTCAGTCTGGCGCTCAATATTTGTGCGCGTCTTCTCATGCAACGACTTGACAAATTCAGCTTTCTTTGCTCCATCTAAATCCACACGCTTATCAACAGGTAAAGGGGTTAAATCTAACGGAGTTAATGGATTAAAACCATAGACAACCTCAAATGGTGTAAATTTAGTAGCAGAATGCATGCTCCTATTATATGCAAATTCAACATGTGGCAGACAATCTTCCCAAGATTTTATGTTCTTTTTAATAATAGCACGCAACAATGCCCCTAAAGTTCTATTAACTACCTCGGTTTGACCATCGGTCTGTGGATGACAAGTAGTAGAAAATAACAACCGTGTTCCTAGTTTTTTCCACAATGTTTTCCAAAAGTAACTAAGAAATTTAGAATCTCGATCTGAAACAATCGATCTAGGCATGCCATGCAAACGTACAACCTCCTTAAAGAACAAATTAGCAATATGGGATGCATCATCAGTTTTATGACAAGGTATAAAATGAGCCATTTTTGAAAACCGATCAACAACTACATAAATAGAATCTCTACCATACTTAGACCGAGGCAATCCTAACACAAAATCCATAGAAATATCAATCCAAGGATGCGTTGGAATAGGTAATGGTGTATACAAGCCATGCGATTTAGTTGTTGACTTCGATTGCTTACAAGCAATACATCTCTCACAAACACGTGTGACATCTCTCTTCATATGTGGCCAATAAAAATATTCATACAACGCTTCATAAGTCTTATTAATGCCAAAATGCCCCATTAAACCACCACTATGAGCTTCTCGCACCAATAATTCACGCAAAGAACACTTAGGCAAACATAGTTTGTTTTCACGAAAAAGATAACCTTCATGCCTATAAAATTTATCAAATGCAGCGTGTTCACATGCTTCATAGACTCTCCCAAAGTCATCATCATCAATATATAAGCCCTTGATATGCTCAAAACCTAGACACTTTGCTTCTAAAATAGTTAGAATCGCATACCTTCGAGAAAGTGCATCGGCTACCACATTTTCCTTACCTTTCTTGTACTTGATCACATATGGAAAAGTCTCAATGAACTCCATCCATTTGGCATGTCTTTTATTCAACTTTTGCTGTCCTTTCAAGTACTTCAAGGTCTCATGGTCGGTGTGGATCACAAACTCCTTTGGCCATAAATAATGTTGCCAAGTCTCCAAAGCTCGCACTAAAGCATACATCTCCTTATCATAGGTAGGATAATTCAATGTTGCTCCACTCAATTTTTCGCTGAAATAAGCTATGGGACGCCCTCTTTGCATCAACACGGCTCCAATTCCTGTGCCGAAGCATCGCACTCTATCTCAAAAGTAGCACTGAAATTCGGCAAAGATAACAAAGGAGCATTAGTTAACTTATCTTTTAGCAGATTAAAGGCTTTCTCTTGCTCTTCTCCCCACGTGAAACCCACGTGCTTCTTGATAACCTCAGTTAAAGGTGCGGCAATGGTGCTGAAATTTCTCACAAATCGTCGATAAAAACTCGCCAATCCATGAAAGCTACGCACCTCTCCTATGGTCTTAGGCGTTGGCCATTCACGGATTGCTTTAACCTTTTCTTCATCAACCTGTATACCATTAGCACTAACAACAAATCCTAGAAATACTAATTTGTTGGTAACAAAAGAGCACTTCTTTAGATTAGCGTATAATTGCTCGGCCCTTAAAACCTGCAAGACAGCTCGCACATGCTTAATATGGTCATCAGGACTTCGGCTATAAATCAAGATGTCATCAAAATAGACAACCACAAATCGACCAATAAAAGCACGCAAAACATGATTCATAAGTCGCATAAATGTGCTCGGTGCATTAGTTAATCCAAATGGCATTACTAACCACTCATATAATCCATACTTGGTCTTAAATGCAGTTTTCCATTCATCACCTTCTTTCATCATAATTTGATGATAACCACTTTTCAAATCGATCTTAGTGAAAATACAAGAACCATGCAACTCATCCATCATGTCATCTAATCTAGGAATAGGATGTCGATACTTTACCGTAATATTATTGATTGCTCGGCAATCAACACACATTCGCCAAGTTCCATCCTTCTTTGGCACTAACAAAACAGGGACGGCGCATGGGCTAAGACTCTCTCTCACATGCCCTCGTTCTAATAATTCACTAACTTGTCGCTAAAGTTCCTTTGTCTCCTCGGGATTGCTTCGATATGCGGGTCGATTAGGTATTGGCGCACCAGGAATCAAGTCAATTTGATGTTCTATGCCTCGAATAGGTGGTATCCCTCCGGAAGTTCATCGGGAAAGACATCTTCAAATTCCTGCAATAAAGACACAATAGGACTAGGCAAACTTGGGTCAAGATCGTTAGTAGAAAACAAAACCTCCTTGTACACAAGTACAAGTATTGGTCGATCTAGAACTAAGGCTCTCCTCACTTCACTTGATTTTGCATAAAAATTATTTTGCCTCTTTTCTTTCCTCTCTTCTTTTCCCTCGTTTTTACCACAATCTTTCTCTCGGCCTCTCCTTTTCCTTGCGTCTCAGACACACCACGCAAGCCCTCGGATTTCTCACCTTTTCTCTCTCTCTCGGCTTCTCGTTGTAACTTTAATTGATCTTGATACACCTCACTAGGTGTCATTGGTACCAAGGTATAAGTCTTTTGATTCATCACCAATGAATAACGATTAGTATATCCATCATGATGTACCTTTCGATCATATTGCCATGGTCTTCCAAGCAAGATATGACCCGCTTGCATAGGTACAACATCACACTCTACCTCGTCCTTATATCTCCCTATCTCAAATGGAATTCGAACTTGCTTCGATACTTTCACCTCACCACTATCATTTAACCATTGAAGTCTATAAGGCCTAGGGTGCTTTGTTGTCTTCAAGCCCAACTTATCCACCATAATACAACTTGCCACATTCGCACAACTACCTCCATCAATTATCATACTACAGATCTTACCATTCACCACACACCTTGTATGAAACAAATTATCTCTTTGTTGGTGATGCTCCTCCTCCTTTACTTGCACACTCAGAGAACGCCTAACCACCAATAAGTCTCCTTTTATAGCCACTTCTCCATCACTACAATCCTCCAATGGTGGCATCTCATCATCATCTTCTTCCCTTTCACTTTCGGACTCAATAACACCATGTCCAGTCATGATCATCACCCTCCTATTAGGGCATTGATTCGCCATATGACCCCTGCCCAAACACTTAAAACATTTAATTTCACGAGTTCTAGTATTAGGATTTTCGGTTTTACCTGAAACCGGATTCGTTCCAACTTTACCGTCCCTCTCCTTCTCCTTTGAGGTTTCGGTTTTGGTGTTGTTTCCTCTCCAATTTGGCTTATCATCTCTCTTCCAATTGGATCTCCAATTCTGACTTGAACCTCCTCCACTCTTGTGATTTCGGTCCAACTTCAATTGCCGCTCAACTTTGATGGCTTTGTCCACCAATTCCTCCAATTCAACATAGTGTTGCAGCTCTACCACCCTTGCTATGTCTCGACTCAAACCACTCAAAAATCTTGACATTGTGGCCTCACGATCCTCCATCACATTAGCACGGATCATGGCAATCTCCATCTCCTTGTGATACTCTTCCACGCTCTTATTGCCTTGTGTGAGATTTTGTAACTTTTGAAACAAATCTCGGTGGTAATGACTAGGTACAAAACGCCTTCTCATCACCGCTTTCATCTCATCCCACGTCTCTATCGGTCTTTCACCATTGCGCCTCCTACTAGTCACAAGTTGATCCCACCAAATTATAGCATAATCAGTAAATTCAACAGCTGCAATTTTTACCTTTTTGAGCTCGAGTATCGTTGGCAATCAAATACCATCTCCATGCGTTTCTCCCACTCTAGATACGCATCGGGATCATTTTTCCCTTGGAAGGAAGGAATCTTCATCTTGATGTTGCCAAGTTCATCATCTCCTCGGTATCTAAACCTTCGGCCTCCATTCCACCTTTCAAATCGAGCATCTCGATCATCCTCCATGTCGGCCTCATCATCATCATATTGTCGTTGCCTTCTATGTTGTGTTCTAGAGGCATCTCGCTGATGTTGTGGCCTTCCTCGGGTATCTCTCGATCACCATTAACCCTCATGCCATTCCCCATCATTCGGCCACTAAGCTCCTCCATTACGACCCTTAATTGCTGGATGCTTTCCACGAGCGCTTCATCCCTTCGTATGGAGTCAACCTCCCGTTGATTCACGCTTTCTTCACGCGACATATTTTAGACCTGCAAGTAAACGTTAGTTTAAAAAAAATCCTCACCAATCGCTCCCTCACGTGTTTCTCTCGAGATGTTTGTCACTCCTCTTGTGTTTAACTCAAGTCTAGGCTTTTTCCACCCTCAATTAAGCTTACGCACTCTTGCCTTTTTCCTCTCGTATTCTCTTTTCACAAGCTCTTTATTGGACTCAAAACCTGTCTCTCAACCCCCTCACGACAATCAATCAAACTAATCAAACAAGATTAGATCACTATTGATTTTGTTTCAGCAAGTAACAATTTCAAACCAACAAGTACAACTTTCGAACTTCCAATTGAAACGCAAATCACTACTGATTTTGTTTCAATTTGGTCTACTAACAAACGAGTCGCTTCTTTCTTTTTTTTTTTTTTTTCGTTCGGCTAATTTTTTTTTTTGCCGAATCTTTTTTTTTTTTTTTTCTCTTGCACACTTTTTTTTTTGTGCGTTTTCTTTCTCTTTTTTTTTTACTTTGTTTTTGTTTTTTTTTTGACGAACTCGAGATACAATTTAAGATGCTAGAAAAGAAAAAAATTTAAAACTAACAGCAAACAACTACGTATGGAAGCACAAAAGCAATCGGATCCCTAAATTAGCTAGAACCGAAACCCTAACTCAATAAATCTCAAATCACTAAATATCAACAGAAAATTAAAGATAAATAGACCTTGTAGAAGCAAGCTCTGATACCAAACTGATGTGAATAGTTGCGGAAGGATCGTTCTACGAAGGCCCAGATGATGCGAATTGCAAACCTCGACCTCCAATCAAACCTGTGATTGGCAACCTCGGTATGAACGTGACCTGTTGACGAACACGTGTCAACCAACCAACGTTATAGACGCCACGAGCAAAAGAATTCGCTATCTCGCTCGATAAGTCGAAGAGAATCTTGATTAGGTCAAGTCCTCAAAAGAACAGTAAAAAGAGAACCTCTCAATTCTTTTCCTCAAAAAAATAAAATATCTCTGTGTCTTCAAAGAAATTTGGCAAATCCTTTATATAGGCTACCACACAAACCCTAAAAACCAACCCTAAAAATCTAATGCGTTATATTCTAAAATATTCCTATTTTAGAATATTCTTAAACAAGAATATATATATAAATTGACTTGGTCAATTATTTGGTGACAAGATAATTAAATTGCACCAAGATTTCCAAGATTCTTCAAGATTTGATCCAATGTCATCTTCACGCCAAAAATCACGAACCATGACGCCAACAGCTTGCTTGAATTGTTTTGCCCGCGCTCGAGTAATCGAACCAGTAGGAATAGACAATGGGTCCCTAGCACCTCCTCCTCGATATGACTCGATGTCCACATCACTACTGCTCCCCCTGCTCCTCATGTCACTACTACGTCGACTTCAGCTCCAGATCCGCCATTAGCTGTCCCTCCTCTTGTATCTGATCTTGATCTTCCTATTGCTCATCGCAAAGGTACACGTACTTGTACTCAACATTCTATTGCAAATTTTATTTCTCACTCTTCCGTGTCTCCTACTTTTCAAGCCTTTTTAACTACTTTGTTGAACAATATCCTATCCCCAAGTCATCGTCACGAGGCATTACAAAATTCTGGTTGGAGGACAGCAATGGAAGAAGAATTACAGGCTCTTGAGATTAATAAAACTTGGGACTTAGTACCACTTCCTCTAGGCAAAACTGCTATTGGTTGTCGATGGGTGTATGCTGTAAAAGTTAACCCCGATGGTTCTCTTGCTCGTTTAAAAGCAAGACTTGTTGCAAAAGGGTATGCTCAGGTGTATGGGGTTGACTATCTAGACACATTTTCTCCTGTTGCCAAACTTACTTCTGTTCATATTCTGATCTCTCTTGCTGCCACGTATAATTGGCCTTTATTTCAGCTTGATGTTAAGAATGCTTTCTTGAATGGCACTCTTCATGAGGAAGTTTATATGGAGCAACCTCCAGGGTTTGTTGCTCAGGGGGAGTCTGGACTAGTTTGCAAATTAAAAAGATCTTTATATGGTTTGAAACAATCTCCACGAGCATGGTTTGGAAGATTTTCTGAGGTTGTATTGTCTTTTGGGCTATCAAGATGTGGAAATGATCATTCTTTCTTTTATAAACAATCGAGGGGAGGCAAATTATTCTTGATTGTGTATGTTGATGATATTATCATCACGGGAGATGACTTGGTTGGTATAGCTGAGCTAAAAGCCTATCTTCAGCAACAGTTTCAAACTAAGGATTTAGGAAAATTGAAATATTTCCTAGGAATCGAAGTGGCACAATCACAAAAAGGTGTTGTTCTGTCACAGCGAAAATATGTATTGGATTTGCTCACTGAGACAGGTATGTTGGGATCAAAGCCTCTTGATTCACCCATGGAACAAGGGGTTAAATTAGTTGCGATAGAGGAGAAATTCTTAATAATCCCGAGAGATATAGAAGACTGGTAGGTAAGCTGAATTATCTTACGGTTACTCGACCAGACATTGCTTTTCCAGTCGGTGTAGTAAGCCAATTTTTGTCTTCCCCTCGTACATCTCACGGGATGCAGTTATTCGGATATTGAGGTATTTGAAGAAAGCTCCGGGAAAAGGAATTCTCTACCAAAACCATGGTCATAACAAAGTTGAAGGTTTTTCTGATGCTGATTGGGCTGGGTCTCCAGATGATAGAAGATCAACTACTGGATATTGTACCTTAGTCGGAGGAAATCTGGTATCATGGAAAAGTAAGAAACAAAGTGTTGTTGCCCGCTCTAGTGCTGAGTCAGAATATAGAGCCATGGCACAAGTGACGTGTGAATTAGTGTGGATTCGACGGTTATTGACTGAGTTAGGCTTTAAAGATTTAGTACCCATGACTCTGTGGTGCGATAATAAAGCTGCTGTGCATATAGCTTCCAACCCCGTGTTTCATGAGAGAACAAAACACATTGAGGTTGATTGTCATTTTATCCGAGAGAAGTTGCAGAATGGAGTAATTCTTCCCAGTCATGTTCGAACCGGTGAACAACTTGCAGACATCTTTACTAAGTCCTTGGGTAATGGGAGGATAGAACATATTTGTAACAAGCTGGGCATGATTAATATTTATGCTCCAGCTTGAGGGGGAGTGTTAGGAGTAAGAAGAGTAAATTAGTCTTTACCACTTTTAGGGTTTATTTTTGATGTATATATATTAAAGTTTATTGAATAATACGTATTAACTTTTCTCTACACAAATAATGACAATTTTCTTCCTTACTCTGTTTTGTAAAGCAAGTTTTCAAGTATCTCTTTTTTTCCAAATAAGTTGAAATTTTATTCTCCTTTTGAAATATCCTTTTACTTGTCAGAAGTTCTGACATTTCCTTAAAATCTCACTCTATTTTAAAGAATTGTGAGACTCTTGTTTTGTGTCAAAGCAGTTAACCTTCTTGATTTTAAGTTTTCTTTTAAATTGTAACTAGATTCGTCTTTTTATACCATTTTTCTTTTAAAGAATGTCACAAGGGAATCTCTTTATTAATAGCTATATGAACAGTGAGTTTTCAAATATCTCCTTTTTGCCAAATTAGTTCAATTTTGTTTTCTCCTTTTGAATATATCTTTGTTTTTTTTTGGGGAAGTTCTGACATTTCGTAAAAATCTCTCTCTCTCATGCAACCGGGTTTTAAAGTTTTCTTTCAACATGTTTGTAAATGGTGGAAATGATTGTATTTTTCTTCCTTACTCTGTTTTGTTTGAGATCTACTTCTTCCTTACTCTGTTTTGTTTGAGATCTACTATTTTCAATCAACATTGGGCTGGGAGTTTACATTTGCTTTTAAAGAATGTCGCACAAATTATTTTAGATTCTTTATACAAGTTTTACCAAGTTATTTCTTTATAGATTCATGATCATAAGGTTTGCAAGTATCTCTTTTTCCCAAAACTTATAACTTTTGTTTTCTCTTTTTGTGTACCTCACTATTTTGAAAGTTCTTATGTCTCTGTTTTAAATAATTTTGAGACTTTTGTGTTGTTCTTTCTAAATATTAACTCCTTGATTTGAAGTTTTCTATCATAGAGCAACCGAATTTAAAGTTTTCTTCCATAATTGTTTGTAAATGGTGGAAATGATGGCATTTTTGTTCCTTACTCTGTTTTGAACGAGACTTACTATTTTCAAGAATGTCATGTGAATTAATTTAGATTTTTTCACAAGTTTCTCCAATCGGTTTCTCAATAGCTTCATGAAAATTAATTTGCTTTTAAAGAATGTCGTGTGAATTATTTGCAAATCTCTCTTTTTTGCCAAAAGAACGTACACTACTATTTTGTCCTTATTTGTATTTTTTAATGTTCTGTGTTAAACAGATTTCATAATATGTCTATCTGTTTTAAAGAATTGTGAGTCTTTTACTTTGTTTTTTCAAAATATTAACTTCTTTATTTTAGGTATCCTGTCTTTAAGTAACCGGATTCAAAATATTCTTCTAAAGTCGTTTAAAATGTTTTGTTAAATAGACCATTCTATTTTAAAAATTGCAAGAGTTTTGTTTCGTCCTCTCTAAATTTTAACTTCTTGAATTTAAATTTCCTGCCTTTGAGTGACTAGATTCAGCAATTTCATTAAAAGTAGTTTCCAAATCTTGCAAATTATGGCAATTTTCCTCCAAACAAGACCTATTGTTTTCAAACAACATTGGGAGTTTAAATTCGCTCATAAAGAATGTCATGCAAATTATTTTAGATTCTATCACAAGCTTTTCCAATCTGATTTTGAATTACTTTATGAAGCTTGCTAGTATCTCTTTTACGCGCCCAAAAACCTGAACTTTTGTTTTATTCTTTATCTTTATCTCTTTGTTTTAAAAGTTCTTTCGTAAAGAGATTTGTTAATATCTCTATGCAATAAAGAATTGTAACCATATGATTTCGTCCTTTCTAAATATTGACTTCTTGAATTTTCTGTTTTTGAGTAACTGGATCTAAAGTTTTCCTTCAAATTCATTTCCAAATGTTGCAAATTTGGGCAAATTTGTGCAAGACCTACTATGTTTCCAAATTACATTGGAAGTTTAAATTGGCTTCTAGAGAACATCATGCAAATTATATTAGATTCTATCACAAGATATTCCAATCTCTTTCTCAATAGCTTAATGAGCAGAAGGTTTGCACGTATCTCCTTTTTTCTGAAAAACTTAAAACTTTTGTTTTCTCCTTTTGTATACTTATCACTCTATTTTAAAAGATCTTTGTTAAAGAGATTTCCTAATATTTCTCTCAGTTTTAAAGAATTCTGATACTTTTGTTTTCTCCTTTCTTAATATTAAAGTTTTCTGTCAAAGAGCAATCAGATTTAAAGTTATCTAATATAGTCTTTACCATATATTGCAAATCATGGCAATCTTCTTCCTTTCTCTGATTTGTACAAGACATACTATTTTTAAAACAACATTAGGAATTTAAATTTGCTTATAAAGAACATCTAGCAAATTATTTTATTATCTATGACAAGTTGTTCGAATTTATTTCTCCATAGCTTTATGAGCAAAAGGTTTGCTAGTATCTTGTTTTCTTCAAAAAACTTTGACTTTTGTTCTCTCCTTTTGTATACTTGTCTCTTTAATGTAAAAGGTTCTTCATTAAAGAGATACCCTAATATGTCTTTCTGTCTTAAAGAATGTGAGAATTTTATTTTGTCTTTTCTACATACTAAAGTCCTTGATTTTATGCTTTCTGTTTTCAAGTAACATGATTCAAAGTTCTTTTAATGTTGAAAATCTTGGCATTTTTCTTCCTTACTTTGATTTGTATAAGACCTACCATTTTTCATACAACATTGGGAATTTAAATTTTCTTTTAAAGAGATTTCCTAATATCTCTCTCAGTTTTAAAAAATTGTGAGACTTTGTTTTTGTCTCTTTTTAAGTATAAAGTTCTTGATTTTAAGTATTGTCATTGAGTGGCCCGATTTAGAGCTTTCTTTCAAAGTAGTGTACAAATGTTGCCAATTTTGGCAATTTTTTCCTTGCTCTGTTTTTGTACAAGACCAACTATTTTCAAACATGATTGAGAGTTTAAATTTGCTTTAGAATTTCCAATCTATTTTTCAATAGGTTTTTGAGCAGAAAGTTTGGTAGAATTTCTTCGTTAGAGAGATTTCCTAATATCTCAGTGTTTTAAAGAGCTGAGACTTTTATTTTGTTTACCTTTAAAGAACTTCATGCAAATTGTATTAGATACTATCACAATTGTTTTCAATCTATTTTGCAATAGGTTTTCTAGAATCTAATTTTTTGCCAAAAATCTTGAGACTTTTGTTTTCTCCTGTTTGTGTACTTATATCTCTCTGTCTTAAAAGTTCTTTGTTAAACAGTCTCCCCCATTATCTCTCTCTGTTTTAAAGGATTTTGAGACTTTTGTGTTGTCATTTCTAAATATTAGCTTCTTGATTCTAAGTTTTCTATCAAAAAGTAATTGGGTTTAAAGTTTTCTTTCAAAATTTTTTGTAAATTGTGAAAATGATGGTCATTTTCTTCTTTACTCTGTTTTGTCCGAGATCTACTATTTTCAATCGACATTGGGATTTCAATTTGCTTATAAAGAAGCCATGCAAATCATTTTAGATTCTACACACAAGTTTTTCCAATCTATTTCCAATCTATTTCGTAATAGCCTTGTGAGCAAAAGGTTTGCAAGCATCTCTTTTTTTCCCATATCTTAAAACTTTTGTTTTCTCCTTCTGTCTACTTATTTCTCTGTTTGAAAAGTGCTTTGTTAAACAGATTTTCTAATATCTCTCTCTGTTTTAAAGAATTCTGAGATTTGTTGTGCTTTCTAAATATTAAGTATTGATTTTAAGTTTTCTATATTGTAGCAACCAGATTGAAAGTTTTCTTTCATAACCCTTTGTAAATGGTGGAGATATGATGGCATTTTTCTTCCTTACTCTGTTTTGTACAAGATTTACTATTTTAAAAAACCATTGGAAGTTTAAATTTGCTTTTAAAGAACGTCATGTAAGTTAATTTAGACTCTATCACAAGTTTTTCCAACCGATTTCTCAATAGCTCATGAGTAGTAGGCATGCAAATCTCTCTTTTTTGCCAAAAGAACATACACAATTTTTTTGTTGTTTTTTATTGTTAAAAGTTCTTTGTTAAATAGATTTTCTAATATATATCTCTGTTGTGAGACTTTTATTTTGTTTTTTCAAAATATTTACTTCTTGATTTTAAGTATCTTGTCTTCGAGTAACTGGATTCAATTTTTTTTCCAAAGTGGTTCCAAATGTTTTGTTAAACAGATTATCTAATCCCCCTTTTTTAAAAATTGCAAGACTTTTGTTTTTTCCTTTCTAAATATTAACTTCTTGACTTCAAGTTTCCTGCCTTTGAGTGACTGGATTCAATGTTTTCATTAGAGCAGCTCCCAAATCTTGCAAATTATGGCAAGCTTCCTCCAAACTTTGTTATGTACAAGGCCTACTATATTCAAACAACACTAGGAGTTTAAACTTGCTTCTACAGGACGAAAACCAAATTATTTTAGATTCCATCACAAGTTTATCAAAATATCTCTCAATAGCTTTATGAGGAGTGTGTTTGCAAATATTTCTTTTGTGCCACTTTTGTTTTCTCATTTTGTTTACTTATCTCTGTTTTAAAAGTTCTCTGTTAAAGAGATTTCCTTTTTTTTTTCCTCTCTATTGTAAAGAATTTTGAGATTTATGTTTTTTCCATTATAAATATCTACTTCTTGATTGCAAGTTTTCTGTCCTAAGGAATTCAAAGTTGTTTACATATGTTGCAAATAATGACAATTTTCTTCCTTACTCTATTTTGTACAAAACCTACTATTTTCAAACATTGTAAGTTTAAATTTTCTTTCAAAGAATGTCATGCATATTATTTTAGATTCTATTACAAGTTCTTCAATTTATTTCTCATTAGGTTTATGAGCAGGAAGTTTTCAAATATCTTTTTCTGCAAAATAAGTTAAACTCTGGTTTTCTCCTTCTCTATATTTGTTTGTTTTTTAAAAGTTCTTTGTTAGAGAGGCTTTGGAACATGTCTGTCTGTTTTTAAGAATCAGTTTTGGTAACTGGATTGCAATTTTCTATATATTACCAAGACCTGTTATTTTGAAACAAATTTGGAGTATAAATTTGCCTTTGAAGAACATAATGCGCATTATGGTAGATTTTATCAAGTGTTAGTCGAATCTATTTCTCAGTTGCTTTATTAACTGCAAGTTTTTAGATATCTCAATAGCAATGGTAGTTAACATAAGTAAGATGATCTACGTGAGTGTTGAGAGAGCATTGTCGACAAGGTTCCAAATTGGCATTTGACAATTTCACATTTCTCTCACTCATTATTTTTTAGATGATCAAGTGGTTTTTTGGGCTAACTAAAGGAGGAGAATGTCTAGGCTACTAAATTTTGACTTATCTTGGCTTTCTTGGGTTAGCAAAATTTAAGGACAAAGTAATAACGGGGTCTAGTGATAAGTGGAAGGATTCATATGTCCATTGATGGTGTTTAGATTGGAGAGCCGCAAATGAGGTGTCCATGTGGTGTTCTGGAAAATGGTTTTTGGTGGCTCACCGGTAAGATTGATCATAGAGAGATCACTGACATTAGAGTATGACACAACTGGTGGGGGGCGAAGCATGGTTGACAAGGATGGGTTATGATTGATATCTGGTGGAAATTTGTCGACTAACTATTATACCATTAGAAAGCCCTAGTATGCTCTCGAGGTCTCAGTGTGGTGACCTGGATGATGGTTTTCTATGGCTGACTGATAAGATTGATTATAGAGAGATCACTGAAAATAGAGTATGACACTACTGGTGGTGGGCGAAGGATGGTGGACAAGGATTAGTTTTGATTGAAATATGCTTTCTACTTCTGCTATTTGTACGTTGTGAATTGGCATGTTCTACTCATTTGTTTATCCCCTTGTTATGGGTTTTCCTGCTTGACCTTGCTCTCTCTTAACGAAGAAAACACTGGATCTATATAAATTCAAATCAAGATAGGTATTTTAAGAAAGAAATTCTTTGAAATTTTTCTTTGTTACTAGATTTTCTTGTGATTACTACTCCAGTCATTTTCCTCTGCATGTTTGCTGGGTCTTTGTATGGAATATGAGATTCAGCAGCTATATTGATCTTGTTAGTTGATTGCAGGATGATTTGTATAATTTTCTAGTTTTGGGCGATTATTGGTTGGAGGTTGATGTGGAAACGATTTGTGTAATTTTGAGGAAGTATAATTTGCAGTGAGTAGATGTTATGATATTAAAATATTTAGCTATGGAATGGTCTCTATAATTTTGCATGCCTATTGATTGAAACTCCACTTTAGGGTCGAGAAAAGCTGTGTGATAAGGGTAATGATGGTCTTCACTGGGATTGAGTATGAAGTCTGAAGAAGAAAAGTGACAGGATGTAGGACTAAAGTGGTTTTAAGAGCTTTATGTAATGTTAAATTAGTGGATATTTGATAATACTTTGGTTATGTTCAATTTTTTTACTTATTGTGGCAAGAAACCTAGAAGGATAAATGAAATGATTCATATGGTTTTGCTTGATTATTGAGGATGATGAGCGGCAACTTTGAGAATGAATATTCATTTAAGAGGCTAAGTTAAATAAAAACAAATATAGAACCAGACAGCTTCCGGAGCAAGTGATTTTGATCTTTTTTTTTTTAGGCATATTGATTATAAAAATGATTATTATCATTTTGGGTGAGTGTTTCAAATTGATGTTTGACGTGTTTCGGCAGTGAAATGAGCCACCCGAATGCCAAATGTTTGTCTTAAGCATATGTACATTTTCCAAAGATACCAATATAAGATCAAAACTAAATTCCACCTGGTTAGTTTGTGAGACCATTTGGCAGGAGCTGAGGAGATTATGTTGGGGGATTTGATGAGCTATCAGATTTAGTGATGGACTAGAGATGAGGGAACTATGTTGATCTTGTGAGTTGATTGTGGAATGGTTTTAATAATTTTGGGTGACTTTTTGAGCTTGACCTTTGATTGTTTTTCATAAGTGGGGTTGATTATTTGAGATTGATGGTTGGCAAATTTCAAGGATGAAATTCTGTTGAGGTAAGAGTAAATTCTCATGTCCTTATTTTAGAATGAAATTTAGAGCATAATAATTTTGGGGTTGTTTTCTTAAGTTTGATATCTCAAGTGATGGGTTCTTTTAAGAAATTATGAGGTTGATGTTTGGCAAATTGGTGGACAACGTTTAATGGGGCAGAAGCTATGTGTTGCTGTTGGAAAGAAATATATAGTAGATGATTGTAGGAGTATGATTTCTAAAACTTTTGATGGGTGAAGGTGAGTTGATTGCAAAATGGTTTCTGTAGTTTTGGGTGATTATGTGATGTTGACGTTGGAATGATTGAACTTTGGGCGATTGTTTGCTATGGATGTTCGGCAAATTTCAAATATGGAATTCATTTGAGGTGAATATTTGCTAGTGTCCTGATTTTAGGAAGAAATATAGAGTAGAATAATTTTGATGTTGATGCTTGTGCTCCATTTTCTTAAGTTTGAATATTGAGTCATTGGTCCCCTGAGGTGATTGTTGGAGTATTGATTTCTCTAACTTTTGCACTTGAGTTGATTGAGGAATCATTTAAATAGAGCCTTGGGTGATTATTTAAGCTTGATGTTAGGATGATTGTTATTATTTTGGGTGAGTATTTGACATTGATCTTTGGCAACTTTCAAGGGTGAAATTCATTTGAGGTGACAAGATGCTAGTGTCCTGACTTTAGGGAGAAACATAGAGCAGAATAATTTTGGGTAGATGTTGTGCGGTGGCAGACTTTGCACATTTTATCAGTGGGTGCAAATAAACTGGGCAGGACAAAGTGAATACCTAAAACGTTGAATTATTGAAATCAGTTATTTTCTGGGATTTTTAAAGAAGAATGACCGTCGGAGTACTGATTTTATAGAACATAAGCTACTTTGCTGGTGTCCTGTTTTCTGAAGTTGATATAGAGTCCTAGGTTCCCTTGAGAAATTTTGTGGTTGATGTTTTGCAAATTAGTTAGCAACTCCATAAGGGGGCGGACGTGCTATATTATTTGAATCTCCATTTAGTTTACCCTTTGGTGTTCCTTCTTGATCTTGCTTTGTCTTAATATAACAAAAAGGGATCTATATAAATTGGAACCATGAGCAATTCTGTCAGGAAAGAAAATTATAGATTGAACATTTGCTTTTTGTTGGCTATATTATTTTGTGATTACTGTTGCAATCATGTTCCTTTTCACGTTTCCCTGATCTTTATATAGACACAAATATTGGGTGGCTATGTCACTCTTCTGTATACTATTGAAGTGATTTTATTTTTCATGTTTTCTACTGTTTTGATGGCTCTGTTTGTAAACCTTTGTGACTCTAGCGAGTTTCTCTGCGCAAGGTTATTATTTTACTTTTGAAACAAGCAGTATTGTCCCATTTAAGGGAGTAATCACGTCCAGTCGAGCTAATAATAATGCCAAGCTTGATCTCAAAGCTCGTTTGTGTTAGAATTTCCGCCTGAACTTTGCCTTAATAGAGAATCAAAATAATCGAGCTTAAGCTAGATTACAAATCAATACTCTTTAAGCTATCAAGCTTAAACTAGATTAAAATCAATACTCTCAAGCTTGACCTTATATACTCTCAATCGAGTATATGATTTGTTTTTGTGACTATGTGACTAGCAAAATATTAATGAAAAAACAAAAGCTCTATTAAGCTTACAAGCCTGTCAAGCTGAGCTCGACTCGATAAGATACTTAAGTAGCTCAGAGTTTGAGCTTGACTTGAAACCATATGAGTTGATCTCTCAAGTCAAGCCTGAACTACTCTCTCGACATGATTTCACCCTTGTCCCATTGTATACGAGATGGATATCTCATTATTTTTCTCAAATCTCATAATATCTTGTTCTTTAACAGTAATTGTGTTTTGTTCAGGTGATTATGGATAAAGCATCCTGTGGTAAGAAACTGGTCTTCAGCTGGGCAGGTTTTATGAGAGAAAGAGAGAGAGAGAGAGAGAGGGTACAAGTTCTCACTCCCTTTGAGCAACTGATTTTAATTATAGTCAGCTTATAATTTTGGCTATGTATTTCATATCAATGTGCAACTGATATAGTTAACTAATCTACCTTAAGTGGATATTTGTGCAATAAGTTCGACACTAGATTTTGACAAATTTTTGTTTGACCAATTTAATTGTAGATTATCCATTCATTCATCCGGTACTTATTTTTATTCATTGCATACACGGTTATAGTTATGTAGTGATAATGCACGACTTACATCTTAAATGAATTTAGATCATTTTCAGGAAAGGTAGTTAAATACTCGTGGTTTAAATTAAGTTGATTATTACTGAAGTGAGCAAATGATGAGGAAATTTGACATGGTTGATTTGCACTCGTAATTACTTTTATGGCAGTGAAGTACCTTGATTTTGTGACGTGTTTGTGAATTTTTGTTATGATACATGCTGATAAAAGGTGAAATGGTTGACATGTTAGATTGGGATTGGGCTATAAGTACTTGAACTATGTAGAATATGTCCCTCAAGGGATTGACCTTTTCTATTATATGCATGCAAATAATTGAGAAATAAGGTAAAAATATATTATGGCGATACCTCAAAATGTTATGTAATTATTCATTGAATGTTACTATGCTATTTTGCTCTTGGTAAGACTATCTCATACCTTAAACATAGAGATTTCATTTATTGTGCTTAGGATCCACTCAAAATACATTATAGATTAGTCGAGTTTTTGGAGTTTAGATTTGTGCTTTTGAATATCTTTTAAGGTTTGGATCACAGTACACAACAATGGTAGAGGTGTATATTTTATGCAGGGAGTATTGATTTTGTATATTTTGTACATCATTTGAGGCTAAATTATTTTTCATTTGAAGTTCAAATTTTATGGGAATTTCAAGTGGTGACAATTTTTTGGTATTAGAGCGAGGTTAATGGAGTGATAAAATAGAATTAGATAGAGTGTGGATATAGACTTTGAGTTTCGTGATTAATTTGGTGATAGGAATTGTTGAAATAATAAGTTCTGAAAGAAAGATCAATAGGTTATTTGATAAGTTATGATCTTTGGAAATTTAGTATATCTAATGGAGCCATGAATCCTAGTATTGGTTGATTTACATCATGGTTAGAGTGGATTTTAGAAGTGTTAAGTTTTAATTTGAACCTCAGGCAATGAGTGATTATCTTTTTGGTGTTTGGATATTTTCGCCAAGTTGCAAGTTATTGTTTCTGTCATAAGTATTCAATATGAAATGGTTGAGATTTAGTTATTGGTGAAATTAGGCAAATTTAGATCGCAGAACACAAACTTTAAGGTATTAATATATAATAATAGTGGACGATCCTTTAGTGATATGTCACGATCAATTTTTTGACAATTTATGATCTTTAGATGTAAGTCGTGATTTTGAGGATTACAAACTTTGGTGTAGGTGTTTTGTCAAGCACGTCAAAGGTGGTAGCCCCAGACATTTATTTTTCTCCTTAATGTATTCGAACTAAATCTCAATATATTGTTGCATGGAAGCAAACTAATATGATAAATTATAAGTCTTTTCCCCCATCTTTAGGCTCTTTGTAGATTCTGAAGCCCAGCACCAATTCTCTAGCAACGTAAGGCCTAGGATTTTGGGCAAGTTTGCTCTTAGGACGCACAATTCTAGCTCAAGCGTTCAATGCCAGATTCTTATGCACGGCTTCGATTCAGGAGTGAAGGAAAATGATTGTCGGCCCACTTGTCCAGCCCATTCATGGGTGGAGGCTATAGATAAAACTCGAAAACTCAAAATCAGAAGGAAGAAGTTTGTACCATAATAGAGCACAGGCACGGCACGCTAATATAAAACTAAGCGAACCTAAGAGAGTACAAGAATGTTTGAATGATTCGACCTGTATCATCGTCAAATATAGGATTTTGGAACTACTATTGCTTTGGTTTAAGGTTTTTAATTTTAGGACATGGGCTCACAGACCGGCCACCCGTGTGGGCACATCTGATTTGTTCCAACTAGCCATGTAGTATCGTGCCATGCTGCCCAAGCCATTATGATGCTAATCCAGAATATGGGCCCATATTGTTGTAGTGCTGAATGAAATCTTATTAAATTATGATAAGCATGTGTGTTGGAAAAAAAAATGTAAAAAATTCCATAGCAAGGCCTATCTTTTAATACACTATTTGCCCAAATCAAATGAGTAAGAATATTAAATTGAAAGAGTCCTCAACTTTAGGTGTAGTCCCAATTTCATCTCAAAATTTTTTTTCTCATAAAAACTATTAGATTAGTCCCATGGATTATTAAATTATGATAAGCTTTGGTTTGATCTCCTTTGATGTCAAATGGATTTGTCTGATCGTCCTGGTGGTGAGCTCGGTCTACCCCGTCCATAGTCTTGCCTGAGTGCCCCTCAAGTCTCACGTTAAATGGCTATACACTGTCCCTAATGAAATCTATATAGGCATCTCCATTTGTTGAATGTAGACTATTTGTTGTTTGGCCAACTTTTATTTTTTATTCGTCTTTTTAAAGTTCTCACTTATGATCAATCTACTTACTGTCCTCGACAATAGAATCTTTTATTTGCTATTTTACTTTGGTGCCTGATTTTGCCCCTCGGTAAACTGTTTTGTATGATAATTGTATTGCTCGAACAATTAGCATCATGTCATGTATTCCACCAAATTTTTATTTATTTATTGTGATTTTCCAAACATTCGTTATACAAATTGTATCTATCACATGATGATATAAAGATTACATGAAGAGTAGGTACCGCCTATGCTCTTTATTGGTGAACCCAACTCACATGCAATGTTAGATCTTATGGATTGTATGTTAAGGTCCACCTCACATGTGAGCTAGGCATACACCGGTTCAGTACTTCTCTCTAGTGAGTCGGACCAATCATATATAGGAGTGTTATGGCTTGAAATCCTTAGCTATCCTTGCATACGCTGCAAAGCACATAGACTTCATCTCTCGCGCTTGCTTGAATTCACAATGGTACTCATTGTGCTATTTTACTTGCTTGCATTATTATGCCGCTCAGTAAAGTGTTTTATGTAATAATCATATCGCATGATTAACTAGCATCAATGCCATGTATTCCATCAAATATTTTTATCTAATATGACTTTCCAAATATTCGTGATATAAATTGTAGCTATCATGTGACGACATAAACTAAATTGCATGAAGAGTAAGTATTGCCTACTCTCTCTATAGGTGGATCCATTTCACATGTACCATTATATCATATGGATCATACGTAAGGTCCACCTCACATGTGAGCTAGGCATGCACTTCTTCTCTAGTGACTTGGACCAATCGTACAGAGAAGTGTTATGGCTTGAAATCCTCGGCTAACAAAGTATTGGAAAGCACGCATCAGCCATCTTTGCATATGCTGCAAAGCACACAAACGTCCTTGCTTGGGTTGACAATGGTACTCATTTAGCGTTTTCGTCGCTAAGCAAGCCACTTTGCATCTGCTACATGTTTGTCCGTTAAAGGACCTCATGAGATAATTTATGTACTATACACTCAACAGCATTACGTGATGGAAGAACAACAGGCCATCGAGCTAATTTATTGTGCATAGAGTTCTCTTACAGTCAGCAAACTATTGATTCGTAAGTGCATAACAGTTAAAGATATTGGAAACTAGTTAGACATAGTTTAGCATAAAGATTACGTTCCCCGTGTTTGCGTACCTGAACACCCTTTCTCGATGGGTATCCATCCACTATTGACTGATGGTTTAATTCTGGCCATCAAAGAGGTTTTGGAATGGGAACGTGAATTCACCATGCCATTGCCAGCAGACCCCAAATTAGTCTAGATAGCGTAACCAAAACTAGGACTCGTGACAAGAATTTGAAAAGGTTGTCCAATGAATGCTAGCAATTAGGAAAAGAGTATTTGATTTGGTGCAGGCGTTTTGTCAAACGAAAAACGGTTTGACAGCCCCAACCATTCATGGAGTCTCCTTCATGTATCTGAACAAAATCTCAATATATGGTTGCATGCATGCAAACTAACATTATAAATGAATAAATCTTTTTCCCCATCTCTAGGCTCCATGTATATTCTGAAGCCCACGACACATTTTCTAGCAATGTAAGACCAAGGGTTTCGGGCAAGATCAGTCCTAGGACGCGCAGTTTAGCTCAAGCATTCAAGGCCAGATTCTTACACAGTAGATGGAGTCAGGGAATATGATTGTCGGCCCTCTTGGCCCGCTCATTCGTGGGCTGATAACTACTTATTCATTAGCTGCATTCCTTTTCCTTCCATGGATCATAGACGTAATTAACAGTATTAAACTCATAATCAGAAGGAAAAATATTATTTTTAGTGTATATTTATTTCGCGGAAAGTTATATAGAACTAGAACACGAGTGTTATTTATATTACTTATATTAATAAATAGGACTTGGAAGAAACTTTTCATCGAAATAATGATCCTTTTTAGGATTGGTATGAGTTGTGATGTAATATTTTCAGAGAAATTTAAAGTTGAATATTAACTTAGAATTTGCTTCATGCCTTATAGATCAAAGAATAATACAATCTCTCATCCGTGGGGGCAAACGTACAATACAAGCTTCTTAGCGACGGAAGCCGGACAGGATCCCATCACTAATCACGGATCGATCATGGTTTGAATTATATCCAAGTGGTGCTTCTATTCAACAGACTTTTGCAGGCCTCGAAACTTCCTTAGTCTACTAGGAGCGTCTAGCTAGCCATTCTGCTTTATTTGAAGAGCCAGCACAAATCCAATTCAAGATCTATCAATTTTGCAAGGGGCCACATTACACAACTGAATCAGGGTGTGCGCTCGATGAATTTTTTAAAAATAATTTATGATCTTTAGATGTAAGTCGTGCTTTTGAGGATTACATAATAGTCAGAAGAGATAGGTTATCATTCCCTGAAAGGAGAATTTATATTGGAAGTATTAGTTACGTTGTGATATTTGGTATGGTAAGAATTGATCTTAAAACTTGTAAGCTTGAATTGTCACGTGAGATATAAAATTTTCTTACGGTCTATAGGTTGGGGTAACAAGCGTGATCTACATAGCTATAGGTTGTGATCTTTTGAGTGATATATTATGATATTACCTTTAAAGAGTTTTGTGGAACTAGCAGGCAAAATGAATTTCAACTGAGGTTTCATATGTAAGTCAAGTGCTTGAGTCATTGATCTAAGAAACGATAAGTTTAAGTGATGATTAATAAAGTTATGAACTTGAGAGGGATTGAATTTTATTGAAAAGTAGATAAGTTCTAATTTTGGTGATCTAGGAAGTTATAGGCATCCAATCTTAAGTGATGACTTTTTGAGTGGTGACATTTTTATGAGGATTCGTGGTTTAAGTTCATGTTATGGTGATCCTTGATCCTACAAAGGAATATAGTATATTGCCTTGGGAGAAAATTGAGATAAAAATTGAGGAAGTAGACCTTATCTTAGTGTTATAATTAAGAGCACCACAGTCGTATTCAAATATAGTGATGTTGGGAATGTTTATTGAGAGTGCTAGTATGAACACCTAGAGGGGGGTGAATAGGTGTTTAAACTAAACCTTGGCAAATATATGTGGAATAAAATAAACTTCAAACAAAGGAGTTAGGGAAGAGAATAAGAACACAATATTTATAGTGGTTCGGCTTAATCCAAGCCTACGTCCACTCTCCCACGCTAACAGCCTTCTTGGCTGGATTCCACTATGCAATCAACAAGAGATTACAACTTTGAGTGCAAACACTTAGTAGATCACACTATCTCACTAAGTCACTCTTTTGGTATTTCTCTCACGATCACAAACGTTAAGCTCTCCAAAGACAAGTGTATGATCGAAGGTCGCTCGAACTTTGGAATTATAAATTCTACGCTCCGTCTCTTTCTTGCTCATCGGTCCATGATCTCCTTAAATACTCATCTACTTCCAAACTACTCGTTGGACAGTATCCCAGAGAATCATCTTCCATTATACCCATTGGACAGCTCTGTATCTAGAAGATTTGGTAGCCGTTGAGTGACAAAGGTAGAATCCCAAATTGATTCCGATCGCCCATACAAACAGAATCTTAGTTTCCATAAGTAAAGCTTCTTCGTATAGAAAGTTCTTGTCTTCAAGATCTAATCGTCAATCAATTAGATTGAATCAATCAAATCAATCTTGATGTGGAATCCAAACTAGATCACTAGCCGTTATATGATTGGGCTTGAGTTACGTTCTGTCGAATCTGGATGTAAAGTCTAAGAGCAACAGACTTTACAATTTGAGTCTGAATGCGATAGACTTTGCAATCTGAGTTTGCATATATTCTGCTTCTGAACAGATTTAGCTTTAAGATCTGTACCCAGTTCAGCTTCAGCATAGAGTAAATCTTTCGGTTCGCTTTCAGATAAAATTAGTCGAGTTGATGAGACGAACAGACTTTGACACTAAAATCTGGCAGTCTTCAGACTTTGACACAGAAGTCTGGAAATCTTCATAATATACTTTGGACATATGTTACTTTCAGTCTTCTAGCCGTCTTCAGACTTTGACAATATCCTTTACATGTTCTATTATCTGCATGGTCTATTACTTAACCATTAAACATGTTAGTAGTATTTGATTTATTTTGTCATCTTCAAAACATTATAAGGGATTTTCCTAACAATCTCCCCATTTTTTATGATGACAAAACAATCTCTGAATATACAGATTTGTAAACATGCTTTTAAAAATATTAATTTAAATCAAAGGATATCAGAAGATAACAAATAGATTGAGCATAACAATATATAGAAAAATAATCGCAGCTCAATATTATGCAATAAATATTATTAATCAATCAACACATATGCATATTCATATATTCTCCCCATTTTTGTCATAATCAAAAAGCGATAACAATAGATTCACGTAGAGAATATAAAATGACATATAATTTCCAAAAAGATCAGCTTTTATAAAACAAGTCGAATATTAAAGGTATGCAATATAGCTCACTTGATCATATATATCAGCAAATATCCAATAAAAATCACAGATGCATCATGAAATTCACGTACCCTTTTTGTCATAATAAAATGATAATATCAGTAAGAGATTTGTTAATGACAAAAGGTAATAAAAGATGCACTAACCGGATTTTTTTTGAACAAATTCTGACACATTTACCTTTCATTCCATCCATAATAAGATCACGATCAATTCAAAAAGATTTTTCCAAAATTGATCAAAGCTCCTCCTCAATTTGTTGCCTATTTGAGATTATCACGATTCTTTCCTTTTTCTTGGATTTGATTTCTCCCCCTGTCATCATGACAATATTTGCGAATAGAAACAATTGTGGCTTGTGCATGTTAAACATAATATTTTTCCAGTATTTCCTTTGTAGCGACAACATCTACAACGATCACTTGCATTTTGAAATTCGAGGCAAAAATTTATTTTCTTCAATCAAGCTCTTCTCGAATTCAACCTGCATCAACTCAACAAACTTTTTCCACAAATAATATCCACGTAATATATAATGCCCTTTCTTCAAATAAATAAATTGAATAGCATATATAAAATTATCAAATATTAAAATTCAGAATTATTCAACATTTTGCACGATGCATAAAGGATTTCCTCAATAAGCAAAAAATTTGCACAAGGAATAGAATTTTTGAACTTCCAAAAGATAGTATAGAATCTCCATGATTTTCTGATTGAACTTTCCAAAATTCAATGAAAAATTCTTTTGTTACCTGCAAATTCTTGTACCATGTTTGCAAAAATGTCACGTAATATCTTCCTTTGATTTGCGAATCAAACTTGCTAGATATAATATATCTTCTAAGAATATAGCAATAATATCCATGAATATGCAGTAATATTTTTCAAGATCAAAGAGATTTCCTTGAGCATAAATTTCAGATATGCATTCTGCAAAAGGAAAATAGATATTTCTGTCACGTGCCAAAATTGCAAACTTTATATTTATGACAAAAGATATTCGAAATATAATAAACAATCATCCAAAATCATGATAAATGCATGTAGAAATTTGCAAGGCAGGATAAATTTCTCTTACCCAAGGTATATGTTTCAAATATACCATTGATTAAAAAAAATCATTACCAATTGTCGCAAGAGATATTTTCTGATTGCACAAAAATTTGCGTAGATTCGCAATCATCATTCCCTTAAAGAATTTCCTGCAATTAACTCATTTCCCTTTTTGGTAACCATCAATTTGGATCCTTTCTTGACGTTAGAGTAAAATAGAAAATCTCCATAATCAAATATTCTTTCTTAATTCATTGTAACAAAGTATTCAAAAAAAGAATATTATGTACAATGATATTTTGAAAAATAAATTCTCACTTAGTCAAAGCACAATAAAATCAGGGAGAATAAAATCTTTGAATATCTAAGAATATCTTGCATCATCATGTAAAACAGATTTTCACTTTGCAAAATATGACTAAATCTGAGAGTATAAAATTAAACAAAATGATCTGAATTATCTCAAATAATCACACGTACTAAATCAAATCTCAACTCATGAACCACAAAAATAAATCACATGATTCTTTCTTCAATAAAACAAAATATGATCATTATAAAATCTCAATCAACCAAGGATATATCGAATATGAGAATTATTGGCCAAATCAAATTGAGAATACAAAAATTCCTTACCAAATCCTCTTTCTTCTTTCTTCTTTATATCCTGCAAAAATAACTTATCTTTTCTTTGGTACCCATTTTTTCTTGGGTCCATGAGAGTTAGCAGAACATGCTGCTTTTATCCAATTTTTCTTAATAGGTCTCCAGACTTTAGGATAATCTTTCTCAAAATGTTCCAAATCTCCACAATTTGAACACTTAAGGGCATTTAGACCAACATGTTTTGTAAAGATATTTTGAAAATGCTTCTTGTACGCAAGTTTATGAGGTCTTTGTCTAAGTCTCTCCTTAACTTTAGGAAAATCAATTAGAGAATCATTTTCCTTAATGAAATCAAGTCCCGACTTATTATAGTAAGGAATTTGTATAGAATAGATATGCTCTAATGTTTTTGATCCATTTGAAAATCTTGTTGAAATATTTGAAAATTCTTTTTTCAAAAAATCATTTTCTTTAACAAGCAAATCTCGATTTTCTTTTGTTTGTAGAAATCTTTTTGCAAAATTTCAAAATTTTCTTTTTGAGAAAGATCTTGTTGCCTAAGTCGAGAATTCTCCTTTTTAAGTTCGAAAATCCTTTTAAGAGAAGATTTGAGATTTGAACAAAGCTCATTTATATACTTTGAAACTTTGAGAGGAATTTTTGAATTGCTTACCTCAATTTCCTCATCGGATTCTAAGTCTATGTCCGAGTCAGACTTTGATTCTGAGTCTGTATCTGAGTCATACTCAGATTCTGAATGTGCCATCAAGCATAGATTTCTTTGCTTATCATCTTCTTTTATTGTTCTTTTCTGGCCATTCTGCTTGTATTTTCTTCTTCCACTGAATTTGCTTCCTTTTCTACTCAACTTTTTGAATTTCTCAATCATAAAAGCAAGTTCTTCGTGGTCCATGTCATTTTCTGAGTCTGTTTCATCAAAAACAACATTAGATATTAAAGCAATGGACTTCTTACCTTCGGGATCTTCATCGTTGATTTGTTCCACTTCATAAGATTGAAGAGTGCCAATCAATTCATCAACGGTGAGTGGCATAATCCTTTGAGTCTCCCGGATTGAGGTCTTGACATGGTTCCAATCTTTTGAGAGACCTCGCAAGAGTTTGTTGACCTTCATTGGGGAAGAAATTGGATGACCTTGATATGCTAAACCGTTTACAATTTCTGTAAAACGATTAAACATATCTCCAATCGGTTCTCCTTGCTTCATCTTGAAGGATTCATATTTGCCAAGAAGAAAGTTTACTTTTGTCTCTCTTACACGATCGGTCTCTTCATATGTAACATGAAGTCTATCCCAAACTTCTTTTGCTATTTCACATGAAGAAATTCTGTTATATTCAGTAAGAGACAATGCACAATATAAAGAATAAATAGCTTTTGCATCAAGCGCTTCTCTTTTGGACATCTTCGTCCGAGACATAGGAGCGGGGAGTTTGGTTTCTTTGTATTTGCCATTCTTATTTGATGTGGACGCAACAATGGGGTTGATTCCTCTTTCCACAACATCCCATTGTAATAAATCTCTGGATCTCAGGAATGCTTTCATTTTGTTCTTCCATACGTCGTATTCCTTTCCATCAAAATATGGTGGCCTTGTGTTGCTTTGTCCTTCCATAAGTCCTGGTGCCAAGATACTAGCCATAAAAGATCTTTAGCTCAAAAATAAAAACACTTTTATAAGCCGAGCACTTGACTCTAATACAAATTGAGAGTGCTAGTATGAACACCTAGAGGGGGGGTGAATAGGTGTTTAAACTAAACCTTGTCAAATATATGTGGAATAAAATAAAATTCAAACAAAGGAGTTAGGGAAGAGAATAAGAGCACATGATTTATAGTGGTTTGGCTTAATTCAAGCCTACGTCCACTCTCCCACGCTAACAGCCTTCTTGGCTGGATTCCACTATGCAATCAACAAGAGATTACAACTTTGAGTGCAAACACTTAGTGAGAAGATCACACTATCTCACTAAGTCACTCTTTTGGTATTTCTCTCACGATCACAAACGTTAAGCTCTCCAAAGACAAGTGTATGATCGAAGGTCGCTCGAACTTTGGAATTATAAATTCTATGCTCCGTCTCTTTCTTGCTCATCGGTCCATGATCTCCTTAAATACTCCTCCACTTCCAAACTACCCGTTGGACAGTATCCCGGAGAATCGTCTTCCAATATACCCATTGGACAGCTCGTATCTAGAAGATTTGGTAGCCGTTGAGTGACAAAGGTAGAATCCCAAATTGATTCCGATCGCCCATACAAACGGAATCTTGGTTTCCATAAGTAAAGCTTCTTCGTATAGAAAGTTCTTGTCTTCAAGATCTAATCGTCAATCAATTAGATTGAATCAATCAAATCAATCTTGATGTGGAATCCAAACTAGATCACTAGCCGTTATATGATTAGGCTTGAGTTACGTTCTGTCGAATCTAGATGTAAAGTCTAAGAGCAACAGACTTTACAATTTGAGTCTGAATGCGATAGACTTTGCAATCTGAGTCTGCACATATTCTGCTTCTGAACAGATTTAGCTTTAAGGTCTGTACCCAGTTCAGCTTCAGCATAGAGTCTGTTTTCTGGTTCAGCTTCAGCATAGAATTAGTTAGAGTTGATAGACAAACAGACTTTGACACTAAAGTCTGGCAGTCTTCAGACTTTGACATAGAAGTCTGGAAATCTTCATAATATACTTTGGACATATATTACGTTCAGTCTTCTGGCCATCTTCAGACTTTGACAATATCCTTTACATGTTCTATTATTTGCATGGTCTATTACTTAACCATTAAACATGTTAGTAGCCTTTGATTTATTTTGTCATCTTCAAAACATCATAAGGGATTTCCCTAACATTTAGGGTGTATTATAAGTTATTAATTCCGTGGTGCTTAAAAGGACTAATTTTGAAATAATGCTATCAATGAGCCCTGTTTGAGGAGTTATTAAGAGCAGTAACGGTATTTGGAGGTTTTTATACAATGCATTAGAATTGATTTAGACAAATCTTCACATGGATGATGCGATATTCTAAGGTTGTCTTAATTTTAAAGAGTCACATAGGACGATATTTGCATTGTTTGTATTGTTAACTGTCGATGGTAGTATAAATGCTTGATTTGTAGTTTGTAAAATGAATTGCCAATCAATCAGTGAACACTATAATTGTTCAATTTTATCTTGCTATTATCTTTACATTCCAACATCTTTTTACACGGCTGGCCACAATTGCCTTTAGTATTTGTACTTTGAATTTTTTCATCAATTCACGTTTTCTATCTAAGAATCGACAAAGGATCTCTCATAATTGTTGTCAATTGGTTTAGCGGTCTATCTTTTGAAAGATGCATTGTCTAATACTTTTCGACGAAACATATACATATCAAATGAATGTTACAAAATGGTTCCATTTCTATATATCGAACCTCCATCATTTTCTCGCATTTTAGACACTCGTGTTTTATAACTTAAGAAACCAAATTGCACCAAAAAATAAACTTTCAATCAAGACTGGAGACATCTGTCAGGAGTAGAAGTAACTAATTTGGAAGACATTTTGTTAAGTATATAGGCAACAGTTAACAACGCATCACTCCAAAAAGTGATAAATAAGTTAGCATGCGCCATCATGGACCTAACTATTTCCAATAGGGTTATATTCTTCTTTTCGCAACACCATTTTGTTGAGGAGTCTATGAAATAGACAACTGTCTTTCTATTCATTTTTCATTACATAACTTTTTGAACTCATCAGACAAATATATTCGACCTCGATCGGATCTCAATACTTTTATTTTCTTGTCTAATTGATTTTTTATCAAGTTCATAAACCTTTTGAAACGACTCAATGCTTCAGATTTATGATAAATCAAATAGACATATCCGAATCGAGTATAATCATTTATAAATGTGATGAAATAAACAGCCTCATGCATTTATCTCACATTCATCGGATCATAGACGTCAGAATGGATTTGCATTTTCCAAATGATTTCCTTGTTGTTTTCCCTACTTGGCAATGCTCACATATAGACAAATTGACTTTTTCAATATTACCTAATAAGCCCTCTTTAGTTAGTCTATTCATACGTTGTTGGCCAATATGACCAAGTCTAGCATGTCACATATTCACATAATTATCATATGAATTAGAAGACATGAAAAGAGAATAACAAACATTAGCATTACCATAATCAATATTTAATACAATGAAATCATCTAGAAAATAACCACAACCATAGTAATTTGTATTCAAATACAAATCCACACCAATATTATGGAAATTCATATTAAAACCAAGTTTAACTAACACTAAAACATACATTAAATTCCGACGAATCTCCATAGCATACAATACATCATATAGGAACAAAGTGTGTTCACCACGTATGTTCAGTTGGCATGTGTCAACCCATTTTACTTCTGCTCTGGAGTTGCTTTCTATATAAATCCACTTAGTTTCAGTTGGTACTCGTAGGAATTCTACGAAGGATTCTCTATCCTTCGCGACATGGTCTATTGCTCCAGAATCTACAGTTCACAAAGGATTGATTCAGTTAAGAATACAGAACTTGACACATTAGTAAAATTCTTAAGAGTACAAGGGGTGAGTATCTTCTTTGACTTGCGACAGTCGCGAGCGTAGTGACCCTTCTGGTCATAGTTGTAACACTTCACCATTAAAATACTCTTTACTCGATGACATTTTCCTCTTTTATGTTGGTCAGCTCTTGGTTTCTTGCAAAAATGACTTAATCCCTTGCATTTCCACATATTGAACGAATCAATGCGCTTGCGCTTAGAGCTCGAAGCCCCTTAAGCTGGAAACAACATAGTAAATGTTTGTGTTCCGGCTCAAATGTCTTGAGGCGGTCATCTGCTAGCTTAAGGTGGCGCACAGCATCATCAAGTTCTTTCATAACATGGTCAAGAGTTTTTAGTACTTCTTACTTTTCAAGCACATATTTAATTTTCTTATTCAATATTTCACAATTTTCGCCGTTCAATTTGTCTTCTTTGTTCAAATCAGCAATTATGTTCTTAGTTGCTTAAGCCATCGATTTGAACATATAAAAGTGTTGGCGACGAGGATTGGAGAAAGTGAGAAGGAGTTTAAAAGAGAAGTGAGTGCAATTTGCCAAACTAACCACAAGAACTTGGTGCAGTTGCTTGGATTCTGCAATGAAGGTCAACATCGACTACTGGTGTATGAATTCATGAACAATGGCACTTTGGCGGATTTCCTATTTGGCGCTTCAAAGCCCAACTGGTACAGAAGAACAGAAATTGCCTGCGATGTTGCGCGGGGGCTCTCTTATTTGCACCAGGATTGCACCAAGCATATAATCCACTGCGACATCAAGCCGCAAAATATTCTTCTTGATGGCTCTCTCACTGCAAAAATCTCAGACTTGGGATTAGCTAAGCTCTTGATGGCAAACCAAACACGAACCACCACTGGAGTCAGAGGAACCAGAGGGTATTTAGCGCCAGAATGGTTCAGGAATATGCCTATTTCTAGCAAAGTAGATGTTTACAGCTTCGGCATTTTGTTGGTTGAGCTCATCTGCTGCAGAAAGAACTACAAGCCGGAAGCAGAAATTGAAGCTCAAATTGTGCTAGTTGACTGGGTGTATGATTGCTACCACGACGGGAGTGTACTTAAGCTAGTGGAGAGCGATGAGGAGGCATCGAGTGACATAAAGAGGGTGAGAAGATTTGTGATGACAGCATTGTGGTGCATCCAGGAAGACCCGGCTTTAAGGCCAACCATGAAGAAAATTACTCAAATGTTGGAAGGAGCTGTTGAAGTCCCAGTACCTCCAGTTCCAAGCTCTTTTATGAGTTCAATATGATTTTGCTTATTTAACACCACTGTTGTCTGTAATCATCTCCAGTTCCAAGCTCTTTTATGAGTTCAATATGATTTTGCTTATTTAACACCACTGTTGTCTGTAATCATGAAAAGTACTCGTATTGTCTATAAGTGCTATTGCGCATACTGTCTTCACATGGATCCCGATTAAATAAGCTATATCATCAGTCAAGTTTAACATTTCCTCACATGTATCCAAGAGAGAACGGGTTGATGATCGTCGCAGAAGGGATTGCATGCGAGGCCGAATGCAACTATCAAAGCATTTTCATCGACATTTTGCTTCATGAAAATCGCATTTGACACGGTGGAAGAGTATTTTAACTTGATCTAACCAAAACAGACCTTATTTGCTAAATTAGATGATGAGAAGCATATGAAACTTGCCGATCCTCAGGTCATAAATCGTTGACCTGGAATCCCAATTTCAACAGTTCTGCTGCTTTTTTATTCATACAGGAGGGATACTCACTTTCTTTTGGCAACCAACTTCTTCTAGACCAAAAAGATCCCAGTCCGCAAATCACGTAATTGGAAGTATAATCTGAGGGTGGCTAGCAGGTTTAAAGTTTGAATTGGTGATACTACAAAATCTTGACAAATTAATAAGGGTTCAGATTCTGGAATGCAGTAGCACAGACTTTGAATCACCCGGTAAGTGTGCAATAAACAATAGCAATAAACAATAAGAGTTCAGAGAAAAGAAAATTGTAAATTTATAGTAATTTAGCTTAAATTAGGCCTATGTCCATTCTCTTACGTTAACAGCCTACTTGCTAGATTCCACTAGATAACCGATGAATGGTTACAGTCAAGTTGTGCCGCTTATACCCAAGCGCTTCTATCCAAAGCTAGTGTTGCTTATACTCAAGTCGATAGAACTCACTATTATACACCAAAACACACACTTAACACTGTCAACAAGTCTCAAGTAATAATAAATTTAAGTTCACAAGATAAGCGTATGTGGTCAAAGTTCACTCAGGTTTCGGAATTGTAGATTCAATGCTTTGTCTCTTATTGGCTCCTCAGCTCTAGTATGCGGTTGAAGTTTGCTTCTTTATTTACTATTTTGAATTTTTTTTTTATATTTTGAGCGTTTTGCATGATGATCTAGTGGGTCCCGCTTCACTTTCATGAGAAACACATGAAAAAGGCGGTCAACCGATCGTGATCCGTAAGCAAGCATGAGATCGTGTTCATACAGCATGCATGCTTCATGCGGGACACCGCTGCAAATTTCCACGTCCGTACACGCACCGAAACGTTCAATTTCCACGAAGTGACCTGCAGTCCTTTGATTTCCGCGGGAATCGAATCTTCGTGTTTCGGTCAAAAAAACATTTTAAACTCCCAAAATCTCCTCCTCCCTAAAAGACGTTTCGGTCAATTTAAAGTCTTCTAAATTTGTCTGTTTCTCCTTGAGAAATTTCTGGGTCGCGGCCGAAGCTCAATGGCTCCGCCCAAGCAGACTTGCCTTCTTCAAAATTTCCACGTACGGAGAAACTAAGAAACACGCCTACTCCAGTCATGTTTCGTGCATGGCACTTTTCCAATATGATTAGAATTCGGTTATATCATGTAACCTGTTGGTCAAAGTTCCAATCTAAGTAGCATTGACACGCGGCATACAACACGCGATACGACACAATATGACACGTTGACAAGTTATTTAAAAAGAAGAAGATAATTTCGACATATTATAATACGTTATATATTAAATTCATATTATTATATACATAATAAATTATCATTTTTATGATTATTTCAATCAAATTAATTTAATTCAAAGTCACAAATAAATAAATAATAATAGAGGGCTAGAATGAATTTATACTAAAACTATTAGTCCACCATCATTTAATATTATTCATTACTTCAATTTGACAAATTTAACTCAATTAGATAATTTATAAAACTTGGAGAGAGGAAAAAAACAAGCCGTGCACATTCTGGACTTATGTGTCAGACTTGTAGAAGAAAATATAAAAGAAAATTGGAAAGTGAATTGTATCACAGAAACTAAGAGTTGAAAAGAAAAAAAGAAAACTAGATTTTTCTTCTTTTCCCCATTTATTATTATTATTATTATTATTATTATTATTTTCGGATATATACATTTAGAAATCATTTATTGAAAATTTTTAAAATTGATCGCGTGTATCGAAATCATGTGTCAAAAATTCACATGCCGGAATTCTAACTCAAGTGTTGGGAAAATTGACTAAGTGTCAAATTTTCGGACACACGTTGACTGAGTGTTTAGGAGTGTCCGAGAGTGTTAGACACGTGTGAAGTGTCCAACACCACACGAAAGCTTTCAGAAAGTGTCGGTGCTTCATAAGTTCCAACCAAGTGATGGTGATTTACAGACAATGTTAGCAATTCGCCAACATTAAATGGAAGAGTTGATTATCACCTTTCTTAGAAATTATCGCTCAAAGTTAAAAACTTAGCAGTGAAACTAGTAATTTAAGACTGAATATGATAAATTGCCAATACGGGTCTCGCTAGAAGTTAAGTTACTAGGAAAGTAACGAATTTGCCATTGGAAATATAACATTGGTTATTAACTTACCATGGGAATAAGTAACTCACCAACGTAGGCCCGCTTTTGGCTTAATAAGTCGCAACAATTTGAGAGATTTATTGACACCTATTCAATCTTGAATTGGTAAACTCCCTCATTAAAGTTAGTAAGTAGCAGTGAAATTAGCAACATGTCTGCTCTCCCTTAAGGTAGTAAGTATCACGTAAAGTACGAAATTTGCCGAAGGTCTTACTTAACTAATTAAGGAGGTTGTCTTTGGAGATTACCAGTACAGTTAAGGATTGTAAAAGTAGTAATTTTTCGAAGTAAGCTTGCTTTTAGCTTAACAAGGTACAACCGGTGAAATAATAAATTATCAACTTCTTTAGAGATTGACCACCTATCTGATGAACCCACTTGAAAAATTTTAAAGCACTTGAGAGTTCACTACTTGACGTAGGGGTGATAACATCATGATTCCACTAGAGAGTTACTAATTGCTTGACGGGCTCACTTGTAAAATTATAAATCACTTGGTGATCTGCCACTATATACCAGATTCTAGAGATAAAATCTTCATTTTGTATGTTAAAGCATTGGGTAATCTAGATAATCTTACTATTTGTGCAGCAGAGCTACGATCAGGCCGGGGGGGTGTTTCCAAATTTGGTTACAAATTCCCCCCATGGTTAATCCTTCTATTTTATTTACGTGGAACGTGCGCCCGATAACCACGGCCTTTGTTTAAGGTCCTTAGGCTGGACCAGATAACGTTACTATTTGAGGATGATAACATCATTTTATCTTTGGTTATTACTAATTGACCGAAAGGGCCTCATTGTAAAACTCTAGAAAACTGTTTTGTATTTTCCTGATAATTTACCGGTTAATTGACAGTTTTCCTTAAAAAAAATATAACTTGCTAATCTACTGCTAGGTGTCGAGGTGCTGGATTTATAATCTTGTTGACAGGTGACGAGAGACGCTCTCGAATTCTATAAAGGGCGCTGGTTTTCATCCTTGAGGCTGCAGTAGCTTGACTGAAGGAGCACCTCCATTTTCCATCTCATATGGCTTCAGTGATGCTCCGAATCCTTCTGCTGCTTGTTACCCTTCCACTTTCCGCGGAAGCTCAGATCAACGGCAACCTCACCTTGGGCTCCTTGTTATACGGTGGATGACCAGAACTCTTCCTGGCTGTCTCCGTCGGTGAGTTCACCTTCGGGTTCCGGAAAATGGGACAAGGGGCTCATTTGCTGGCAATATGGTTTGAGAAGATAGAGGACAAGACCATTGTCTGGTCGGCGAATGGTGATAATTTAGTGCCAGAAGGTTCGAAGATCCAGTTGACCGCCGACGGCCAACTGGTGCTAGCCGACCCAAATGGAAGAGAGTTGAGGTCTCCTAGCCCGACTGTCGCTGGTGTAGCGCATGCGGCCATGCTTGACACGGGAAACTTTGTCCTAGTTAGCAAGAACCACGTCAACTTGTGGGAGACGTTCAGCCAACTGACCGACACGATGCTGCCTACGCAACAGTTAAGATCAAGGGACTAAAGTTGACGCTCGCTACTCTGAAATGAATTACTCCACCGGGAGATTCCACTTCAAGCTAGGAGACGACGGAAATCTCGCATTCTATGCCACTTCTGACCCGTGGCTTGCCTCAGATACTTACTGGGTCAGCAACACCAAAGATAGCGGCTTCAAATTGATATTCAATCAAGGTGGTCAGTTCTATCTTACGGCTAGGAATGGAACACTGCTCAAACTTGTCACCTCAGACACAGTCCCGACCAACGAGTTTTACCAAAGAGCAATCCTTGAACACGATGGGGTCTTCAGGCAATATGTCCACCCTAAGGGGAAAATTCAAGTTCTCGCCTTGGCACTTGGGCTGGTCGATGGTCTCTTCCCGATCCCTCCAAATATATGCCAGAGCATCAGGCAAACTACGGGTTCTGGAGCTTGTGGCTTCAACAGCTACTGTGCTCTTGGAGACGACCAGAGGCCCCGATGCCACTGCCCGCCCGGATATACTCCATTAGATTCAACAAACGAGATGAATGGATGCAGGGAGGACTTCGTACCGCAGAGTTGTGATTGAAGTAGGCCCGAAACAGACCAGTTCGCTTTGCATGAAATGCTCGTACAAACCGGCCAAGGAATGATTACGAGCGTCGCAAAGACAAGCGGGACGGTGCGAGAGAGGCTTGTTTGGCTGATTGTTTTTGCGCAGTTGCTATTTTTGGCGGCAGCGGAACTTGCTACAAAAAGAATATCCCTCTTTCCAATGGAAGGATGGATCCTAGTGAGGATGGAAAAGCTCTGATCAAGGTCAGGATAAATAACTCAACTTCAAAATCTACGGGAGATGGAAACAAGAACTCCACTCTGATCATCATTGGATCGGTGCTGTTGAGTAGCTCTGTGTTTGTGAACTTGCTTCTACTCCTCATCACCTATTTAATTTATAGAAGCTTCCGATCTAGAGATTCTAAGTTGTCACGACCAGTCCAAATCAACCAAGCCACAGGTATGCAAACTTTCACTTATCAGGAGCTTCAAGAAGCAACAAATGAATTCAAAGAAGAACTAGGTAGGGGTGCTTTTGGAACAGTGTACAAATGTGTTCTTGGATCCGAGGATACAAACTTTGTGGCAGTAAAAGTGTTGGCGACAAGGACTGGAGAAAGTAAAAAGGAGTTTGAAATATGTCGCGACCTTCCCGAGGGTGAATTACCTAAAGAAAGCTAATGGATTACTAAGTTCGAAGACTTGGCACGGACCCTCCCAAGTCCTACCAATCGCGACTTGATGTTAAGAAATTAATCTATTTAAACATGCAATTCTATTCAATTTGGAGCCGCCACTAACCAATTAGGGTTGGTTAGAAACCCAAGTAAAGTACGGGAGAATACTTTACTTTTGCGAACCAGAGATTCAGTAGGTCCGGGGACATGGTCATGCTAGAATAGTCTAACACCCTTTCGGTACCTTTTATTTTAATTTCAAAAAAATATTTTACAGGCAGTGTGATCAATTTTAACCTAAGATACTAACATGCAAGTGGTGTTCATGCGGGTGCACAATCAATGAAATAACATTCAATAAAAAATGCTAATGAAAATGCATGCCCTAAACATGATTTCTAAATGACACCTAATTTTTATTATTATGCAATCTTAATCTAAACTTAAGATGCATGAATTTTACTTTAATGATACGTGAAATGTGATTCATATGGCATAACTTGAACTATCACTATATGTATGAAATCTAATTTATATAATCCTAAAGATACATGCGTTTCATGATATGGGATGAATGACATAATAATTATATATGCATGTTCTTTTTATGATTTTTTTATGATTTTTTTTATTACACATATGCAACCTACACTAACAATGATGACATGAAATGGGATTGATTATAAACTAACCTATTAACTAACCAAATAAATGACTTTTGTGTGTTTTTTTTTTTTAATATGACTTAATAATTCTTATTTAAAAAAATAACATAATGATGGAATACTAATCTTTGGCTTTTTTTTATTAAAAAAAAAAACTACATGATGGAAATATTAAAACATTAATCTATGACCCACTAACTAGAGTGCAACATGTGGTGTGATTTATATGACCTAAATAACATTTTTTATTCTCTTTTTTTTTTTTTTTTTTTGGTTTTTATTAAAGGAAAATCATCCTAATTCTATATGAATTTTAAAAATGCAAAGCTTTAAATATGAAATGCATATGGACCTAAGTACTTAAATTCTAGATATGCATAATATGTGAGGAGCAAATAATGATAACGCACCAAAATATAATCCATCAATGTATATCAATGACATATATTTTAACGCGAGTCAATAATGCAAGGCAAACCATAATTTTGTCATAAAAAGATGAAATAATCAAAAATCTAACCCTTTGTCTCGCGGTTCAATATTTTTTATTATCATGGCTTAATATGACAAATTTCCTAATAAGATAATAAAAATAAATCAAAATAAATCAAGTTAGAATAAAAACAAAACATGAAATCAAATATAAAAATTCACCTAGTCTAACTCACGGTTGACTTGAGGAATGGCGAGAGCGGCTGGTGGTTCGATGATGGGTTGCCGTTCGGAACGGGGTGGTCGTCGGAGGTCCGGCGAGATCCAGCGGTAACCACACCTACAGCAAAACAGAGGAGGCAGCATATGGTGATGGCACAACAAGGACAGCAGTAGGTCGTGTGGTGCGTTCGTTGGTTGCGGGGGACGCCGGTGAGAGGACGACGATGATGCTAGTGCTTGGAGGTGCTGTAGGTGACGATAGGCTTCGGGCACCAGGAGGCAGAAGCGTTGCTGTTGGTCGCGATCGTGGCAAAGGCGTCGAGCGTGGCAGCTAGTGCAGGTGCGGTGGAGGTGCAGGAACATCGGAGGGCAAGGGCCGAGGAGGTGCGCGGGCAGGCGGTGCAGGCGTTGGGCACTGGCGTCGGGCACTGGTGTCGGGTGATCAGAGGTGCTAACACGAACGGAGTTCCGGCGACAAACGGGGCAGCAGCGACGCGACGGTGGTGCGGCAACAAGCTGCTGTAAGCGTTGAGGACGGTGGCACGGGTTGGCAGGCGAACTTGCTGGGTTGTGGGCACTACAAACGTGGTCGTCGGGCTCCGAGCAGCATTGATAGTGCAGTGGCCGGCACAGGGGCAGAGCGGCGAAGGCACTGATGAGATCTGATGGCAAGCGGGTTGCAAAGTCGTGGGGGTGTTCGCGGGCGTGGAGGCACGACGGAGGTCCGGATACGACCGTCGCGGCAAAGGCCGGCACACAGTGCTCACCGATGGAGGCCGACGGCGGGCGGCGCAGGGGCTCGGCGGTGTGGGCTGCAGCGGGGCGGCGTGGGGGCTTGCGGAGAAGAAACCCACGAAGAAGATCAATAGTGCACAACTTTTTCTTTATTTTTTGTTTTTCTCTCTCCCTCACGTCACTTCTCTCTGCTCTCTTTTATGTACACTTTTTCTTTTGACTTTTCTTCTTCTTCCCTCTCTCCTTTTTGACGTTGCTCTCTCGTCGCCTCCTCTGATGTTTCTTCTCCACGGCCCCCCTGTTGCTGTTGTACTTTGGTAGAAAACCCAAAAAGCTTATGTTGACTTTTCCTTTCTCGAAAAAAACGAAACCTCTCTTCCCTTTCCTCTCTTTTTCATTTTTTCTTCTTCTCTCTTTTTCGACGAAGAGAAGCCCCCTCAGTTCAAGGCTCCGTACTCTTTACTTATAGAGAAAGACTTGAGTTTGTTTTTTTTTGTAGATGAAGATTTTCTGATATACTTGCACGTCCTCACTCAACTTCTCAACAACAAAGTGGCTCCAAAACATTTGGCTGTTGAGTTTTTGTATTCAATTTTCTTTTTTAAAATTTCCCTCTAATCAAAGATTATTTTCTATTTTTATTTTATAAATTTAAATTAAGTGTCAACAAAAGAAAAGTGAGTGCTATTGGCTGAACTGACCACAAGAACTTAGTGCAGTTGCTTGGATTGCAATGAAGGTCAACACCGACTACTGGTGTTTGAATTCATGAGCAATGGCACTTTGGTGGATTTCCTATTTGGCGCTTCAAGGCCCAACTGGTACAGAAGAGTGGAAATTGCCTACGATGTTGCGCTGGGCTCTCTTACTTGCACATTGATTGCACCAGGCATATAATCCACCGTGACATCAAGCCACAAAATATTCTTCTTGACGGCTCTCTCATTGCAAAAATGTCAGACTTCGGATTAGCCAAGCGCTTGATGGTGAACCAAACACGAACCATCACTGGAGTTAGAGCAACAAGAGGTTATTTAGTGCTACGCATCGATCATTGGGTGCGCGTCCATCCCTTAACTGGTCGATTTATTTACGACGTCCCAAGAAGGTCGCCAACCCATTTATTTATATACGCATGTGGAAGCTTAATAAAAATTCCCAGACAATCAAACAATGGGATAGAAAAATAGGATCATATTTTTCAAACCAAGACAAGTCTTTATAGACAAACTGGTTAATTACAAACTTAGGCAGTCTACCAAATTGTCAGTTTATCAAAAAAGGGATTGTCTTAACATCCACTAGTCAGACCCATTTGCCGATTCTTCAGCCTCCACCTTTCGAACTCCGGGACTTCCAATCCTCCACGATCGTCATCTAAGGACTTGAAATATTTTCCCCAAACCTAGATGAGGTTATGTCTCAGCAAGTTCTACTCTACTAAGACCTGATTAGGAAGCCAATACGCCATAAGGGCTGCTTAAGCACAACATAGGTCAAAGGGCTTACCTTGGCATCAGTTCCTTCCTGCACATTAGTTCAATCAATAATATTGATAACTACAACAATCAATCACATTCCACTAATCAGATTGACTCAGCAATCAATCGACTTAATCAATTACATGTCACCACGACTTTTCCCTAGTCGGTACATTCAATATTATATATAAAGCCCGACCATAGTTTAGGACTGCTCAACCAAAGCTGAAAATAGATAGCATAGCTCACCCAAAGCTGATAGATATAGTATACTATGTATATGTGCTCACACAAAGTTGATAGATTAGGACCCCCAGGCCAATTTAGTATACTATATATATGTGCTCGCCCAAAATTGATAAAAAGGTATACAGCTCACCCAAAACTAACATATCGCTCGTAGGCTGATATAGTATACTAGTATACTGCTTACTCAAAGCTAACATATCGCCTGTAGGCCAATATAATATACCACTCCAATCATATAGTCAATTCATCATTTTTTTTTTTTATCATTCACGATAAATAGCCGTGTGTGGGCACACGGTTGGCCTTAGCCAAAATATAATAATTTCACTTACAAATATCCCACCAATTTCAACAGCCCATTACATAATTTTTTGGCGCTATAAACCGATGCTTGGTTATTTTTTTTTCCATTAATAACCAAAATAAAATAATTTATGAATAAATCCTAAATTCACAATTAATTCAATTCAGCACAAATTAACGCTCAAAATAAATAAATAGATTGCACCACGATAATCAGCATAAAATTCCGGTCATTGACTATCCTAATCAAAATTTCAGGAAAATAATAAATAATTAAATTTCTTCTGAAAATTAAATAGAATAATATAATGTAATAAATAATAATATAAATTCGAAATAATTATTTAATCTAAAATAATTAATTAAGGCTTAAACAAGATTACTTTAATCCAAACATTTACTTAGCCTTAATCAAATATCCACTAAACTAATCACATCCTTTAATCCACTTAACATTTAAATAAATTAATCTACTCACCTAAATCTACTTAGTCTAATCTAAACACCCCTTAAACGTGATTAACCTACTAAGCGGAGATTAGTGAGTTATACTTACCCGATTAGCAATCCGAGCGATCAAATCAACGAGGACACCGAGGGAATTGATTCACTCAACGTGCCTAGCTTAGGGGTCAAGAAGCCAGGCAAAAAACAGGCCACGAAGCTGCTGCCATACCCATTTTTCTCCTCTCTATTCGTTGTTGGTTGAGGCCGAAGGAGGGGAAATCAGTGGCTGATTTAGGCGAGTAAGGGCGGCAAGGGGCTAGGCGAAGCTCCGGCTTGGCGAGAGGCGGGGTGCACGGCGGCTAGAGGGAGCTCCGACGACTCTTATTAGTAACCAAGATGAACGGAGATGCAGGGACGACGCGGCTGGGGGCGAATGACGGGTAGAGTAGCGGCGTGTAGCGAACGACAGGCGCATGCGAGGAGGGCGAAGAACGGCAACAGTGTGCGGCATGAGGCGGCGATGGTTGCCCTGGCTTCGCTGGTCTTCGGCTTCCCTGGGTTGCTGGGTTTCGTCGAGCAGCAACAGAAGATGGAGGAAAGAGGGACAGCGGTGACGCAAGTGAAAAGAGAGAGGCGGAGGTGCGGCTACTTCGATGGCATGTAGCAGCCAACGACGGCGAGAGATGGCGACAGCAGCTCTGGCTTTGCTGGTCTTCATCTCGTCGGTTTGCTAGGTTTCAAAGAAGAAGAAGATGGAGAGAGAGGAAGAAGCTCGACGGAAGAGAGAAGGGGAAGGAACTGGTTTCTCTCTCTTAAAGGGGACCACTTCTCACATTTTTCTCTTTCTTTAATCCCCCAAAAATGGCCCACCATGACCTCACATGAGGTCATCTTCCACTCACTCAAAACTCCCACAACTATCTTCAATGGGTCCAATTTCTTTTTCCGCCGTGGCATGAAATCTTGTACACTTAATTCAATTAATTCTCAATTAATTCCATCCAATTGAAGCTGAATTAAATTAACCCATGTGTCCTCAACCTTCTTATGACTTTTCCCCATCAAAGTATCCAACTTGCTTCCCAAAGATTCGATTAAAAATGGCTCTCTGACAATCCCGAACAAAAACAGCCTTACTTTGCTTTTCCGCCAAAAATTTCAGTTGTAGAAAAATCTTCTGAGGATAAGTCGACATTCCTAAAATGAATTGTGACTTGACAAAACTCTCAATTTCTGAATTCTGGTTCGATTTCACGGTTAATTTCAATTCGGTGCAAATTTAGTGCGTCCTAATCTATCGGGTAGCTTTTAGGAATTTTCGTGTGTTTGACCTGTGGTTGATTATTCTCAAGCCACAAAGTACATCTTCAACACATTGGCGACTCTCGGTTGTCCTAGAAATCTCAAAGTTTCAAATACAGACACAGGGTATTAAAACGACAAAAGAATCGGTCTAGTGTCGATCAACAAGAATTGTGCAATTAGGTGGAATCACCCACACTTAATCACATACCTTTGTCGAGCCAGCCTATCTCCGATTTCTAATCGATCTTACTGTGTCGTAATGATCTCTTGTAGATTTGCACGGTCGAGCAGTTGTTTTTTGGTTGAATTCTCAAGTCTAATGCATTAAAATTCCTTAACTTCTTTGCATGATAGACTAGTTATCCCATAAGTGATGAGTTCAGGGAAAAGAACTATAAATGTGTCGATGAAATGCCCAACTATTTCGATCAAAATTAGAACCTAGATTTCAGAATGTCACAATTCTTCCATTCTTATAAAAATTTCGTCCTCGAAATTTAAACCTTACAATACTTAAGCAAAAAGGTGGGGGTACAATTCTCTCATCGACTCTTCAGTCTCCCATATTGCTCCTTCAATACCGTAGTATTGCCAGACCACTTTGACCAACCGGATGGTTTTTGTATGCAGAACTTGCTCTTTTCGATCAGCAATCTGAACCGGGCTTTCAACGTATGACACACGGTCATCCACGTCTAATTCTTCAAAATTGAGCATGTGAGTCGGGTTAGGCTCATACTTCCTCAATATCGACACGTGAAAGACGTCATGTACTTGCACCAATCTCGGCGGTAACGCAAGACGATACGCTAGGTTCCCGATTCTTTTAAGAATTTCAAACGGACCTACGTACCTCGGATTCAATTTTCCCTTCTTGCTAAAGCGCGAAGTTTCCCTCATTGGTGACACCTTCAGAAAAACGTGATCACCAACTTGGAATTCCAACAATCTCCAACGCTTGTCTGCATAACTTTTATGACGACTCTAAATGATCTTTAATTTGCCTATAATCATTGCCACGGTATTTGCTGATTGCTGAACCAACTTTAGGCATGTTATCTTCTTTTCCCCGACTTCATTCGAACACACTGGTGTTTTGCATGTTGTGCCATACAACACTTTGAATGGAGCCATCTGGATGTTCTGCTGATAACTATTGTTGTAGGCAAACTCCACCAGGTGAAGTTGATCTTTCCAACTTCCATTGAAGTTTATTACACAAGCTCTCAACATATCCTCAAGGGTTTGAATTGTCCTCTTAGACTGGCCACCCATCTGAGAATGATAGGCCGTACTATATTGAAGCTTTGTACCTAGAGCACTCTGCAAGTTCTTCCAAAAAGTAACAGTAAATCTCAGGTCTCTATATGAAGTTATCGTAACCGGCACTCCATGCAGATGAACTATCTGTCGTACATATAGATCTATGTGTCTATCTAAACTGAGGTTCTCTCGAACTGCAATGAAGTGAGCTGACTTTGTCAATCTGTCGACTACCACCCAAATCGAATCATTGCCTCTTTGACTCCTCGGTAGTCCGATCATGAAATCCATCGTGATATTCTCACATTTCCATTCTGGGATCTCTAGAGGTTGCAGAAGTCCTCCGGGCTTGCAATGTTGAGCTTTCACCTGCTGACACGTCAAACACTTGGCGACATGTTTGGCGATGTCCGCTTTCATATTTGACCACCAATAGTGTTGACGCAGATTTTGATACATCTTCGTACTGGCAGGATGAACGCTGTAACTGCTACGATAAGCCTCTGATAAAATTTCTTCTCTAAGCTCTACATCGTCAGGTACACATAATCGTCCTTGGAACCTCAATGTTCTATCCTCAGAAATCTGAAAGTCAGCATTCTTATTTTCCTGTATTCTCATGCAAAATCTTCTGAATCTCGGGATCTGTCCACTGAAGCTTCTTGATTCTGATCTGCCTTTCCGGCTGAATTTTAAAGGTGGCCATAAGGTTCGAAAGGTGGCCTACTTCAAATTTGAAAATTGAATCTCAAGCGTTCTCAAGTAAGCTCCATTCCTTGAGCACCATCTGAGCAACTGAAGACTTCCGACTCAATGCATCAGCGACCTTATTTGCTTTTCTAGGGTGATACAGAATATCACAGTCATAGTCTTTTAGTAATTCCATCCATCGGCGTTGCCTCATGTTCAACTCCTTTTGAGAGAATAGATACTTGAAACTCTGATGATCAGTGAAGATCTGGAATATTTCTCCGCACAAATAGTGTCTCCAAATCTTCAGGGCAAAGATGATCGCTGCGAGTTCTAAGTCATGCGACGGATAGTTCTGCTCATGAGGTCTCAACTGACGGGAGGCATATGCAACGACTCTACCATGTTGCATCAGCACGCAACCCAATCCTTTGAATGACGCATCACTGTAGATCTTGAATCCTCCAGGGCCAGATGGAATTGTCAGCACAGGTGCAGTAGTCAGCTTTTCTTTAAGCTCCTGAAAACTATTCTCAGACTTGTCTGTCCAGATGAATTTTTCTTCCTTCTTTAGGAGCTTTGTTAAGGGTGACGCTAATGATGAGAAACCTTCCACAAACCGTTTGTAATATCCTACCAATCCCAGAAAACTTCTAATCTCTATCATTGTCGTCAGTCTCAGCTAATTGATCACGGCTTCTATTTTGCTCGGGTCCACTAAAATTCCTTCGCCGGAAATAACATGACCTAGGAACGCCACACGAGTTAACCAAAACTCGCACTTACTGAACTTAGCATACAACTCATGGTTCCTCAGAGTTTGTAGCACTATCCTCAACTGTCTTTCGTGTTCCTCTGGACTTCTTGAATACACCAGGATGTCGTCGATGAACACAATCACAAATTGATCTAGATACTTCTTGAATACACGGTTCATCATATCCATAAAAGCAGCTGGGGCATTCGTCAAGCCAAACGGCATTACAATAAACTCATAATGACCGTATTGAGTACGAAACACCGACTTCAGTATGTCCTTCTTAATTCTCAACTGATGATACCGTGCCCTCAAGTCGATCTTAGAAAATATTGACACTCCTTGCAACTGATCAAACAAATCGTCAATTCTCGACAGTGGATACTTGTTCTTGATCGTTACTTGATTGAGTTGACGGTAGTCGATGCACAAGCGCAATGAATCATCCTTCTTCTTCAGAAATAGAACTAGTGCTCCTCAAGGTGATGCACTCGGGTGTATGAATCCCTTATCTAGTAACTATTGCATCTGCACCTACAGTTCTTTCAACTCAAATAATGCCATCTAGTAGGGAGCCTTAAAGATTGGCTTCGTCCTAGGTACTAACTCAATCACAAACTCAATCTCTCTCTCAGGCGGCAAACCTGGCAACTCCTTAGGAAACACATATGGAAACTGTTGAACCACTGAGATGTCCTCGATCTTTAGCTCCTCAACTGTCATGTCTACGACAGTCGCCAAGTAACTTTGACAACCCCTGTCTAACAAACGGGTTGTCTCAAGCGACGAGATTAGGGCAATCGAGGGTCCTCCTCGACTCCTAGTAAACTCGAAACATTTACCCCCTAACGGGTTAAACTGAATTGATTTACGATAGCAGTCCATCTTAGCTCGTTACTTGGTGAGCCAGCTCATGCCAATTATCACATCAAAATCATACATGGCTAGGACTATCAGATCTATTTTCCCCTCTTGCTCACCAATCATTAACTTACAACTAGAATAACCCAATGCAACTAACACCTTATTCTTCAACGGTGCAGATATACTAACCACTAACTCCAACAATTCAGGACTTAATCCTATCAGCTTAACAAACTGCTTAGCTATAAAGGAATGAGTGGCGCTAGGGTCAAACGAAGTATAAACAGCATGGTCATTCAACAAAACCGTACCTATAATCACATTAGGCGGATCCTTATCCTGTCCTCTCGTGATGGCATACGTCATTCCCTGAGCTGGAGGTCTATTCAGTACACCCTACGGTGCCATTTGCAGTGCGAACCCCCTATTCTGACCCAACGGTGGTGATGGCGGCAACTGTTGTTGTCCTCTTAGTCGATTAGGACAATCTCTGATCATGTAGCCTTGCTGGCCACATCCAAAACAAACACCCAACCTTCGAGGACACGGCGATGTACCATGCCGTCTTCCACAAAGGCAACACTAGCCATTTTGACTCAACCCTGATATTCCGATTCCACCCTTCCTATTGGGTGGGATCTGGAATCTACCTCCAATCATGGGTCTCTTTTCTTGACGAACTGCATCTTTGCTTGGAACAAACCTTGATCCAGACGAGGCAGATCTTTTGTTTTGATCCTTCTCAATCTTTTAAGCTCTCCGGTATATGTCGTTATAAGTCCTTAGATCTAGGGAGACTAGTATGCTCCTCAAGTCTGGTCTGAACCCATCCTTACATCTTCTCACTCTATTTATTGGGTTCTCAATCAACTTTGGGGCATATCGCGAAAGTTTAGCGAACTTCGCCTCATACTCATCAACAGTTTGGGAACCCTGGCGAAGACGTTGGAATTCAGCCATCTTCACCTCTCTAGCAGTCTCAAAGAAATACTTGTCATTGAAGGTTTCAAGGAAAGTATTCCACTCCTGGACAACGCCTTGTGAGAAGATAGTTTCACGGGTAGTCATCCACCAAGTGTTCACAACTCCCTCAAGCTGGTAAGTTGCTAAGATTACCTTCTCAGTCTCATTGCACATTAGCAGTGCAAACGCTTTCTCGAGCTTCTGAACCCATGAAGACGCAGCTTCGAGATCTCCTATCCCAATGAACAACGGTGGGTTTAATTTCAGGAATTGCTCCACCAGCTTATGGATTGGTCTTGTAGCGACCACAATCTTCGGTGGACCTTCAACATTCACAGCGGTGGGAACAACAGCAGGTGCGGCAGCAGGGGTAGCTCCAGTGGCGGCGACAACAACGGCAATTGCGGCGGCCTGAGCGGCGGCTTCAACTGTAGCGGCTTGCTGATCTAACCTTATACTCATTGCTTCCAATACACGCACGATCCCATTGAACCTGGGATCACCAGGAGTTTCCACCCCAGCACCAACAGGATGTGGTACTTCACCACTAGTGCTAGCCACAGCTGGCGCTTTACCACAACTGCCTCGGGCACTACCTCTAGTCGGCGTTCTAGCCCGAGTCACTGAGGATAAGGTCCTCTGCCTAAGAGTTCTCGGCTCTTGATCGCTCATGGTGTCGCTTTAATCTATTGACACCCGCTTCCAATTCAACAACGAATTAGAAACAGAGCGATTCAATCAACAAGCAATTCTAGCATCCAGCTAACATAGACATGCACCAATATGAATTTAAAGGCCTTTCCTACCAACTGTCCCATGGTCAACGCTCCTTATCACTCCAATCTTGAACCTGGCTTTGATACCCCAAAAAGGGGGATGTTATGCCCTGATCCTCGGGTGCGCATCCATCTCTTAACTGGTCGATTTATTTGCGACGTCCCAGGAAGGTCGCCGACCCATTCATTTATATACGCATGCGGAAGCTTAATAAAAATCCCCAAACAATCAAACAATGTGATAGAAAAGTAAGATCATATTTTTCAAACCAAGACAAGTCTTTATAGACAAATTGGTTAATTATAAACTTAGGCTCTCTGCCAAATAGTCGGCTTATAAAAAAGGGGACTGTCTTAACATCCACTAGTCAGACCCATTTGCCGATTCTTCAGCCTCCACCTTCCGAACTCCAGGACTTCCGGTCCTCCACGATCGTCATCTAGGGACCTGAAATATTTTCCCCAAACGAAGATGAGACTATGTCTCAGCAAGTTCTACCCACTAAAACCTGATTAGAAAGCCAATACCCCATAAAGGCTGCCTAAGCACAACACAGGTCAAAGGGCTTACCTTGGCATCAGTTCCTTCCTGCACATTAGTTCAATCAATAATATTGATAACTACAGCAATCAATCACATTCCACCAATCAGATCGACTCAGCGATCAATCGACTTAATCGATTACATATCACCATGACCTTTCCCTCGTTGGTACATTTGATATTATCTATAAAGTCCGACCATAATCTAGGACTGCTCACCCAAAGCTAAAAATAGATAGCATAGCTCGCCCAAAGCTTATAGATATAGTATACTATGTATATGTGCTCGCCCAAAGTTGATAGATTAGGACCCCTAGGCCAATTTAGTATACTATATATATGTGATCGCTCAAAGCTGATAATAATGTGATAATTAGGGCTCACCCAAAGTGATATATCTTTAAGGTCGATATAGTATATCGATATCTTTGCTCATCTAAAGCTGACATATCGCCCTTTGGCCGATATAGTATACCACTTCAACCATATAGTCAATTTATCATTTTTTTTTTATCATTCACGATAAATAGCCGTGTGTGAGTACACGGTTCGCCTTAGCCAAAATATAATAATTTCACTTACAAATATCCCACCAGTTTCAACGGCCCATTACATATTTTTTTGGCACTGTAAACCGACGCCCAGTTATTTTTTTCCATTAATAACCAAAATCAAATAATTTAGGAATAAATCATAAATTCACAATTAATTCAATTCAGCACAAATTAACACTCAAATAAATAAACAGACTGCACCACGATAATCAGCATAAAATTTCGGTCATCGACTATCCCGGTCACAATTTCCGGAAAATAATAAATAATTAAATTTATTCCGAAAATTAAATAGAATAATATAATATTATAATAATATAATATAATAAATAATAATATAAATTCGAAATAATTATTTAATTTAAAATAATTAATTAAGGCTTAAACAAGATTACTTTAATCCAAACATTTACTTAGCCTTAATTAAATATCCACTAAACTAATCACATCCTTTAATCCACTTAACATTTAAATAAATTAATCTACTCACCTAAACCTACTTAGTCTAATATAAACACCCATTAAACGTGATTAACCTACTAAGCGGGGATTAGTGAGTTAAACTCACATGATTAGCGATCCGAGTGGTTCAAATCGATGAGGACGCCGAGGGGATCGATTCACTCCAAAGTGGGCCTAGCTTCTGGGGTTGGGAAGTCGGGCAAAATGGGCCGCCATACCCATTTT